>CAMXCT020000505.1:0-102500 GCA_947184155.2 Cladocopium goreaui | reverse complement strand
GTACTCGGCAGATCATGGGATGATACCGTAGATGTTCTGAACATGTGGATGTTATGACTCTCTTTTCTCAGCTATGGAAAATCAATGAAAATCACCCATTTTTTAATAGGTAAATCAACGAAGGAAAAATATGGGACATTCCCAATAGCAAACGGTTAAATGACCAGAGGGCAACCATGGAGGTGTCCTAAAACGGCTCACCGCAACATGATCCAAGTCATGGATGTCCCATGACTTAGGAAACCTCCATAATATCACATTGATAGCCAGAAATAACTGCAATGTCCCATACTCCTGTTGACATAGATGTCCTGAAATCCTACTGGTTGCTTTACGAAGAGAGAATTTCCCCCCATTCAACAACCAATAGGTAGATGACCTTTAAACAAATAGACAATACACCAAACCAGCCCCTGCATTTGTCTTGAAAGGTCAACATTGCCCAAAAATTGATGGTTTCGAAAATCATTTCCCAATTTGACACAACCATTTCCAGGTATGACAGCCAGGTCCGTGGGCCCCTTTTTTTGGAACCTGACGTTGCGGTGTCCACGGAAGAACCAACAACGAGCTCACTGGCAAGTGATGTTTTTTTTGGAGAAAAATCCAAACATGGATGAATTCTTGAGATTTCGCGATGATTTCAGTTTGCCCAGATGAAGAGGAAATTGAATAGAATTTCACAAAGCTATACCCATCTATGGAATCTATGGCATGTTTTAGCCATTTTGCTTAATCACAGTCCAAGACTCTGATTCTTCAAGGTCAAGCTTCACCGTTTCACCAACATGGCATGCATCAAAACGACTTCGAAGGGAATGAAAGTCACAATCCCTGATCCAACAGAAACTCCCAATGCGCACCAGCAGCCACCAATCGTATTTCTTCTCGGTGCCGGAATCCAGTTCATGCTCCTCCTTGTCTTGATCTTCAAAGCAGTGCGACGCGAGAAGAAAACTGTGTCAGATCTTCTGCACATCCTCTTCTTTTTCTTTGGATCTGCGGGATATGGTCTTTATGGTGTTGCCACCCTGATTATGGCCGTGGAACCTGTGGGGAGCTCCAAGCTCACAACGATCATCTCCAGGCTTTTCATGGTGGCTTCGTGGGCCTCGTTGCTCTTGAACTGCTGTTGCCTTATGGAAAGCATCGCCATGCCAGTCATGGGTCGTTTCAAGATGTCACAGAATTCTCTGAGAATGATCTTCCATGTCTTCAGCCTCCTACTGATTCTCGCAGCCTTTGTGGGAGCTGCAATATCCCGTGATCATTTGCTGTCAACCCTGGCATTTCTCAGCGCCATCTCTGGTACTTGTGCCGTCTCCTTTCTCCGCGCGGCCTATGTGGACCATGTCAACAAGAGCCTCGCGGGCACAAACATGATGAAGTTTTTGGGGACAATCTTTGGAAGCGTGGCCCTCTTGGTTGCTGCAATCTTGGAACCTATTTGTGGATATGCCGCTCAGAAGAACTGCTATGAAGGATGCGAAGTCCCTGGCTTTCACAGTCTTTTGCTGGTGATTTTGCTTCTTGGCACTTGGTTATTCGTTGGCCTCGCGCAGAGTTGTTCCCCTGATGATGGCGCCATTCCGAGCTGTCGGAGCTCCCAAACACCGCCCGAGGTGGTGCAAGTGGCTCCTTCACAGGTAGGTACCTGAAGGTACCTGAGAGCCCTGTCGGTACTCCCAAACACCTCACTGCTTGGTGGTTTCGAATTGTTTTTCTATTCATATACAGTACATAAATGTGCATAATACATATGTTAAGTACATATGTTAAGTATTGTTAAGTTATACATATGTCTATTCAATATCATTCAATTCTTGCCGGAGATGAGATCCACAATAGATACAATAGATATGTTTAATAGGGTACCCCAAATCCACTATAGTTGATCATCACATTCACCATCTTCCCTTTGAAATTTGTCATAACGACCTCGAGTGATGATCAAGAATCCCTTCCCTCGTTCACATCAAGAACACTCCAGAGAAACCATGGTGAAAAGTAGGGAAGATGACATCATATATTTGTTACCATACAATTGACACTGGGAGTTTAGTATACCCTCTGGTTATTTAACATAGCCGTGGGAAATGGCCCATTTATAGATGGTTTACCTATTGAAAATGGTGATTTTCCATGGCTATGTGGTAAATTTAAAGTCACCAAGCAGGAAACGTGTTGGTGGAAGAACCACCGGAGTGGTTTTATAGGGCAATGTCAAAAAGTGTCGCAGCCGTGATGGTGATTGGATGTTCAAGCTGGTCCCTCTGGTCCCTCTGGCGGTCAAACATGGCTAGCCGGGGAACTCCCCGGTACAAAAGTGTCTTTTTTTCTCCAGCAAGCCATGTTGAAATGCCAGAGGGTACATCATTCTACATCAATCTATACCCTCTGGCAATTTAACATAGCTATGGAATATCACCATGTTTTTCATAGGTATATCATCATGTAAATGGACAATTTTCCCATGGCTATGTGAAAATTACCGAAGGGTACATTGAAACACAGTCAATCAGTCAATCACTTTGCACACTTAAATGGATGACCATCCCACGAATCGTCCCTTGTTTGGAAGTCTTCGATTCGCAGGGTTCTCCCATGAATTTAACATACCCTCTGGTAAACTAACATAGCTATTGAAAATGGCCATTTATAGTGGATTTACCCATTAAAAATGGTGATTTTCCATAGTTACGTTAGTTTACCAGAGGGTAATTTAACCGGGTGAAGTGACTATGGTTAGAACAAGCTACTGGGACGATCCTCCAAGCCATGGACTTCGAAATGGGCCTGCCGCGCCCCATTTTCATCATTTTCCTGCTTTTTGCTTGGTGCTTGGTTCTGCATTCGCCAGGTGAAAGCCACAGATTTCTGTTGTTGACATTTTTTTTTAACCCTCTGGTAAACTAACGTAACTATGGAAAATCACCATTTTTAATAGGTAAACCATCTATAAATGGGCCATTTCCCATGGCTATGTTAGTTCACCAGAGGGTAATTCTACAAATCTTAATCTTTCCATATCTTTCGCTGTTGTCTTCCGTCTCAGCCGGTCAAATCTTCCCGTTGATTAAACCGCTGTGAATCTCTGGGTCATTTTTCGCGTTTTTTTGTTGCCCTTTTTGTCACCATTCCGAATGTTGGTCAAATCCATTTTGTCTGAAACCATAATCTGGTTGGTTAGATCATTTAGATCCGTGGTTTTCTTGATAAGATCAACAAGATCCCAGAATTTTCTGGTGAAGGGCCTACCCATGACGGATCCATGGTGCTGCTATATATGGTAACATTTACCATCAATATACCCCAAATGTTAGCATATATACCAGCACCATGGATCCTATGGGTATTGGAATTCCGTTCAATTCCAAGTGCTGATGATGTTTCTTGATGAATCCAGCATTTTCTGATGAGAAAAACCCATTCCTTGAGTTGACACCCCCGTTGTTTCCTTGTAAAACTATGGGTTTTCAATGGTTTTCATATGATTTGCTGGTGAAAATCAGCGATTTTTTCAACCGCTGAAGCCACCAACGTGGAGGAAGCCGAAATGCGATTGGCGCTGGAGATGAGCTTGATGAGTGTTGAGGCAGGCGAAAGCATGGGAAAATGGTGATTGAAGGCATCAGGATGGGCCCGCTAAATCGATAGCGTGCTAAGTTGCCTTATGGTTGTGGCTGAATTTCTATGGTTTATGGTAAATATAACGAACTAGTATTCATGGGGTTTATAAACCAACATTCACATCACTTGGGGGCACCATCCTGTAGGAATTTGAACATATTTGAACGATAGCAAAGTTGACAGACGGAACTTGGTGAACGTTGGGAAGGCATGGAGGATATGACGAACTTAAACGTTGAGTTAATGGGTTTCAAAACCAGCATTCACATCACTGGCGGGCCGAAAAAAATCTGATTTGTTGATTTGTATGGAAATTTAAACATCTTCAGTCCGTACATTAATGACATCCGTGCGGTGCGATGTTTGAACGTTGATGTAGCAACTTGCGGAATGATCCTCTGCCAGGTGGTAGCCCAGTCCGCAAAAAAAAATCTCCGGGGACCCAAAAGAAAGATAAAGAAAGGGTATGTTCTGTTCAGCAATCATGAGATATGGCCAGGTTACGGCCAACATAGATGATTGTGCACGGAAATAAATCTTTACACCATCAATGATTCCAAGAAATGACAATAGGGTACCCCAAGAGTTGAAGATGTATCATCATATTATTCCCGAAAAATGGCGATGTGACTGGTATGCCCCATTTTCAGACGGACCCATGGTTTTGCCTAGTCAAACACTGGGGATAGAACCAATCACAGGTGAGAATGGCAAGAACCATAGCTACAGAACGAAAAAAGGCTCATGGTGTACGGTTGCGTATTTAACCGGTTGAATTCTCCCCCAACCCAAGTGGGCATTGGAAAACCAACATATAAGTTGGTTTATAAACCTCAATACCTCAATGTCAATACATAATTAATTATATAAGCATAAATACATACGTATATATATATTTCTACCATAAACCGTATACTTAACGGAGTTTTAAAAGGTTTGCCAACTTGGCCAACAACCTGAGGTCCCACTTGGCAATAACCTCTGGTAATCCAAACATTGCAATGAACAGTCCCCATTTGGCTTGGAGAATCATCCCCTTCCCCGTAATCATATTTGATTGCATCCAAACGAAATCCTTGGTTTGCTGGATCTATTCATGAAGGAGTGCTGCTTAATATATAATAATATGTTATATATATATATATATATATCACTAAAAAATCAGGGGGTTAGATTGACACCCCATTTTTGACAGTGAAATCCACTTAATACTAAATACCCAAACTTAAGATCGTTATATTCCTTAACAAACCCCTATTTAAGATCACATCATCTGGATTTGTCTCATTTTTTGGACCCCCCAAATTGATGGTTGAGAAACTATTTTTTCCTATGAGCTTTGTCATAGCATGGGTGTATACGGAGCATTTTTAGGCAGACCTAAAACATATATTGTTGCAATTAGGGTATCAAATTAGATCCTATTTGGAGATTATTTTCCCATGACAAATCCCATTAAAGTAGTCAGTGTGATCACAGGTATATCCAATGTTACCTGACTATCACTTAGTTATCCTAATCACCGCCAACTTCCCGACTGATGAAATGAAATCCCTAATGTATCCCTCCAACCCCATTAAATCCCAATAGATCCCATTAAATCTCACTTAATTCTATTTCCCATTCTACATCCATTATAGTCCTATAATGTTCCATATATAATCAGTTAAATGCCATCCCTATTATAGTCCCATAAAAAACAGTGAGTCCCATTATAGTCCCATTATAGTCCCATAAATATCCCTATTATAGTCCATTATAGTCCCATTTGTTGAATCAAAACAAATCATCCATTTCGGGGCTACCAGTGGTACCATCATCCAGGAGACAGAGCCGGCTCTGTCTCGGGCAGCATTGACAGATGTGACCCAAAGTGGCCAATCCGTTGTGCGCAGGTGGAACAAAAAAAAGTTCTAAGTGGTATGGGATATGTTGGATAACAATGGCATAAAGTGGGATATGTTCTAAGTGCTAGTTTTAGTTCATTGTGCATCCCGGTGTTCTTTTTTCTATCCCCAGTTGGTTGGGAACGGTATCATCCCAGTTCGAAAAAGCAAACAGATCTTTTTCAAATCATTTGCCTTTGGATAATATGCAGTATGGATAAAAAATGTATGTATGCAATATGGTTGGTTGGTTGGTTGGTTGGCTGGCTGGCTGGTTGGTTGGTTGGTTGGTTGGTTGGTTGGTACATCCAACTATCAAACTCTGAAAGACAGGAGAGAAGAGCTGTTACCTTCTGCTGGCCATGGTACAACCACTTCCTGGGCATGAAAAGCGCCCAAAGAGAGGGACATAACCAACTGATGGTAACTAATGGTAACTAATGGTGATTAATCAATGGTTAATGGTAACCAACTGGTTGATACTGGAAAATTGTTTTTTTTTTCTGCCAAAAATTTGGTCCATGGTTTTGTGGATATTCAAGCACCCAAAAATGTAGAGCGTAGATTTACCACTATTGTGTACTTGGTTTTTTTTGGCCAAATGTACATCTTTAAGGGGTTGCTATAGGTTATTTTCCATTTTCATAGAGTATGAACCGGGTATATTATAGTTGCCCAGCCCCATATATATATTATATTATATTATATATATATATATATTATAAATATACATACATATATCATATATATATAATACACATATGCATACCTATCTTTATATATACAACATGGATACAAACCAAAAACCATGTGTCTATGTCCATATTATAATACATCTGTACATAGTTGGAGATGCTGAAGGATACTGCTTTTTATTGTTTTTTTTGTGTATCAGAAGTGATCTGATTCTCCCTTGCCCCGGCCCTCCCTCGTTTCTCCGTCCGGGCCGAGGCCAAAGGTCCTCTGGCGGGTGCTTTCCTGCAGCTGACGGATTGTGAAGCCTTGGTCCGTGGACCTGAGTTGAGCTTGGCGTGGAAAAAATTGGTGGTTTTATGGGGATTGGACTATTGAAGCAAGCAAAAGATGGGTTGATTATAATGGAAACTATTGAACTTGATCAATAGTTGCTCAAAAGATGGCTATGGAAACTATTGAACTATAAAGGATAGTTTTATTGATTGAGTTTTTTCAAAAGGGACCTCCAACGTGGTGGATTTTTTTCGAACTCAGTGAGGAGGTTTACTTCGCAGTGAGGATGCCCAACCATACCAGGATGTTCTGCAAGGGTGGTGGCCCCAATTATAGGCTTGCTTATAGTTCTTTAACACCCATTCAGTACAGGATGGTGCCCCCCAGTTATAAGTTGGCTTATAAACCTCATTAATTATAGAACATTATACACTATATATAGTTACATCTACCATAAAGAAAGTTAAGCCGCTATTAGAAGGCAACTTAGCTATCTTGGGGGCCCCATCATGCCCCATCCTGTACTTTTGATTGAAACACCCAGGAAGTGCAGGGCACCACTGAACACTGGTTGTTTCAGCCACAAACCATGGCATTTAAGCTACAATCAAAACCATCGTGCCTTCATTGTTACAACAAAAAAACATATATGTAGTTATAGTATAGTATACAATATATATATATATAATACATATATATATATATAGAACAAACACACCTCTAGGTAGACATGAACTGATGTTGGCATTTTAAGACTCGTTTCCAAGGTCAATGCTGACCATGGTGTAGTCCAGCTGGCCCTCATGGAGATCTACGTTTGTAACCCAGGTATTGGAGAAAGGTTGGACCACAAAAACGTGGGAAACTGGGGAACTGACAGATAGAATGGGATAGACTTGATAGATGAATCTAGGATTTAATGTCTGTGGAAAATCTGGGATAGTCATTTTTAGTGGATTTATTCTCCGATAATCATGTTCTTTGGGTAATTTGATGGGATAGAGCGGGATATCATCAATAGTATAGCGTGTCTGGTATGTCCAAAAAGCCA
The DNA here is from genome assembly GCA_947184155.2 of Cladocopium goreaui. Lineage (NCBI taxonomy): Eukaryota > Dinophyceae > Suessiales > Symbiodiniaceae > Cladocopium > Cladocopium goreaui. Next base: position 94,964 of record CAMXCT020000505.1, on the reverse strand, counting down.
GCAGTCACTCCCAGTACCACGGGCCATAAAATGGGGGCACCATTTTCATACAAACTCATTTGTTTATAGATAGATAGCTAGATATAGATAGATCGTTAGATAAATAGATAGATAGATGATGATAGATGATATTCCCGGAAAGGATATGATACACACATATATATATATATACTGTATATGATTTATACTTGCCACAATGGATGGATTGTAGCTATGCCCCCAGGTCGTTTTTTTTGGGGGGATTGGCAAAGAACAGGATGGTAATCATCAGGAAATGGATGGAATTGCTTAAAAGTCTTGGAATCAAAAAAGGTTAAGACCATCTTTTTGATGTTTAATCCATTTTTGATGTTTAATCTCCAACATTATTAACTGGCTGGTGGTTTGGAACATTTTTCATTTTTCCATATATTGAGAATAACCATCCCAACTGACGAGCATATTTTTCAGAGGGGTAGGCTCAACCACCAACCAGATTAATACTTAAATCACCGAGTTGGCATTTATTCATAGTTAAATCCCCATCAAAAAAGGTTAATCAGTTAATCTCCAAGATTTGATGTTTAATCCCCAAAAATGGTGAATCCCCAGGCATTCGTTTCGATGTTTCGAAGATCTTTTCCCTTCAAAAAAAGACGTCGCCCACGTCGCCCAGGTCCGGTATGGCAAGCTGCTGGCGCTTCACCCGGAGCTCTTTCCCAGGCGCTCCGTTCCTCGTGGCCATCCTCCGGAAATGACGATGGTTGGTCGTGGTTGTGCTTCGAAAAAACCACGTAGGAGATGGTTGGTCGGTACCAACCGGGAATCCACCTCTCAACCAATCGATTATTGGCAAACCAAGTCACAGCAGCGTTTTGGAAACTCTTAAATGATATAGAATAATATAGAATAATATAATATCACCAACATGTTCAGAATTGCCAGAAGTGTGACACACATGGCTGAACTTCCCCTGCAGACCCGGTGCCGTCCCCGGTGCCGCGGTCCGGCCAGGTATGGGCAGAGGGTGCTACAAGCTCTGGTGAGTCGAGGTGCCGTCACGTGGATCATCCCACAAATATCGTGGTACCCAAAAAAAACATGGCGAATCCTGGAGAATCCCTGAAGTAAATGGTTATGGGTCAACATCAAAATAGCTGGTTTAATGGGATTTTATGGTGGTTTAATGGGATTTAATGTGATATACCCTCTGGTAATGACTAACAGTTTGCTATTGAAAATGACCATAGAAATAGTGGATTGTCCCATTAAAAAATGGTGATTGTCCATAGTTATGTTAGTTTACCAAGTTTACCAGAGGGTAAATGGAGGCGTTAGTGGTGGGAAAATCATCGCAGTGATGCTCAATGGAGAATGGTGGATTTCCCAATATTTTCCAGCACGCCATGTTTGATGAACCATATACCATGGTAGGTCCATACATAAATCTGGATCAATTCTCACTCCCAGCCTTAAAAATCGCGACATCACGACGTAAATGAGGAATCTATCTCAATCCCAACATATTCTTACTTATGGTTGGTGAGTTATGGTAATTTGTCCATCATATCTATCACTTTTCAAAAGCTACGTCATCCGAAAAAATATGATGATCAATGAATATGAATGAGGGACGTTTCCAGAATCGGGATGATACCTAAAATTGCCTGAAGTTGAAGGGCTTGAAGGGCTGAAACACCCCCCAATTGGTCAGGAATTCAGGAGCAGATAGGAGCAGAGCTATTTCTATAAATGGGACCCTAAGAAATTTCCTGGTGTCATGCGTGCTGCATCAATCGGACAGAGTTTCAGGCTGTGGAGAAACCGTTTCGCGGTATCGCTCAAGCAATCTGGTGATTTTTGTGATGTAGTATACGATGTAGTACCGTGCAATTAGTTGTTGAATGTAACTGATAACAGTTGATTCAACGTAATGATGTGGGAAATTCAATACGTATGATTCGTATGATGTAGGCTGATGTCGTGCAAGCAGGGTTTGGTTGGTCAATGTTTTTTTTTCCGATTTCATCCATTCAAAGTGCCGCACGTCAGGCATTCGTTCCAGTAATCCGCACGTGGTCTGGACGCCCAGCATCACCTTGACGAAGTCCAGGGTCTCGATGCGTGAGGCCATCCTTGTAAATGGTCATTCTGAATAGTCAATGAATGGAAAATCCATGGTAAATCAATGGTAAATCAATGGGATATCAATGGGATATCAATGGTAAATCGATGGGATATCAATGGGATATCAATGGTTGGGGTATCTTATGGGTCTTTATCATGGATTACATGGTGAATATCATGGTTGGGATATCCTGGATTGTCAAACCCCATAAATCCCCCAGAACTTTTCCTCGCGGATCTGGCAAGCCATGTTTACGGCCAGACAGGTCAGCCGCGCGTGCTTCATGTTTGGTCGCTTTCTGAAGCTCGTCTGAGTGCCCAGGGAAAGGCTCAGTCCGACACAGTGTCTCCATTGGGTCCAGTGGCGACTGGGTCATCATGGGTCATCATGGGTCCATTGTTTTGATAAATGGGGAATTCCCAATAGCTGGATGGTTTATAATGGAAAGTCCTATAAAAATGAATGATTTGGAGGTACCCCCATTTGAGGAAACCCCCATACTTGAAATTTGGCTGTTCTGCTCTTGAACGGTACAATGGCAAGGGCTCCCTCTCACTCGACCCGCTCTGTAGCAGTACATTCCAACGGTAGCCTGCTGTGTGTGGAATATGCTGGAGCTCTTGTTGCTTGTCAGAATCGTTTTTAAAACGATTTTGGTTTGATCAGTCACATCCTCTAGTGAACTTAAACAGCTATGGCCCAGGGGAACTTGACATACCTCCACTAGACTCACTAGACAGGTCCATCAGAAACTTGGATGAGTCAAGGGCCAAGATGTTAGAACCCAAAAAAAGGCTAACAGGGCTTGGCCGTAGAAGGACGATCTATTGTAGCCTCCAGTAAACTAACAGTTTGCTATGGAAAATCCATAGTTAGTTCGATGATTTTAGCTATGAACAAGTGATAAACAGTGGTGATTTTCCAGTTGGTCAACTGTTTACCAGAGGAAAATCCTCCCACCAAGGGGTCCCACGAGTTCATCTGGGATCCATTGGGAATCTCCCAGGTCAAAGCACAAGCTGCAACTTTGTTGACCCAGATCCATGAGGCTTTGCAGGACCTGTGACCTCGGGACATCACATGACCATTGCGAGACCCTTTCAAGATGTTTCAATGTCACACTCAAACTACCCGGCCTGGTAAACGTTTACATAGCTATTGAAAATGGCCATTGAAATAGTGAGTTTACCCATTAAAAATGGTGGATCTTTCCATAGTTATGTAAACGTTTACCAGAGGGTTTTTTTTACTCGTCACTTTCTGTTTTTCCCCAAAACCACCCGTGGTTCCCTTGCGTGTTCCGGTTGCACCGTGCTTGGCAGGATCTCCTTGTTGTACAGTGCGCCGCGTCAAACATGGCTGGGGACATCCCCCTTGGCATAGAAAAATGTGGGCTTTTCTTGATTGGTCGAGGGTAAACCCAGTCATAATTTTTTAGAATAAACCTCCAATTTGGAAGGGTGTACTTGGTGGCTCATCCCACTTAGTAAGTGGGTTAGTTCACCCCAGTTATAAGTGGATTAACCCTACTTGTCCCATTTATAACTGGGGTTATAACCCACTTACTAAGTGGGGTGTTCCAACATGTACCAAGCATTTCTGGTCAGATGGGGAGTACCAAACTTAGCAACCGGAAATTTCGAACTTTGGAAGGAACGCATCATCTAATGGTGATTAGGATTGGGGTAGCTATCCCCAGATGGCCGAACGATTTAGTTTGATGAATCATTATAACTTGCCAGATCTATCAGTAGATGTCAATATCAATACGCAGAATTCAATATTTACACATTGTATACACATATTGCCATTGCCAAGTCAAAATATTGTACCATAATTCGTCTCTCTTCATGTCACATGTTTTTGGGGTAAAATTTCTTTGCGGCTCATGTTGGGAAGTTCTCCTATGTTGACACAGTTTGTTGCAGGTATGTTCCGTCAGCACTCCTTCCTGTACAGGCGCAGAGATTGAAAGATTGATCACTTGTTCAGGGACAGTTACATGTATAAACACATATGTGCCACGGCCAAAACATGGTTTGTTTTCCCATAGAAGAACATGATCATCCACCCTCATAAGGATCCCCAATATGGCATGGATGACCATCACCCATATGCGATGTTTTGACCATGGCACATATAAATCCATTATTTCTGTAAACCTGGTACGGACGAAGTCCGGCAAGTGACAACCCATCAATGATTTTCAGTCTGGGCAATGACGGTAGTGGAAACGATTGGATTGAATACCTTGTAGATCTTATAATTAGAGTGTCAAATTGCCCTTGATTTATCCAGTGATATCCGGTGTTGCCCTTTCCTTCCCCCAAAGTCCTACTCCAATTTCCTCCTATAGACATCCTTTGAACAAATCCGTAGACCCCCGATTTTTGCTGGTTGGTGCAACTCTCATGAATCACATGGCGCGTATCATGGTCAGGTGAAGAATGCCTACATAGTCTGGTTGGTGGTTTGGAACATTTTTTATTTCCCATATATTGGGAATAATCATCCCAACTGACTTTCAGATTTTTCAGAGGGGTTGAAACCACCAATCAGTAGTTTTTTTTCATGTTTTTTCTACTGTAGATGTTTATAGGTAACCTTTTCTGGGTGGCCAACTTAGTCATGTCAACCCCGGATTACATTTTCAACCCCTCTCCTATCCTGGTCAGTTGGGGCTACCATTTGCATCACTGGGCTACATTTCACGAGAATCCAATGAGCCAACCACTGGGCTCAGCAAGTGATGAAAAAAAATGGGCCCAGTGAATCAACATTTACATTCACATTTACACACTAATATTTATCATTCATCTTCTGAAATAGAAAATGATCATACATATTTAAAACATATTTACCATATATATTTACCATATATTTACCATATATTTACCATATATTTATACATATTAAATACACTCATATTGACCATTCTCCTCCCCCTCTTCCCCCCTCCCCCCTCCCCTGAAAACCCCTGAGGCCGAAGTGTCGCTGACGAAGATCGCAGTCAAGGGCTCTCTGAAAGCCGATGATCAGGTCGCGACCATCTCGACCGATCGTTAAAAAATGGCATAGAAAACCCATGGGTTCATGCTAGCTGATGGATTGATTTATAGCGATGTTTTTTTTCCGGATAATCTCATTGTGAATGCTAAACATCCATAGAAAAGATTGAGATGTAAACATCAATTGGGGGAGAACCTACTATTTACATGGATTTGCATGGATAAAGAATGATAAATCATAAATCCCAACGACATGTCTTGTGCGAAAACCAGAGGCTTCCAGGGTTTTCATAGCCATCTTTTGGAGATAAGGTCTTCAAACAGCCGGGCATCTTCAGTGCTCCAGGGGGGTATCCAACTTTGAGACGAAGCGTGGCCGCCATGCTCGCCATGTTCGCCATGCGTCTAGGCGTACCTTTACGAAGCCTTGGCGAGTTTAGTGACCTCCACCAAACCGGAGGAGTCGGCCCTGCCCAGATGCGCCGGGGGCTACCATGGGGTAGGTGGACAGCTCAGACACCTGGGTAGGGGTTGCTCCATCAGTCATTGGATTGGATTAAGGGATATTTAAGAGAAAATTTATAGGACCCCAATGAATTTGATGGTAAGTTCAACATTGGTTTCCTGGAGATTCTCCCTTAGGCCAATCCATGTTCTGCATGCAGCCGTCGGGTTCAATGCAATCCGACCATCGTTGAGGCTGAGTGAGCAGCTTCAATGCCGCCATGACGAATAAATACATACATGACCGGGCAGCTTGGAAGGCTGGAGAAGGTGGGGCAAGGAGGCCCTAGTAGCCTCTATAGCAGGTTGGAGGAACAAACCTAACAGCTTGGACGGGCGAAACCTGCGCGCAGCAATGCCGCACACCTGCGGTGATCCCAGGCGCCGCCCCGCCTAGGCCAAAGCTAGGCAGGGGTCGGCGGATATAGGGTCAATGATGGCCGCAAGGGGTGGGAAATAGGTTGTTGTTACTCACTTGTTTCCCAAGTTTACCCCCTGTATTTTTTGTGTGTTGGGAACAAGCTTTACAATGCAAACTCTGAATATGACCATGGACTATGCACCTGTTAATCAAACCAGGTAGGGGTTCATATTATCCAAGGTAAACGCAAGATTACAAAAGGGTCAGCAATGTACAAAGAGTCCGGGGACATTGCGACCAACATGATTGAAATGAAAAGAATGCCAGGATTTCAGAGTGGTTTGGCGAAACAGAATTCCTGTTGGTACCGCAGACTTCTCAAAGAGATTCAACAATAGATGGGATGACGCTACCCCAACGCCCAGGCATCGCCCCCTCTTGGAGATGCTGTTAAAGGGCAGCCTTGCTGAAATTGATGGCAGGGAAAACTTGAAAAATCCACCAGTTGAGCAGTCTCAAAATGCACTTTGTTTATTGAATTTATGGGCCAGTTTCCCCACAGATTGGGATAACATGTTATGTTTGAGATCGATCAGCAAACTGGGAGATTTGGCAGACTGTAACCAGTGCTCCAAGGGCCTGTGAGACGGGACCATGTACGGCTCTAATAATGAACCTTTCGCCGATCCCGGGGATGATTTTGCAGGTCGTTTGACTGAAGATGGTATATCGAAGAAATGTAATGGTCAATCAATGTTAATCACCATTCTCCACACTATTTAATGGTCATGGAAAGGGCTCCCTAGATAGCTAAGTTGGTTCATCTACCCATCTAATAGTTGATTATACTTAGATCCCCTGTTTGAGCCCAAACGTGAAGCAAGTTATGTGAGTTAACTTTTCCAATGGCTTTGGTTCCCCTTTGTGGTGAACCAAGCGTCCAACAAAAACAGGTCCAGCTCAAACTCTTTCGGAGATCTTGACTGGAGCTTCGCGGGCCGGCCGGAGAGCTCAGCTCGGTGGTGCCCAGTGGCTACGTTGCTTCTTCCAGTAACTACACACATAGTTACAATAAAACCTAGTTATGTAACATTATATAACCAACTATAGGTTTTATTGACTAGCCAACTGGTTTATTAACTATAGTTACAAGTAACTAGTTATGAACCCGCGTTGGTTTGTCAATAGCGCCTAGTTATATACTAGCTATGAATCAAGTTGGCAAAGTGCGGGGCGCCATCTTGTCATATTGAAGATATGATGGGAATATTGGAGACCGATATGATTGGGGACAAACATTTGGGACGTACTTGATGACATAACTCTTGTGTCTGAAAATGGCGGATTTTTATGGTCCTGTTTGTAGGGCAAATCAGATTTGGGTGGGTCTTCACATTTTCTGAAAGTATCATTCAGCTTGTGGGATGGGCGGAGTAGATTGACATATTGACTTTCTCTTGCTTTGTAATGATTATTATAGATATATCATAATGCTTGGAGTTTGTTGTTTCTCAATGGGATTTTATCAATAGGAAATTAGGTGTATATTATACATGATAAAAAACAACCAATGTTTGTTTTGTCAAAGCCCCCTCTTTGTTTGGCTAAAATGGATTTTCCATGGAGAGATCTTGTCACACCAAGGCTCAGCCGCTACAAATGGAGGTTTTATCTGCCATCAATTTTAAAGGAATTCAACTTAATGCGGGGCACCCATTTACGATAGCTAAGTTGGTGAACACAGCTCCAATAAGTATGGTTCATAATACTTATAACTATAGTTATTCGACTTAGAAAGCAACTTAGCGATTTCGCAAAAGGGGGCACATTCTTGGGCTTTTCATTGTTCTGCGTGATGAGGCAGCGATGTGGCAGGTTGTGCCGGTGCGGCGCCCGGATTTTGTTGTCACCGATTCGTGTGGGTTTTCCCGTACACAAATGAAGGTTTTCTTAAATCGGGGGGATCCCCAAAATCAATCAAAATCATTTCTTTCAATACTAAGTCAAGGTCTAGTGACTTGGATATTTTGGGTGTTTCGGAGGTATCCTCTGGTAAACTAACATACTATAGCTATTGAACATTGCCATTTATAGTGGATTTGCCCATAAAAAATGGTGATTTCCATAATTATGTTAGTTTACCAGAGGGTACTCACAATTTTGAAGAAAGTTCCCATTTGTGGGAAAGCTGTGGTTACTGACTACGAATCCAGGGACATCCTGGGATGATTCCTCCAAGGTCACTGGAAGTCTTCTCTGGTGATTGCTACCAGGGTGAAGGGATCAATTTTGTGGGTAAATCCCAGTATATCCTAGACCATGAAGCCCTGCTGTTTTTTTTCAATGCCACCTACGTCTGGTAGAGGATATCCACCACTGTTTACATCCCCATTTAATGCTGGGAAATCACCAGTGTGTATTGGTTCAATCCATGTTAATCCTACGTTTGAATAAGTTGGACTTGACTTTGGATTTCCCATAACATGCCACGACCAAAGTTACAGTTGACTGTAAGGTTACCAAATCATACCATCTGGTAACTTGACAGAACTATTGAGCATAGCCGCCCATTTAGTTTGATGATTTACCTATGGTTTCCAAGGTGCTTTTCCAGTTCGCAAACTGTTCGTCATTAACAGAAGGCAACTTAAGTTATTCATCTCCCCATCTAAATTGTTGGCTAAATCATGTGAAAAACCATGTGAAAAATCATGTGAAAAGTCATGTGAAAAATCATGTCAAATCCCTAATCATCATTTATGATCCACCAGTTACCGTTAATGCGGGAGAAGTAGCCATCCAGTAGCCAAGGCTGGTCCGGGAGAAGCATCGAGGCCTGGATAGCTCTTATGCCAGGCATAAAACTTGGGGGGTCCAAATATTTTTTATTTATATTAAAGGGGACACCCCCATTGATAAGATCTATTCTTTTAAAGCCAATTATATATATATATATATAGTCTCATGAATTTCTAGTTGTAGCTAGAGGAACAGGAAGGGGGATAGTTCATCTTATTTCCTACATCTTAGAGGCTGTATGAACTGGATATGGATATCAAGATGAATCCGCATCTATTCATTTATACATACTACATCACATTATATCAAAAAAATCTATTGTAGATATATGTAGATATTGAATGCTATGGGAGGCACGCAATTTGCACGGGAGTCGCATGGGTGTGCTACGGAAGCACTATGGCAGTGCAATGGAAGTGGCATAGGAGATGTACGCGGGAGTCTTCCCGGAGTGCACTCGAGGCTCTGAACACGGGCGGTGTGGCACATGGTGATCCATTTTTTTGGTGCCTGGTACCCAGCTGTTTTTCTGCAGTTACGTTAGGAAGGACGCGAGACACGTCCGGTCAGAATTGCAGATGTGGCCCAATCTGTTGCAAGCATGTGTTGCTCTGATTGTCTAGCCCGATGCAGCTGTGGTGAATGGCCGTGATTTTGGCTCAAGCAGCAGCTTTGGAACAAACCCATGAGACGACAAAACAAGCAGAGCAACATTATCAGGTATGCAATTGGGACCAACATTTCAGTCCCCAACTGAAAAAAATAACATTCCCAAATCAAAATGCAGCAATGCAACGAAAAAACCAGGCCCATGCAACGAAAAAACCAGGCCCAGCCACGATCAGAATGGAGCCCACGATGAAACTTCATGTCTCTTTGCGAAGTGGTCGGTGTGAAAGTTTTGTGGTGAACCAGTCAGCCGCCGTGTCGGACCTCAAAGCAGCAGTTCAGCAATCATTTGGGCGGTGTTTCCTGAAGCTGGCCGCGCCCACCGGAACTCTTCTGGTTCAAACAGACCCAGTGGAAAGGAGGGTTATTTTTTCTTTCGCGGCAGGTTTTGGATTTTTTTTGGTTCCTGGTTCTATGCTTTCCTGTTTCTCTGATTTTCTGCTTTTCTGCTTCTCTGCTTTTCTGCTTCTCTGCTTTTTGCTTTCCCTGCTCCTTTCTACTTCTACTTCTACTATTCTACTTTTTCTTTTCTTCAATCATGTGTTTTTGCTGCTCTACTTCCTGCTCCTTTGCTTCTTTGCTTCCTGTCTTTACTGTCTCTTTGTTTTTCATTTTCTTTTGCTTTGTTCTGTTTGTATCCTAAATGAAACCCTAGAGAGACCCTAGGTGAAGCCCAAAGAAACCCTAAAGAAATCCTGATAAGGAAGCCTACATGAAGCCCTAATTGAACCCTAAAGAAACCATAAATGAACCCTAAAGAAACCATAGATTAATCTTAAAGAAACCATAAATGAAACCCTAAAGACTTTAAATTACACCCTAAATGACATCCCAAAGAAACCCTAAGCAACACTCTCTGGAAAAAAAACAAATGAAACCTTAACTGACACCTTAGCTGAAACCGTAAATTGACACCCTAAAGAAACCCTACATGAAACCTTAAATGAAACCCTAAATTGAACCCCGATATGAAACCCTAAATGAAACCCTAAAGAAACCTTAAATGACACCCTAAATGAAACCCTAAAGGAACCCTAAAGGAACCCACTTGAATGTTTAGAAACCGTGAAAATGAATAATGACAAGAAACCCTGGAGTGAAACCCTAAAGAAAGCTTAAATGAACTCCTGAATGAAACCCTAAATTGAAACCCTAAAGAAACCTGAAATGAAACCCTATATTATAAAAACTTTAAATGAAACCCTAAAGAAACCCTAAATGAAACCCTAGAGAAGCCCTAAAGAAACCCTAAAGAAACCCATTTGAACGTTTAGAACTCCTGATAAGAAATCCCGATAAGAGACCCTACATGAAACCGGAAAAAAATCCAAATGGAACTCTAAAGAAGCCCTAGCGTTAAAGAAACCCTAGATGAAACCGTAAAGAAACCGTTTAATGAAACCCTAAATGAAACTCTGAAGAAAGCCTACATGAAACCCTAAATGGTACCCCAAATGAAGCCCTAAATAAAACCTAAATGAAACCCTAAATGAAACCTTAAATGAAACCCTAAATGAAAGCCTAAAGAACACTCAAGAGACCCATATGAACGTTTGAAGCACCAAAATGTAGCAAATGAGAGGTTGAAATGCCAAAATGTGACAAATACTATGCAAAATGGAAGGCGAACATGGCAAAATGTAGCAAATACCATGCAAAATGCAAAGTGACCATGCCAAAATGTAGCAAATACCATGCAAAATGATAGGCTCTCGTTCAAAACTGCTGCAAATACAAGGCAAATGGTACTGGGAAAGAAAGCAAAAAAAAACAAAACCTGAGGCAAAAGAAATCCAAAAACTATTCTACACCCCAGTGGAAATCTGCGGACTTGGAAAATAAACAGTGCCTTACTGCTCTTGTACTGCAGCCGAAGGTCACGACAACCTCTGCAGCGGTGGCTTTGCGGTGTGTTGGAGGTGAGCGAGTGGTGACATAGGGAGAGAGATTTTTTGGTGCTGACAGCTCCGTTAACTCCAAGATCAGCTCAGAGGTGTCCAGCAAATGTGCGGTACGGAGGCTGCATTTGCTGCGTTCCTCGAGGACACATCTGTAGTGACATGGGGACACGTGCGTCTTGGCGGTGACAGATGCGAACTCCCACACCAGCTTCAGAACGTGCGGAAGATTTTTGCTAACCAAGATGCTTTTGCCGCCCTTTTGAAGAATGGATCTGTGGTGACCTGGAGCAGTCCAGCACATGGCGGCGACAGTTCCGGAATCCAAAGTATACAGCAAATTATGATTTTGATTTTGCTGCCATTCTAGCGGATGGATCCCTGGTGACCTGGGGCAGTCGGGCACATGGAGGTGACAGGTCAAGGGTCAGCTCCAGAACGTCAAGGAGATTTGTGGCCGCCGGTGGCTTTGCTGCAATTCGGGCAGACGGCACTGTGGTGACATGGGGCATGGCAAGCTTTGGTGGTGACAGCTCCAGCGTCCAGGACCATTTTCTGCGGCACATTTTCGGCGCGCTTCCTGCTTTGGCAGCAATTTTGCAGGATGAAACGGTAGTGTCGTGGGGCCTCCCGCTCCACGGCGGTGCCAGCACGAAAGTCCCAGCACAGCTCAAGAACTTTCATCAGATTGCTAGCATACACGATGCTTTTGCTGCTATTGTGGCTGATGGAAGGCTCTCAGAAATGTGGCGGTGACAGCTCCAAAGTCCAAGATCAACTCCACGGGGTGCAGCAGATTTGCGGCACGGGCTCTGCTTTTGCCGCGTAGTTGAAGGCAGATGGAAGAATGTTGACTTGGGGCAACCTGCGCAATGGCACTGACAGCTCCAACAGCTTGAGGATGTCCGGCACATCCGTAGTGCAGAGTTTGTTTTTGTAGCCATTCGTGCAAATGGTGCGTGGTGACGTGGGGAGAGGCCTGCAAGGGCGGAGATTGCAGCAGAATCCAAAATGACATTATGTATATCCAGTCTACTTGGCCGGTGCGTTGACGAAAATGCTCGCAGTTGATTTGCATTTGCTTTGTGTGAAGCGTCTGTTATGTGAATTTCTAAGATTCTTTCATAACTGTGTGGGAGAAGAGAGATTATGGGCTTCGCATGTAAGCCATGAAGGAAGCCTTCGAATATTTCAAAGAGTTAGTTTCTGATAGGGGCCCTCTTGCGGTTTCAAACTGTGAAAATGCATCATGATAAAAATGTTGGAGCCTGACATGTTTTGAAACGGGCACTCTCAGGACAAACAGAAAGCTATCCTCGCTCAGCTAGACCTTCGTATTCGGCACGATCCATTGTAATTCAGCCGGAAACCCAGCAGTTTGATGCCAGTCGGCATCCCTGGTGATAATGTCTTTGCTTCTTCCTATATATCCACGCATAAATTGATGAACCAGTTGCGTAGTGGTACCACTCCCCAACCTCGTCCGTATATACCAGCCCCGCGGCGCTACTGCAACACTACCGCACCACAAACCATTTCCGTTTCATTCTGTATGCTTCCCGAACCTTTCTCATGCCCTGCCAGGACCTTGCCCGCATCGCTTCTGTGCCTGTTCTGTAGCGCTGGCGTCGCACTCCCCCATAACACCCGTGGCACTCCCGTAGGAATCTTGTACCAGTCAAATAACATGCCTGTAACACTCCTGTGCCACTAGCGCTCTGGGATAGCAGTCCCGCACCATTGCCAAATAATTCCGGCAATCTTTCCGCAACACTCCAGTTTCGCTTTATAGCACACCCGTCGCACGCCTGATACTCCAATAATAAGCCCGACAGGGGCCCGTAGCATTGACGCAGCACGTCCGACAAAGAGCCGTTCACTCTCCGGTTGCCACTCGCTGAACACCTCCATGTAGCACTCACGCTCCCGTGCCTCTCCCATAGCACTCCGGGAAGACTCCCGCGTACATCTCCTATGCCACTTCCATTGCGCTGCCATAGTGCTTCCGTAGCACACCCACGCGACTCCCGTGCAAATTGCGTGCCTCCCATAGCATTCAAATATACATATATCTACAATAGATTTTTTTGATATAATGTGATGTAGTATGTATAAATGAATAGATGCGGATTCATCTTGATATCCATATCCAGTTCATACAGCCTCTAAGATGCAGGAAATAAGATGAACTATTCCCCTTCCTGTTCCTCCAGCTACAATTAAAAATTCATGTATATAGTATTATAGAAGTAATATGCATCACTGTATAGATTGTATATATAGATATAGATTATAGATTCATAAAGCCATAGGAGGTACGGTTTTCCGCTGTTGGTATATCCCCTGAAAGGCTTAAACAAATTGTTCTGATTTATATCACGGCATATCTATGTCGTATAAGAGAGTAATAGATAATAATATAATATATAATCCGTTCCCCCCCAAGCGAAAACATGGGTGGATGTAGAGAATGAGAAGAGATCATTGGGACATATTGGGGGACCATAGAATGGGGGTGGTTGAGGGAAGAAATTATATCCATTCATATCCCCTGGAATTGAGGCCTAAAACGATCGCCCTTCTATATGGTAGGTACCTCCAATAGATCAGTTCCTGAAGCCACTGAACTGCTTCTGATGGATGGTTAGTCATTGAAAATTTGAACTAATCCATGTTTGAACCACGTATTTTCATTCATGTTAATCAACACCATAATCATTATTTTAATCCACACATCCGTGATCCACCTTGGCCACCGCAAGGCCATAGCGACGGTCAGCAAACCCTTTACCGTGCAGTTGCTTGAAGCATGGCGCACTTGGAAGGTTTCAACATGTTTTGGCATCTTTAGGGGGGTTGAAGCAGCCGAAATAGGTGCCCAAAAATTTGATGGTTAATCATCAGTTTTCCCATGAAATTGGCATTCTTTTAAGGTGTAACCCATTTTCAGACAGACATCTATAGAGGATCTATAGAGGTGTATAATTATAAATACACCACAAAAACAGCTACCTATGGATGTTCCATGCTCCAAAATATGACGAATTCTCCCTTGAGCCCCCCATGTCTTTGTTAGCTATACTGGAGGGTGCACGGGTGCACCAGGACACAGATCCCAAACCAGACTGCGACTCTGTGGCATAATCATTAGGCCTTGGCAAAGAGCTAGTTGACTCCGACAGCAATCCATGATTTCCAGTCATCAGTTCGTTTAAAAACCTTTGACATGTTTTCAAGTGAGCAGTGTCCGAACCCCCCCGTTGGCTGATACCGTTTAGACTAGATGGGGACTATCATAATCCATTACGAGAAATCCTACCAGCCAAGCCAAAATTTTTTGGGACGACATTTGAGGTTTTGAACATTTTTGAACGCTCAAGTGGCGAAATTCCTGGAAACCGAAAACAACCCTGGCGATAGGTTTTTCTATTGGCAAACCCTTGAAATCCTCCTCCAGCTTGGCCAAAGTCTCAGGCACGCAAGTACCGCGCCGGCCATTGACTCAGAATATAAGCTGCTGAGGGCCAAACCAGAAAAGACCATGTGGCAAATCTATGGGTATAGAAAAGCTTGGAAAACACATGATTTAGTTTGAATTGAGGTATGTTCTACTAGGGTAGTTGGGGAAAATTGGGGTATACTTGAGGTATAATGCGGTAAAACTCAGGATAAGCAGGGGATTCTACCATCCAGGGAAGCTTGGGATATAACCAAACAAAATGATACATTCATGAGATGGTTAACCCAATCATTTGTGCAAACCAACCATTTGGTGGACATATTTTGAGATAAAAGTGATGATATTTGTAAAACCTCAATATGACATTTTGGTAAATTAAATTGTGTTAATTCAATTCCCTTAACGCAATTTTGCTACCATTTGGATATTGTTAACCAACAGAATACATGCGGATGGATGATATGGTAAATCCAATCAATTCGACATCCATCCTTTATGGGGTATGGCTTTAAATACCCACAAACTGTAACATTTGGCAACTGGCTAAGGTTCATTATTGGGTTTGCCATGTGATTGATCAAGATGATGACCACTTTATTCTTCCCACTATAACATACTATAACATCATCAAAACTTTCAGGAACGTCGTCATAATTGCGATCATCAAGGCTGCAATGGAGTTCGGGCAATCTGCTTACAGAGTCAATATCATGGGATTGAGAATAATGTTAGTAAAGCAATAGGATTCACCATCCCCAATTTTACCATTTTTATGGATGGGATTCCAACCATAGATTTTTATGGGTGGTTTATGGCATTGCTTTACTAACATAACATCATTTTCTCCATTTTTTCATGGCCATAAGTTAGAGGTTTAGTCTGGACCGAGTGGATGGGTAGTTGGGCGGTTGAATACTAACCAATCTTCTGCCGTAAGTGGGGATGCGTGAACCTGTCATAGCCGAACCAGCCAAAAAGCATTGAGTTATTGAGTTTTTTGGGTCGGATATTCTGCATCTAAGATTTCTAAGACCATGTTTATCCGGTTGATGGTTTGGAACATGAGTTTTATTTTTCCATATATTGGGAATAATCATCCCAACTGACTTTCATATTGTTCAGAGGGGTAGGTATACCACCAACCACCTATGTTTTTATAGGGAAAGATTCCCATAGATTCGTCATCCCATCCCTTCCCAGAGTTTTCGAGGCGTGGGAGGCGGTGCTGCTGCTGGTGGCAAAGATCCTGGAGAAGTTCGTGCAGCAACTGGGCCGCGAGACGCAAAAAATCGGAGAAGCCATGGCTGTTTCGCTTGTTGGGTGGATGATATATGAAAATCTAGAGGAATCATATATGGCCACATATATATATATATATATATATATATGTATATATATAATATGTATGTATATATATATATACATATCATGGTCAGAGTCATATCTATATATCATGGCCACATATATATATACATATATATATATATATGACAACGATATATATATATATTCACACAATATACAAGTATAACCAGTCATATCACATCCTTCCAACAATAATTGATGGTATAATTTGTAATCTTATATACTGTATATATAATTATGTATACCATCAGTTAATGATTCCATTGGTTGGATAAGATTGTCATAGATATGATGGTTTCCTAAAATGGGGGATCCCCAATAGCTGGATGGTTTGTCGTGGAAAATACCATTAACATGGATGCTTTGGTGGTATCCCTATTTCAGGAAACCTCCATATAGAGATATATACATATAGTTTATCTGTATAGAGCTGGATACTATGTGTAAATATATATATATGTATATATATGTATATGTATATGTATATGTACATGTATATGTACATGTACATGTATATGTACATGTACATGTACACGTACATGTATATGTATATATATATGTATATGTATATGTATATGTATGTGTAAATATATATATATGTATATATATATGTATATGTATATGTACATGTATATGTACATGTACATGTATACGTATATATATATATATATTATATATGTATATGTATATGTAAATGTATATGTGCATTTATATGTACAAGTGCATGTATATGTATATGTATATGTATATGTATATGAATATGAACCAATGATATCTCAAGTTAGTGACATAAGATATATCATGAATGAGTCACCATTGGTTGATATTGCCATGAGTAATCAAGATCATTCGTATGATTAATATTCAATTAATGATTCCATTGGTTAAGATTGTCAACATAATGGTATCTATATCAGAAACGTATTGTCAATAAATCAATTGGTGGAATTTTCTGGAATAACCCATCTAGAGTTGGAAAAGACACCAAAAATGATTAATCCGTGATTGTCAACATAATGAAATATTTGTCTAGAGTTAGGCATGAAAGCATGGTTAATCTATGGATCTAATCAACATGAACACGGATTTTGATCAACTTGGGATGAGGGGTAGAATTAGCAAACAATTAGTTTCTTCATATTGTTTCCCCAGTTCCCACTTACCATTTAAAATTTTTGGAGGTAATGAATCATTTGTGCTGAGTCTAATACATCCTCATAGAATCTCAGGTTGATTCCCTCATTCTCTTCGTAACAATTCCCATTATTGTTTGTTTGAATCATGTGAAATTCTCATTTTTCTGTCATGATTGTCATGTTACTAAAGTTGTCCTTTTTTGATGCTCGAACAAATACTGTAATATTATTCATTATTAATCATTATTATGTAATATGATATGATACTATAATCATGCTACTTTTGGCTGTTCAAATCCTCCGCAGATTGGCCTCTGGCGTGCCGCGCTCTTCTTATGTCGCCGGATGGTCCGGGGACCCTGTGGGAGAAGGCACAGGAGCCACGTGTCGTCGGAATGAATTTGCGCAGAAAACGGGACTTAGGCACAAAATTTTCATGCGATAAAAACACATTTTATGTAGATTTAAGATTTAATGGAATAGAAAATAAGATATTAATGGAATGAAAAACAAGTTTGTGAAGATATATGGGATTTGATGGGAACATCAGGAACTCATGGTTTGGGGTCACCCGTTTTTTTTTACCTTCCCAAATGATGGTTGTGCATTAAGGGAGACTATCCCCAAACTGGTTTAGTTCAGGTTTGTGTTTTGTTCAAAGCTTGCCCTGATCCATTCAAGCAATCATTATCCACCCATGTGAACAGTGGCCACAAATTCAAGTGACATTCGTTCCTTGCGGGTTACTTCGCCATGATTCATCACGTTTGATTTTTTTGAGAACCTGGGTCATGAGAAAAGAGCAACCCAAAGCCACCAAAAAATCACGGATCAGATTGATCAGATCATGTAAAATCCCCATCTTCAAAGGTTCAATTTTTTTGTGAGAAACAACTTCAATGATCTCCATGTCTTTCCAATGGTCTTTCCATGTTTTCCCCAAGTTTCTGCCACGCGGGAGACAAGCCGAGGTAGAAGTGTTGGGTGACCGTTTTTTGGACATCTTGGACACGTTCCTGCCGTTTCTCTATGCGACTTGGATCAAAATTGGCCGGAGAGCCATGGCAATTTGCGGATGAACAACTTCCTTAAAATCTTAAAATTGAACAGGGAGCACCATAGATGGTCACGATTCAAACCATAGATCCGAACAGAAGATGTACTGTTCCTCGTCAAGATTTGCCCTAGCTGAAACCCGCACCATTTTTTGGTGGTTGTTCTGAGGTTTTTTTGGTGAACAGTTCACTGGATCGGTGCGTTTGGAAGAAGATATCAGCTGGGAGTAACAGAAAGTTCAACCTGCTGCTGTTTTTATTTTTCGATTTTGGAACTTGGAACCGGTCAACGGAGAGACTGTATGATGTTTGGAATATGTCAAGGAAGCCTGTTTCAAACGGCAAAAGGCCATGTTTTTTTTTTAATGGATATGTATAGATCTCCCTCAATCTTAATATATCTTAATCATATGTATAGATCTCCATCTTAATCATATCTTAATAGGATTCAGTAGGTTTTTCAGCGGTTTTTCAGCGGTTTACTATTCGCAGAGATGGCTTGGTCTGGCTTGTGAAAGCGTGCCATGCCAAGGCGACCAATGACCAGACCGTGGGGGCACTTAGAAACCGAGCCGCCCAGCCATCATTTTTTTTTAAATGTCGATATATGTTGATCATCATTCCAGTATTCTTGCCATGGATTTTAGAGGTTCATCTAATCAATTTAGAGTTTCGGTGGTTGTAAATATTGACGTTATTTCGTTGTTTTTAGATATTTTTCACTACATGTTTAGATACGACCAACCATAAAATCTGGGTAAATCATAACGACCTCACTGTTCTCCCTCACTGGAATCATGGTTTTTTCGGGGAAATCATCCCCAGCCATGGCCTTAAGTTAGGTCAGTGAAATTCTGAAATCTTATAATTTACGCAGATAAAATGGAATAACCCATAGGATCCATGTATGGTATATATATGCTAACATTTGGGGTATATTGATGGTAAATGTTACCATATATAGCATACATGGATCCTATGGGTAATGAATCCCGAATGACGCACTAGCATTTCTTGGAGGGGCGAAGAACCGCTGGAACCGGGGTTGGTCTCCTAAAGCTGCCAACGGTTCATGTTTTGATCATGACAGATTGTCATGTATCCGCATGTATTGATCTATCTATAATTATAATATATATATGCAGGTAATCAGTATATATATATAGATAATAGAGCTGATATCTTGTATGTTATATATACATATATATATATATATATACATATATATGTACATTGTTTATTTACAGTATATACTAATCTTATGTAGATATAATAGTACATATATATACACATACATAATAGAGCTGATCATGACATCCTATTGCACCACAAAAGCATTGTAGCTCAAATTTTGCGGATCGTATTCCGTTTGTACATTCAAGGGAAACCACGCAACCATTGTTTTTGGTGTCCCTACCTATCGTTTGTCGAATCACATACCTGGAATCCCAAAGAAGCAACTCCTTCGGGGAACCAGTATTTCTAATTGGTTCACCAAACATCACCAAACATGTTTCGTTTTACCAATCAATTTTGATCATTTCTGATGTAGGATTTTTCAAATCTCTTTTTTGCCACATCAAGATAACATATTTTATGGTGAAGATGAAGATGATCACAGTTTATCAAATTTTTCTACAACGATTGACTATTGACACTTTTCAACGGAATCAACCCATCATTTTGACTAGCATATGCATTAATAACCAATAGGAGCATTAAACATGACTTTTCCCCAAATCTTTCTATCCGTGAAAATCCATTAAGTAGCACCAAAAAATCATCCGTGACAACTTTTCACAATGATATGTTGTTTGGACCTATCTGGCCTATCTTTCATGAGCAGAACAACCACAATTAGAACGTTTCGCATCGATTGCTACGAAGGAGTTGGCCGAGCTCACGATTTTCGCACATCACTTGGTGTGTCACTGGGCAGCGGTTTCTGGGCGGTTTTTTTCGGCTTGGGATGAGAGATAGCTTTGGGAGTTGGTGATTGGGAATTCCTGAATTGGTGATTGAGTTTTTCGTACATCGGCGTCCCATTGGGGTTGACCTTGCTTTTGGTCAACTTATTTGACTTCCTGATCCAACGGCGTCCCAATGAGATTTGACACAATTCTGTTAAATTGGTCGACTTTAACGGTTCGGAGTACCCTCTGGTAATTTGTTACATAGCTATTGAAAATGGCCATTTATAGTGGATTTTCCCATTAAGAATGGTGATTTTCAATAGCTATGTTAAATTACCAGAGGGTAAATTTCTTTTTTTTGTGACATTTATGTGACATTGCATTCAGGAACCTGTCAAAGACATTGTGCCTAGTCACGTGGGATTTTAACCAGATGGCTGGTAGGTAATATGGGATTTTAGCATAGCCAACTGTGCGAATTATGAGAAGCTCACTGCCCAACGTCCCCATGATGGGAAGGGGGAACAACTCCACCATGGCCGTCTGCCACCTTGCTGAATTGCTGAAATTTATCAACAAAGCCGCGTGGGAATCACATTCAGAATGGGACACTGCACAATGATTTGCCAGCTGGGAAAGCTTACGAACATGTTCAACTATGACAAGTTTGAAGTGGGCTGATGTCTTCCATGCCAGTGGGGTTGTAAGTGGTTCTCTTGGGTGGGACCCCACCTACAAATTGTCATTGGTATTTAACCGAGTACATGAGTCGATCCCAAATACCAATTACAATTCTGAATCCCATGAAATGTCGATTGAATTGGATGCCCAAAATTGCAATGTTGTCGGGGAAAAGTCGGGTTTAAAACACACTTGCGAGATCCCCCACATTGGCTGAATTTGAACGGAACTCCAAAATGGCCATTTTTTGGGCCCATGTGGGTGTGGCTGAGAAGGGGGACCCCCAAGAATGTCCTTAGAACAGGGGAAACTTATGATCATCTATTGGAATTTGAGGTACCCGATTTTCAATCAAACCCATGTCATGTCCCACTTTTCCACAGCAGATTTATGAATTTGTGCCCAAGGTCAGTACCAAAAGAAGATGGCTCCCTACTTGCAAAAGTGGTTCTGGGCACCCAGCGACCATTTTTCATGGAGCCTCCGGAAAATGGACTGGACTGGACTGGACTTTGGCAAACCGAAGACGCGTCCCACCAGCTCTGGTTGGACGTCTGGAAGTCCACGTCTGACGAAAGCATAGAAGTCAAAGAAATGGTGCTTTTTTTAAGGGAACTGTGCGTCCAACAGCTCTTCGATGATATGTGCCATGGTCATCCATCAAGAGTTGAATGACCATGGCAGTACCATGTAGCCATGGCATGGGAGATGGTCATAGCAATCTTTTTCGGGAAAAATGACCAATTTCAATGGGAATTTCAGGAACCTCAATTCGAGGTAGCTACCATATATAAGTCCTATTTTTCAGGCCTAAATTTCAGGGAATATCCCCACAATTCATATGGCCAAACATATGGTACTAACGTACCTCTATTTTAGGATCCTGAAGATCTCCCATTGACCCTGCCACTCTCTGGATCTCTCAATTAAACATGATGCAATGGCTATGGAGATCCCCCCATTCTTCACAGCTACATACAGGTACTGAGGATCTCGTTCATCAATGTGCCATGGCTTCCATAACTATGTTAGATTACCAGGGAGATTTATAGCTACGGCAGCTATGGGACAGACATCCTGATTGCTGGTCACACTGTCCTGCCATGCTCGTGCCATGCTCGTGCCATGCTCGTTATGGTTTCAGTCCCGCGAGCAGCTGATCCAAAAATGATCGTCCGGGACATGTGAAATGTACAATTTTTATCAGAGCCTGCTCATATCTAGAAATACCGCATATACAATGGTAGTTATATCATGGTTTAGACTTTCCACCAGTACTACTGTGGATGGTTGCGAAATCCTGCACCAGTTTTTCTAGATGGTTTATCCATGTTTATCCCATTATTTGTAGTGTTTCAACCATCCGTTTGGTGGTGCAGGATTCTTCCATCCACAGTAGTTAGTAATATAGCTCAGATTTTTTCCACCATTACCAATCATTCATAGAATTGGATGATGGGAAAATTTTAACCGGAAAGCCCGATCAAATTTGATGGTAAAAACCCATGGGTTTCCGGTTAAGATTTTCCCTTAACCCAATCCAGTGAATCGCACCATGGCACGGTGACATCGCGGTGCGATGGCAGCGCCTAGCGAGGCCGGTTCTTTTTTGACCCCCAAGGGCCCAACGTGCCATGGTCAAAAGATGGATTTAACCACTCAAAATATGGATTTGATGCAGAATTCATGGGGAATTCATGGAATATGAAGGGAATAACCACTAAAAAATAGGGCAACAGCTGGGATATTGATGGGGAATTCATGGGATAATCATGCGCGCTTAAAAGTTTAAGATGATTACATGGAATATGCTTGGGGATATAATTTAATATAAGGGGATGTAGAAGCAACTAAAACCAGAACATACTTTCATATTTTTCAGAGGGGTTGAAACCACCAACCAGATAAGGATTTAGATACCCACTATGTAAATCTATGTAAGATTTCCCATGGCCTGGGATGACCATACCCAGTTCTTCCAAAGGACGCAGTAAACTAGGTCTTTCAAGTAAGACCCTGTTTTACTTCTAGAGCCTGTTTTATTCATACCCAGTTTTTGAGGGTCGCTTATCCCAGCCCATGGACCACACAATCTACAGCAGCTTGCAACCATGTCTATTTGAACTATAGTACTATGGCTTCCAAGGGACAAAAAGAATGGCACGTCCAAGCAAAGAACACACTTACTTGACTCAAAGCATATGTTTTATTCCATGGCCATTTTATGGCATTGTCATGCCATGGTTGGCTTGCTTTTTTCCCGTGCTAGCTCCAGCAAAACCTGCACTATTCATACCTCACACATCGGAAAAGTGAAACTGGTAAAACCCACAGCCGGCGAAAAGATAAATCCTTGTCAAGTCTCTAAAGCAAAATTATTGGTGAGTTCTGGGGATCCTTTAACTTGCTTGCTGCTATAGGAGCTGTTTCCTTTCCTTTCTCGGGAATATTACTAGCAGGGGCCATTTCGGCTCCAATTAGGAACACTTAAAAAGTTAAACCGCTGGCTGAAAAGAAATGAACATGAACCTGAGTCCACGGAGGGTCTAAATCAATTCAAATGCACAACATGCACATCAATCAATTTGACTGCACATTCACAGGTGAAAACATGGAATCCCACTCCAGAATGCCCAAACCAGATTTATCCACATGTGGAAGTTTTTCACAGCCTTTTCACGAGTTTTTCACGGCCTTTTCACGAGATTTTCACGGTCTTTTCACATTTTTGGGTGTTGCGTTGTTCGTGTATTTTTGCGACAGTTTCAGCGGAAACCATGAAGACATGATTTTAAGACCACCAACTACAATTTCAGATCAAGCAAATATCGCACAGGCACGCTTACAGCGGCCACCCTTCAAATCGGTGGTACACTGACAAGTAGAAGGCAACATTTCCTTTTACTCGTACCTCATCAGAGGTAATGTTAAAGGCCGGGGATCAATATGAGAATCACTGCACTTCATTTTGTTACACAATCATGATGTTGATGGGAGGTCTGGGCTATCATTTCAGCCACAATTTGATGATTTGTTTAGTTTGTTGTTTTTTAGTTCGTTTCATTTTGCTAATCCAGCTGAAGTGCGGTTTCAAAAACTTAGATGGGTGAGGTCTGGAAGGGTTTTTGTTCAAGCATGTGATGATGTTCCTAAAATACCACTTACATATCTCTTTATATCTCGAGCCCATGATCTCTATACAGTATTTGTTCAGCATGCTGCAGCATGCGGTATTCATACGGATGTTCATGATTGTTGATCAGCCTTTAGATGTTTGATCAGGACATGGCCATACTTGATCCCGAGTAGCAGGGCCTAGTTTGACTTTAAAAGTAAAACTAGGTCGAGGACCTAGTTTAACTAGGCCTTTCGAGAAGGCCTAGTTTAACTAGGTCGTGGAAGATGAGGGATACAATAACTTTGCAGCGACCACGGCACATATGGCAATCTGCTGAAAATGAGGCTTTACACCATGCCCCGATGCTCCATGTAGTGAACTCTTTTATACGTGGAGAAGATGGGATGTACATAATTGGGCTTAACGTCTAAAGCCACCCTTGAGACTAATCACCAAAAGGCTGGATTTCAATCCCCCTGTTCCTTGGTATCAAAATTCTTTTCTTCGCCCACCTTCGAAAACTTCTGAGAAGTGATTCTGGGATTTTCTGGGTTTGTGTGGGGCTCAAACATCTCAAGGACTTTGGACAGATACACATTTTTGAACCAGAAAGTCGAAACAGGATGGTCCCTCTGAACCAATTCCATGCTCCAATTTTTTCTCAGAGTGCGATGGAAAAGCCAGGTGACGAAATTTACACGGCACCTATTGGATCTTAAGGGTTGGGATACCTGCATCGCAGGGACCCGCAGGAGGAAACTTGAAGGTTCTTGCCCCTATGGACGCCAGGCAAGGATTTGATATGATTTTATTGTATATTCATACAGATACACAGTCACGTCTCAGAAGTTGTGTTCGTTGTCTGAAGCAAAAAAAGTGGAGCCACTTTAAGGGATGGTTTCCACAATTTCACGTTCTCCATGTGGGAGTGTGTAAATGAGATAGACCACAATTTATCGTCATTTTTACGCGGTATATCATGATGAACCAGTTTTTTTTGTTTCCCATGGTTTTCCCTTCATCATCATTATATCATCATTATAATTTTATAAAAACAATGACAACTATTCTTCTTCATATCATTACTATTACCATTATTCTTGCTGTTATTAGTTATTATCATTATTACTAATTGTATATCATTATTCTTCAGACATAATTAAATAAATTATAAGAATAATGAATAATATTTGTATATCATTATTCGAATTCTTCAGACATAAAAGCTGGTTATTTAACATAGCCATGGAAAATCACCATGCTATTAATAGGTAAACCATCTATTTTTCGGGCCATCTATACCATGGCTATGTTGAATAACCAGAGGGTAAATAAATGGTACTGATGGTTTATTCGTAAATAGGCCATGTCTATCTCGAATCTAATACCAAAGGGTTTTTTATTGGTCATTAATAGCTTAACCATCTATACCTATGGGTCATCTGTAAATAAATCTATAACCTGAAGATAATGATTATACCTATTATATGGATTATTATCATTATAACCAGGTGGTAAAGATCTATACCTTCTGGTAATTTAACATAACTATGGAAAATCACCATTTTTCATTGGAAAATCCACTATTTCGACTGGGCCATGGCTTCAATAGCTTTTTGTATGTTTACCAGGCCGGGTACCTATGGGTCATCTGTAAATCTCATTCTTCAGACACCTTGCGATTCTATGGATCGCCTGAAGGCGGCCGCTCTCTTGAAGACGTTCTTGGAGAGATCCTGGGGCTCCAGCCTCAAGGCCCCGGCGGGCTTGGGGTCGTGGCGATTTTTGTTGGTGCGCCACGTTGGTTGGCGGTGAATGTTGGTGATATACCCGGCCTGGTAAACAAAAAGCTATTGAAGCCGTGGCCCAGTCGAAATAGTGGATTTACCCAGCTAGAACATGGTGATTTTCCATAGTTATTTGTATGTTTACCAGAGGATATCCCGGAAAAAATCATGAACATCCACCTTTAGTAATGTGACATATCCTAAAAAACATCCGAAAAATCCACCTTTGATGATCATTGATGTCTCCAAATCAGCAAAACCCCCTCCACCTTCGGTGAACTTTGAGTTTGCAATCTCAATTTCCTCATGGATCTCGTAGCCCAGCTACAAACATCCCAGCCATGCTTGATAACCCAAAAATGGGTAACCCTAATTGTGATTAATTGTTGGTTATGTATGTACAGTATATACTTGTTTATATTATGAGGGAGTCGTTCTAAAACCCATGCAAGACTTTTAGTATCCGAGTGACATCTGCAGATATGGATGTGTGTTTTTGCTGCAGTGGCGAAAGACCGCGAAAGGGCGGCGAAAGGTTCGCGAAAGGTCTGAATACCACTATTTATAGACATATGGGTATGGGTCAATACCTATAGATACATTTTTAGTGGGATGAACATCCATTTACCAGCTATTTTGGGGTTCACTAGGTACCAGGGTTTTGACCCATCCCCATATATGTTATCGTATTATATATATAGACATATATATATATATATTATATTATGTTATCGTATTCTTATGTATTCATGCTTGGCACTTTGCCTTGCAGAATTGCCACAGGATCCATGGGACATCTTGGGACTGTTTTTTTTGAATGTATACAACACTTTGCAGACATATATAGACAGATGTAGACATCTGCGTTTCTTTGTCGATGGATACGAACAGGTTTCAGTTTCGTATTGTCCCATGTTCTTAAATTGGCAGTGGCACCCTGATTAACACAAGTTATAAAAAGCCACCCTTGCATAAACATTAGTTTCCTGAACTTGTATTTTTTAGGCGAGAAATCCGCGAAAGGTTCGCGAAAGGTTCGCGAAAGACGAATCCTCCCGGACCCAGCCCTGACCCAAAATGGCCTCATTCTGCAATGGTTTTTCAAAGAATGGGTGCAAAACCAATGTCCAGAAGTCAAGCGTCCAGGAACACTGACTTGCCGCCATCAACTCCGTGGACTGGAACAGACTTTTCTGTGTTTCCAATTTCTATACGACGTGATGTTTTTAATACAATCCTCCTGTGTAACTCTGTTTTATGAAATATGCACACGAAAACATGATCATAATATTCCCTGTCCCATCCTGTCCCGATTCTGCTGGGGCGCGTAAGGGCGCGAAAGGTTCGCGAAAGGGCGGCGTAAGGGCAGTTTTGGGGTACCATGATTTTGAACAACCAGATACATTCCACATTATCCCATACTATTGCATTGTCTCCTCATTATATCCTCATGTTGTTTTTAAAATAATCATATATGGGATAATCCATTATATTACCTCATTATCCCAATTATTCCGTTATTATCCCGATGATATTACCCTCTGGCAACCAAACATGGCACTTGAAAATCCCAAATCCTCTCATTTATGTTGTTATGTTTAACCTTTAAAAACACATTTACATAGGATTTTGAATTGCCATGCTGGGTTACCCAACAGGTACTCTCTGGTAATTCACGCGAACTGGAAAATCACCATGTTTAATGGGTAAATCATCTTTGGCAATTTTCAATAGTTATGTTAGTTTACCAGAGAGTATCTCATATGATTCTTAATCCAGTTGGCAGGTGATTTATCCCAATTTTTATTTCCAGAATCCTTTCATTTCGTTTTTGCTTCCCTTAAAAAAAGCACAGTTACACCAAGGAAAATCACATAAAATCTCCATGTTCAATGGGTAAATCCACGATTTCTATGGCCATGGCTTCCATAGCTATTTAAGCTGGGCGGTATCTCACCCCATTTCTCCCATTTGCTATCGGCTCCACCACCACACACGGTCACCACACACCGGTGCTTTGCTCCCACCAGGCCTGGATCACAGCCTTCGATGTGGAAAACGTTGCTGGGCGGTTGGAATCCGATTTCATGTGTCTTTGTTTGTGCCCAGCAACAATCATCATGATTATCATGGGATTATAGATGATTATATATATAATTATATATATATATATATATCCATTTATATATATATTCCCCATATAGTATATTCCCCATATAGTATATCATATGATATATCGATGACATGCGAAAGATTGCTTAAAAATGCCATCCAATAAATTATTATATTCCCAAAACTTGATTAGTTCTGCCCGAATTCGAATCCCATCCGTCTCATCGCACTTTTCGAGGTGCAGCGCATTCACAAGATCGAGTTTATAGAGATCATGCGGAAGTCGGGCTACATTGGAAACATCCAACAGATCTTCAACGAGTTGTTCGATGACTCTGGTGCTGCTTGGTTGGACTTGGTTGGACTTGGTTGGAAGGGCCGGCTTTCAGCAGTTGAATGAAGCCAGAAGGCTGAAGCCAAAAACAGTTGATGAGGCTAGGTCTGTATGCTGCAACAATTCCCACACACACAACATGTCTATAAGATTTGACATGTGAAACCCTGAAGCAAGAGGCCTTGTTTTCCTACCATGACCGTTGGTCAAGCACATTCATCTAACCACTGAGAGAAATCAACAAAGCAATGTTGGTTTATGGATTGTGTTTTGCGGTTGTTATCCTTGGCTGAAGTAGATCTTTTTGATTAATCAGAAAAACACTGATATAATGCTCCAAGAATCCGCTTTTCTTCGTTTTTTGCGAATGATTCGAATGATTCAAGATCATTCCAACTGTTTTTGAATCAAGGTATGTGTTTGTCATCTGCAAATAGGGTACCACAAATCAAGTGGTTTGCCATTCCAGGACCTTCCTCCACAGCGTTTAACTCTTGGTGGGGTACTGATCACACCGTTAAGACATGTTAAAACCTTGTCTTTAGATTGCAGAAAATCCGTTCAATCGAGCCACAAACTGTTTCAGGTCCAGAGAGTAGGCAAAAAGGATTGGCTCAATCCCAAATGAAGAGTGGGTGGGACATCAATGATTTAAGAGAAAGAAAACAAAGCTGCTAGCAGGTCAGCTTCAATTGCAAATTGTAACATCTGAAGCATTTTTTTTTTAAATTTAGGCAATACAGTGCTTTGCAGTTTTTGGTTCATTTTGAAGTGTGAAAAGTGCGTGAACAGTGCGTGAAGCGACCGTGAAAAAACCCGTGAGACACCTGTGAACACCATCAAAACACTGGGGTGTGACACTTTGCACACTGCCTTCTTGTGTGGAGCGTGTGTTTCACGTCATGGATGCTACTTTTAGCGTTCAGGAATGGCAAGCTAAAGGGAAGGGAACTGTTTGGAACCGAAAAAGGCCGGTATTGCTTCTGCATTCTTGGTTTGATCAAAGATGCTGCTTCAGCTCTTTGGGTTCGGTAGTGATAGGCAGTGAACATGATGGCTTCGGTAGAGAAATGGGACGAAACAAACCAAACGGTTGGAAGGTTAGGATCGTGGCTAACAGCCTTGGCCCCATTGGATTTGTTGAAGTAAATCTGAAGTAAATCTATGGTGAATCTCTTGGGATCGATGAATTCGTCATCGCAAATCTGGTTGGTGGTGACTGGAATCATCTTTATAATGGGATTATATACCAATAATAGTGGTTAATGATGGTTAGTTAATAATGACTGTTTGGTGGTTTGGAACATGAATTTTATTTTCCGTAATACATGGGATAATCCTTCCCATTGACGAACTCCATCATTTTTCAGAGGGGTAGGTATACCACCAAGCAGAAATCTATGATCCGAATACGGGTTTGTCTGAAATGGGCTATCCTCCGAAAATTTGATGCCCCCTGAGGAGATTTCCATGTCCAAGATCGACCCGGAGCAAGCGGTACCTCGACCCTCTTGAGATTGATCCGCTTTGATATAGCCCATGTATCTTTAGATGATTTACCTAGTTGGCAATGGTCATTTTCCATAGCTACCTAGAAAATTGCCAGAGACTATAGATCGATGTGAAATGAATGATGTACCTTCCGGTCTCATTCATCAAACGCTGGAACATACATCAGTTATCGCAGATTTTGCCAGCTATAAACCTCCATTTATAATATTTATAGAACACTTCCCAACTTGCCACATTCAATGACACCGGAGGGTAAACGTACTATCGAATTGTGGTTACAGAACTGCGAAAGTTGGATCAAACTGGTGATGTATTCAGCATGGAACTATCGCATATCTGGTGCGATTGTGATTATTGGATCAACCAGTTGGGTCAACGATGCACCGATGCACAGATTGGTCTGATGTCTACCCTCTGGTAATGACTATCATAGCTATCAAAAATGACCATTTATAGTGAGTTTTCCCATGAAAAATGGTGATTTTCCATAGTTATGTTAGTTTACCAGAGGGTAAATACCCTCCAATACAGTAAATGAGGTGGACACTCAGATGTTTCAGCGAAGATTGGACCACTGATTCACGGATTGGTGTGTTTCTTCTGAAAAAATATCCGGTAATTTGTTGTAGTTTGCTATTGAACATTGCCATTTTCTTGGTTGATTTACCTATTTAAATATGATGATTTCTATAGCAAACTGTTAGTTTACCAGAAGGTAATCTATATCTCAATCTATGGAATCACCACCAACCAGTTTCTTACGGCATCGTTGCTCAGAAAGCCACTCATTTCTGTGGCTTGCTTCCCATTTCCAGGGAAGAATGAGTTCCATGACGGATTTCCCACCTTGACATACCTTGACCCAGAAACTGAGCAAACATGGCAGTGAAATTCGGACGCACAAAAAAATGTGTAACATATGGATCCAAATACTTCCTCCTCCAAGCTACTCGACCCTTCATCAAATACTTCCGTGGTAATTAAAACTGGATCCATAAGATACACCTTGTACCAAATATATATATATATTTATAATATAATATACACATGTAATTACATATATATATATATATGCAATCTCCAAATACCTCACGATATTCCATTCTATCCCAAAATTTGGAATACCTTTTCTGAAATGGCGCCCAGGACCTTTGGACTCGATTTCGCGAATGGTGTCTTGGCACTTTCCGCTCTGCACCTTGGCAGATTACGTCAAGGGCTAGGGTTGTTGTTGTGTGCCACGCGCTCAAGGTACTTGGATTATATGTGATTGTTGTATAATTATGAACCATAATCCATATATGAAACTTTATGAAACGAGTCAAGTTGGATTTGTTTTTGATTGTACGAACTAGTCTACGAAGATTGGGGTACGGTCATCGATCCATGATAGACTTGGGCATGCCATTCAACATGGGGGGACGGGTCTTTTTCACATTCAGACACCCTCTATCCCAAATATTAACATCGTTGCTGAATTTACCCTCTGGCAAACTAACGTAGCTATAGAAAATATAGAAAATCGCCATTATTAATGGGTAAATTCACTATAAATGGCCATTTTCAATAGCTA
Organism: Cladocopium goreaui; assembly: GCA_947184155.2. Lineage (NCBI taxonomy): Eukaryota > Dinophyceae > Suessiales > Symbiodiniaceae > Cladocopium > Cladocopium goreaui. The sequence goes on along the minus strand of CAMXCT020000505.1, from coordinate 63,572 downwards.
CGTTAAATTACCAGAGGGTACCATTGGTTTTCATCCTCAAACAGGTCACTCGTCACGGCAGTTTCGCTGAGGTGGATGAACTTCTGACGCGTTTGGGGAAGAGCAACGAGGCGCGGGCCACGACCGTTGTCATGGTCGATACCCGATACGGTCATTACAGTTTCACGTGACGACCCTGGCAGAAAGTCGGGCTTCGAAGATGATCGTTTCCACAGTTTCATCCAAAAGTAGGTTATTGCGAGGGTCTATGATGGTCTATGTACATTTACCAGAGGGTTTGCCAGTTTGCGAACAACGGAAAGTGCCGGGAATTTCCCAGATGATTTACGGGATTCACGATGCTAAAGCTTAATGATTGTCCATGGCTATGTTAAATGACTCTAGAGGGTAATTGTTGTCACCATTGCGAAACCAAAAAATCGAAGATGGGACAGCGGAGGGGGGGGTCATCTTTTAGTAAATTATAGTGGGATACTCCTCCTGGTGAAATCTTTCGATCCCAGCCATGCACCGCCGCCAGGAGCGCTTCAAGAATCGCCAGACCATCAAGGCGCGTCTGGCCAAGAATCCCCAGACCATCAAGGCGCGTCTGGCCGCGCTCAACGACTCTTGGTCGCAATGGACCTGGGCAAGTCATGGGGGTTTCCTATGGCGGGCTACCCCCAGTTCTCCACTTTGAGTCACTTTGAGATTTTCATGGATTTTCCCATCATTTTTATCATCTATTTTGGGGTAGCCCCAAAACCTCTATATAAACTTACCTTTGATTACAATGTTCCTATGGCGCAAAAAGCAAGCATCCATATGTTACATAGCTTCACAAACCATCCATTTACGGTATTTTACGGTCAAATTTGGGGATGGTTGGCATGATTGCTGCTAGCAAACACTACAATCCAGCCACGTGTATGTGTGGTATATGTGCCATGAAAGATGTTAGGCCAGATGTTAGGCCCGATGTTTGGTGCGTCGCCACCTCCGGCCCCACATGATTCGATGGGTAGTTGGAGCTGGCTGAGCTGGCTGAGCTGGCTTTCATAGATTGCATGTGGTGCTAGTATATCGAACATGTGTTTATTTGTTGTTACATCCAGGAAGACACAAAACAAATAGATCACAAAAGAAATGTGCAAACATCTACTGACATTTCTGAAAATCATTGTTTCAATTTGTTTCATATTGTTTCCATGTATAAAACCAATACTCTGGATAAATGACATGACAACCTCACGTCGCTTCATGTCACCCTTTATGATCCTTGGGATTGGTGTAACTATCCCAAACCGGCCATATTCATCAGGATTGTTGATTATAGTACTTTAGTTACTAGGTAATAACAGTTGTTATATAATAGTACAGTAGTTAATTATGTAATACTATACTGTTATTATATCAGTATAAAACCATACAAATGACATTGTTGATGATACAGATCATACAGATCTATAATTTTGTTTCACATATAAGGTACAACTGGTTAGAAGTGTGATTTTCTGACTGCTCCCACGACTTCTCCCCTTGGGGCCCTTGGTCCAGACGTCGTTGTTTTGTCGGCACTAGGAGGCGCAATTCAAAAAACGAGTGCAAGAGCTGGGTTTCTCGGTATGTAGCTGGTACTCCATGGGGGGTAATGCATTTATGGTGAATATATGTGAATATACATATACATATACATATATATATGGTACTATAATATTTTGGATATATATATATATATATGGGATCATCTAAGTACATGAGAGTAAATGTTGTCATTCCAGGATCCAATTGATGGAGCTACGTTAAGTAGTACCATATATGTTTGGCCATATGAATTCTGGGGATATCCCCTGAAATTTAGGCCTAATATACATCGATCTTATATATGGTAGGTACCTCCAATAAATCGGAACCTGAAATGGCCAGTGATAATGGGGATACACCTATATGTTTCTTTTTTTCACGGAGGTAAAATATGGTAACTTACCTGCAGAACATGGGTTGAATTCGAAGTTGGGGATCATCTCATTCATTTCATGTGGTGAACAGCGGCACACCCGAGTTGTAACAACCATACTCAAGCGGTTGGCAACCCTGGTCAGACATAATATAATCACAACAAAGGATCTGTGCAACCAATCAACTCTAATCCAACTTTTAGATATCCTTTGGAAATGATATCGGAAACATCTATGATGAACCTTTTCACGTTTCATTATACTGGGAAAAACATTTCAATTTTTTATCGCCAGGTATTTTCAGATGTATTAAGCTCCTCTGCCCCATTTGAACCAATCAAGAGGAGATACCCTCCAGTAAACTAACATCGCTATGGTATAGATGGCCCATTTATAGTTGATTTACATTGATTTACCTACTAAAATTGGTGATTTTCCATCGTTTTTTTTTGATACCAGAGGATATCCACCTCATCCCATCTCACTTGCCGAGGTTGGGAGCACGGGCAAGAAGCCTTGCTCTTCTCAGCCTTGGACACCGAAGGCTCAGGTGCCCGCCATGGGGGTACCCGCATTTTCCCGGAAAAGAACCATCAATTTTGGGGTACCCCCATTCATGGAACCCCCCGTATATCCATATTAATTATATCATATAGTAGAATAAGAAATTTCCTATATGAATACCAACGGGAAACGATATTAAACCATGATATGTCTTGATTAGATAGGTTTGGTTCTTATGTTGATATTGATTTATTTGCTGATTTTCTTGCATAGTCCTTTTTCTGTGTGTTGACATGTTGTTTTGTTGCTATGGTATCAACTGTTGGTTCACTTCGTTGTACTTACGTATATACATATATTCTGAAGTCTGAATCATATTTCTTTCTCAGTATAGATTATGCTAGATACATTGTTTTGATCATTTGTCTTTTGGTATTCCCAAGTTTTGTATCGGATTATCTAGTAATATGTAATCCAATGAGTATCAACTTTTAATCTACATATCTACATTATTCTACATTATAGTATGATACCAATCATCAATCAATGGTAGTACACCACATGTTTGATGGTTTATACTAGTTTATACCACCCATTTATGGTGATTTTTGGGATGGTTTCTTATGGATTTAACCACATTATACCCTTTGGTAAACTAACACAACTATGGAAAATCACCATTTTTAATGGGAAAATCCACTATAAATGGTCATTTTCAATAGCTACGTTAAATTACCAGAGGGTATAGTATGGTATGCAGGCGTACTGAGGCGCGAACACTTTCGATGGCTGGAGGCTGAGCCTTGCTCCGATATTTTTTTTGGTGCCTAAAAATGTGGAAAACACCCGGGCGCTTAATGATGATTTAATGGAATTTAATGGGATTTCATGAGGGTTTGATCAAATTGCCGCTGTATGATCTATAGATTTAATGATGTTCATGGATTCGTCATGGATTTTTATACCATCGATTGATTTATTATTGGGGATTAAATAGTGATCAAGTGGGAGCCAACCAACTTGGTATGATGTCGTTGGGGGTGTCTGACAGAGGGGCGTATATCCGCCGCACACATTTGAGGTATTTGATTTTCAGTCAAGCCGAACTCCGGTGAAAAATATCGTATGCTTTAGTTGATTTTTTTTTCACCTCTGTAATTTATGAACACCTCTATTAATATATATATATATACACATCATTCATTGCATTGATATACACCTCTGTGCTGTATGAACTTCTGCATCTCAACGGCCGGTCAAACCATCTGCCTTTGCAGCAAGGAATATCGCCGCATCAAGCGGAAGATCGAAGCCAAGAGTCAGGCCATCCACTCCCTGAAGAAGCAGCAAGCCAACGTACCTGGGTGATTGACAGGCTGTTTTGAGGGAGTTCCCAGGACCGGGGGTTACATATATGTATACATATATATATATATATTAATATATATATATATAATATATATGCATACATATATATATATATTTATAATGTATATATATAAGATATGTGTATGAACATGTATATTGAATATATAATATATATAATATATGTATATATATATATAATATATATATATATAATGTATGTATATATATATATAATATATATAATATATATCTATAATATAATATATATATATATAATATATATAATATATATATAATATAATATAATATATATAATATATATATATATATATATATATACATGTTTCCAACCATGCTGCAACGGTGCCATTATGAAGGACCTTGTGAAGATGAGTAAGGCGCAATAGATCCCAAACGTTAGATTGTACCTCATGACTTCTAGAGTTATCTCGTGATATCTCAACTTGGATATGCATCCCAGTTAACTCATTAATCTAACTGGAGATATTCCATTAGTCTGACGGTCTGACGGGCTTTTGTATGATATGCTTATTACATGCTATTACCCACTAACACGAATCCAAGCTTTTTTCTTCACAAGTTGGTTAAATGTCACAGGTTCAGAACAACTGCCAACTTTGGTTAAGTAAATATCACAACCAGGTGCTTCAACAAAAACCTGCCCAGCCTCTAGGATGCGCGTCTGGTGACACTGGGTGTCTTCAAACAAGCCTTGATCAAAAAACATGGCAATTTGGTGCGTGGCTTCCGCATGGGCCTGGCCAACGATCAGCTGATCTTGCCCAAGACGCAGTTTCTGAACCTTGGCTTCCGATGGAATGTGAATTCATGATGAATTCAACATCATTGTCCCATGATGTTTCCATCTTTTTCCATCATTTTTCCCACTTCTTCCATCATTTTAGACATGTTTTTCCACGAGTATAAAACACCATCTTCGATGATTTTTCCATCATTTTTCGCCACCATCCGAGGAAGGCTTGCGCCGTCATGGGCTTTTCGCATGAAGCCCGAGATCTCTACAAGATGTTGGACAAGGTGGCTGGGTGAACTCCGCAACTCCTCCAATTTTGTCTCTTTTTGTGATTTTTCTTGTGGTTTACTGTAACTCACATGTTCCAGGTTGTTTTGATGTTTGTTTCATCGTTTTTCCCCATGTCTTTCATGTTTTTGTTCCAGTTTAGTTTTGTTTATTCATATGTTCATCAGATGTTCATTCTATTTTCCACTGTTTCCAACATTTTCAATAATTCTCCCACTTTGTTCCACCATGTTTCAAGTGTTTTCTACAAGCTTTCTGCCTGATTTTCCATGGTTTTTCCGTGATTTGCCCCCAGCATTTTCGCAGCAGGAGCAGTGCGGCTTTGCCTCGCTGGAAGAGCTGGATCCGCCCACAGCGGAACAATTGGCCAAGTCACGTGGCCTCGGGGTCTGGAAATTTGGGTCTATCCATATCTATCCCCAATGAAAATAGCTTGCGTCAGTTCAGGCTTGAGCCTTCTCAGACAATTCGACTGGGATTTTTGTTCCCCCATTCCTGGTTTGTTATCCCTGTTAGCAACGATCTCCGCATTCTTCTCTGCTTTTGTCATCTTTTGTCATCTTTCTCCAAATGTGTTGTGGAAAACGATTGAAGATGATGATAATCCAATATATAGAGTTGGCCATTTAATTTAATTGAAGGTAGGGAAAGTTCACATAGAAAATTCCATTCTTTACAATGTTTCATAGTTACCAATAGTTACCAACTGGTGCAGGATTTCTCTGTCCACAGTATCACCAACAGCAAGTCGAATGTTAGCCATTTACCCTCTAGAGAATTTGACATAGCTATGGAACCATGTTTAATAGCCATTTCAGGAACCTAAATTGGAGGTACCTACCATATATAAGGCCTATTTTTTAGGCCTATGTAAGGCAATATTCCCACAGAATATGACCTTACATGGTACAGTACCTCCATTTTAGGATCCTGAAATTTCCATTAATAGGTAAATAATCTATACATAGGCTATTTTCAATAGCTATGTTAAATTATTGAAGGGTAACTATGCACAATTTGAAATCGCAATTTTTGATGGGAGAATGATGATGGTTTAGGGGTCTATATTTCCAGACCCAAATCATGATTAGGATTTATGAGAGTTTAAGCACCAGGGATTTTTCATGGGATTGAATGAGATATAATATAGAAATGGAATCTATCTAGCTAGGAAATTCATGGAACTATTAAGGAGGATTTGGAGGTTTCCTTAGTCATGGGGGTACCCCTTTATCGCTGGCTGGTTTATTTCATGGAAAATCCCGGAGCAAAACTGGATGATTTCGGGGTAGCCCTATGTTTTTTCAAAGCCCAAATTATGATGATTTCCATGGCTGGGTGGTTTGGAACATTATTATTTTTCCATATATTGGGAATAGTAACCCCAACTGACTTTCATATTTTTCAGAGGGCTAGGTATACCACCAACCAGCTGGATATTTATGGTAATTGAATCACCAGCTGGATATTTAGGGTTGACGAGTTTGACCATCAAAAATTGACCAATTGACCTTGGTTGATAGGTCTTGAAATAGAGATAGGTCTGCTACCAGGTTTCTACCTGGCTTCATGGGGACATGGGGATTATGAACCAAGCCATAGTGGGGATGCCTAGGGATACCTGGCAACCAACTATAGTTAATGGCAATCATATCAATTATTAGACCCCTTCCTTGAAGATGATGATAATCCAATATATATAGTTGGCCATTTAATTTAATTGATATGATACCTAGCCATTGATATAGTGAGATGGGATTGAGATGATGGGATTGTGAGAACCTATTGATGGGTTTATGGCCTATGAAATCTATGAAAGATGGAAAAGATGGATGGGAATATGAGCCTAATAACCAATGTTGATGGGTTTAAACTTGATTTCACGGGGATTATGAACTAACGCCTAGGAATGGAAAACCAATCAACCAACTAGTAGATGCTGGGATTTATGGATATATATATATAACCGCCAATCGATTTATAGAGATCTAGATTTATACTTTTATATGGATATTAATTGAAGATCTGAGTTTGTTCAAAAAGACTATTAGTAAATTAATTCCGTTACGAGTAACAATCAATGTATTAATGGACATTTTTTTCTTATGAGTACGTATATAGATTGATAAATATAGCACTTAAAAGCCATATATATATATATATAAACTGCCATTATAATTATCAGTAATATTTATGAGTACAATGTATATAGTAGTAATACTCAATGGTTTTTAGCAATCATATCAATTCAACTATAGTTGTTAACAATCAATGGCTTTTACAGGTATATAGAAGGGGTCTAATAAGTCTAATAACCATAAATAGATATAGTCAAGTATACTCAATACTATTCCCCCCTACATGGTGTTGTTTAAGGTGTTTTTTTACTTTCCCGAGAAGAAGCTCACTACTTGGGGAATCCATATGAATGGGATGATCATGGATGATTTTAATGGGTACATTGGGTGAATAGTTACTACTATTGGGTTAATATATGAAGTTAATCAATGTTGATCATTTATTAAGTGTTTTTCATTAATATGGTTATTACAAAAAAGGTGACTAGTTCGAGTTTGGTGTAGCAACCTTTTTACGTCGTCGAGGTTCAAGAAGTTCCTGGAATCGAACTTCGGTGGCGCCTGTCGCAATGCCTTCAATCTCGAGGGCGACAGGCGCGAGCGGCCCGAAGAGTTCCATCTTGAATTTTGAGGGCTGTACCCGACCTGGTAAACATACAAAAGGCGAACTGGAAAATCACCATTTTGTATGGGTAGATCCACGAACTAAATCGCCATTTTCAATAGCTATGTCAGTTATTACCAGAGGGTAGATGCCCTTTAGTTTTAGCTAATGCTGTGGAAAATCCACCATGAGTCTAGGTCATTTCCAAACGGGAAACAACCATGGGATTTCCATCACTATGTTAGTTTACCAGAGGCTATCTGTTTTTTTCCTTATTTTCACTGCTTATTTGATGAGGAAAACCAAAAAGTGGCAATTACCATTTTTTTTCACAACCTAGAAGGATGTGATGGTACAGTAAATAGTTTTCCAGGTTTGTTGGCATCCCAGTATGTATCTAATTTTGAGGTACAGACAATTGTCATTGAGAACCACTCTTGGAGAAAAAATGACATACATATCACAAAATGAAATGCTGGAATACCTTCCCATGTCAGTGTGATGGACAAGAGAAGACTGAGTTTAAGTGGTACTTTTTCAGCAGGACCACTCACCAAAAAGGAAGTCGTAAAGGCAGACACACCAAACATCCAAACCACGCGGTAGAGTCCTGATCAGTTTCCTACAGACAGTGTCCGTAGGCAGATAGATGGCGAGAAGAAAACACAGTGATGAAAACAACTATATCTATGAATATCACATACATATATATATATAGGTATTCTATGATATTCTTAGGTCATCGCACATCTATACATGCAACCTTCTGCAACCTTGCTGACTTGGTTGGTAACCACCAGCCTGAGGTTCATCCATGCTGATCCCTTAGGTCACCAACTAGGTCCTTAACATTAACCCATCCTCAACTCGTGATAGAAAATCACTGTGTTTTGTATTAGTTAATAGAAAAAACCATGGAAACATTAACCCATCCTTAACATTGACCCATGTTGATGATTCAAAGCCATGTAGAACATAAAGCCCATGTAGAAAAAAACACATGTCTCATTTGGCTACATCCCACATAATCTTAGTGCTGAATTCCTATTCAATCAGACCGCACTTTGGTCAATCTCCACGGATGACGTCAACGGCAGGAAAATGGCTTTCCCTCAGTTTGAGAGCGAGGTGAAACAGTGGGGCTACCATGGGAACATCAAGAAGATCTTCCAATACTTAGATAGACACTTGGCGACTTAGCCTGTTTTTCTCTATCAAGGTCTTTTGCTACACTTGGTGTGTGTTAACCACCTGATTAACCGTTGATATTCTAGACTAACTTAACTTGACATGGGAACCCTTAACAACCTTAACTTATCTTCCAATACTTGGGGACAAAACACTTGGTTGCTCCTATGAAAAGCTGGGTGATATGGTTGGTCGATGTTTTTTTCTCTCTCTTGCATACATGAAGGAAGCTCCTTGATTCATCTTTTAGTTTTGATTGTTGGTTCCTCTCCAATTTTTTAGTTCAACGAACTAATTGACCTAGTTTGGACCACTGGATGCACATTAAAATTCTTTGCAACAACCCGTGCTGTGGTCGTTGGTTTTTAGAATGATTTCCCAGCGAAAACATCCAATTGGAACGCATGGTTCAAGTTTTGGAGTGATTGTGGTTCATTATTAAAGGCTGTGCCACATGATAATATATAGTCTAAATTGGCAGCTTGGGAAATCCTCATTGTCACCATGTAAACCATCCACATGTATGTTTGTTTGTTAATAGGTTGTATGATCCCCAAAACCCAGAAGATGTTCCCCACGGTTCATCAATGACGCAGAAGGCACATTCGCCGACTGCACATCTTACCACTTAAAACTCTTGAGAAATCACCTTCTTGATTAGATATATCCCCAAAAAAGATGCTTGGTTTTATACCTTCATTACCTTCATTTCATCTCCATCTTCCATCATAGTTGCCCTCTGGTAAATAAACATAGACCCTGAAAATGACCTAGTTATAGTGGAAACTAGTCTTCCAACCCCGATGACTGCCAGGGTCTATGTTACTTTACCAGAGGGTACCTGCTACATCCCATTTGGACTCGGTTAAGGAGACGGCCGGAAGACCCTGGAGGACAGCGACCTGCGATTTCTGGACAAGTGGACGCCATCGCCCTACTTCTTGGTCGAGGCCAACCACGTGGCCAAGGAGGAGGTCGGAATCCGCCTGTGGGAGTCAACGGAGATGTTTCAGTAATTTAAAAAGAGGATTAAGATAATATGATATAATATGATGGTTTATGTAACTATAAATGGTTTATGATAATTTTTGAAAAGTGAATGATAATGTAAATGCTTAATGAAACTAAACAGCTACTAAATAGCCAGATTCAAATGGTTTATGCTTAGATAATCTTAGTAAGTTTCCAGTATTTTTAAGGGGGTCAACATAAATCGTCACAGACATCACTGGGGCGCCACTATCTCGCAACCTTTCGGGATTTGGCGAAGTTGATGGATATTTCACTAGACCAACTAGCTTTGGTTTATGGTAAATATATGTGAAACATCTACCATCTGGTTATTTGTTACATAGCCATGGAAAATCCCAACCATAAATGGAGGTTTAGTTCGCTGGGAAAATCATCTATTTCGATTAGGGCCATGGCTTCCCAGCGGGTATGTTAGTCATAACCAGCGGGTATATGCAATAGAGTCCAGCCGCATTTTTTTGGTGGGCACCACATTGTAGGCAGTATGGCATACGCCCATTGTCGTGGTCACGATCATCCCAAGGTCCACCAAGCATTTCCCAGGATTGATTTAGGCGAATTCGGAAGACCATCAACATACGGCATACGGCATACACACTAAGGGCGTTCCTGTCATAAAACCACGATTCCACGATTTAATTACTGTAATCCATGAAATATCATGAAGTCCAATTTTTTTTACCAACATTCAAATCATATTGAGCCAGCATTAAAATCCCATGTCCCTTTTTTATCCATCGACAAGTCTCATATCAAGCCCACCAAACAGTTTATTTTTAAAGGGATGGTTTGTGGCGGTAATCTCTTCACCATCGTTGGAGCATCTCAGGAATCGTAGCTGATACCATCTGGTTATTTGTTACATAGCCATGGAAAATCACCATTTTTAATAGGTAAACCCAGGTAAACCATCTATTTCTATGGGCCATCTATACCATAGCTATGTTAAATAACCAGAGGGTAAATGATCCATGCATTATTGGGATATCTCGAAGATATCTGGATTATAATATGCTGACTACCCACTTAGTAACTTGGATTCCACATCCAAAATATGAGTTGAATGACTGGCTTGGAGCTATTTGGGGGCGCCCGATCTTGCGGGACATAGCAACCTTGAGGTTGTATTCTATGTTTAAGTATATTTACCTACATTTCAACATTTAGGTCATTTACCCTATGGTAAATAAACATAGACCCTGAAAATCACCAATTTTTAATGGAAACTAGTCTTCCAACCCCTAGCTGCCAGGGTCTATGTTAATTTACCAAAGGGTAGGTCATGTTTATTCATTTTTGGTGAAGATGCATGGAGTGCATCCTATTTCTGCCAAAGCAGTGGAATGGTTCTACGGTTCGCACATCCCTGGTGGTCCAGACCACGGCAACTGGTTAGTTTGGATGGCCCCACAAGGTGTGAAACACCCACAAAATCTCCATTGAACTCAGAAAGACTCTAGTTAGCTTAGCCTCTGAATAATTCTAGATGATTTGTAGCGCCCAAAGTGGATTTGTTGAAGCATCAAGTTGCTCTTTCCAATACCTATGCTTTGGGTTTTTCCCATGTTTACCGGATGGAGCATCACTGATATCCCTGTCACCGACAGGTCAAAGAGCTCTTAAACCAGAAGTACAACGGTCGCTGGGCGCAATGGGCTGATGACAAGCAGAGTTTTCTCTGAACATGGGGATTTATCCAGCAATTCATAGACTGCTAAGGGGGAAATGTGTTTCATGTGTGTATATATATATATAAGATTATTGTATATTGGTGTATGTAAACCAAAAAGACTTTGTCAGCAATGGGGTTTTGAGACACATAATCACTTGGGATTTGCCTATGAATCTAATATATATATATATACATACGTACATATGTATAGTACCCCACAAGTTAGAAAGTCGATACCAAAATATTGGTAAAGTTCACTCTTACCGTCTTTTTGCTTGTCCGCATCTTTTTGGGTGGTACTGTAGACAGTGCATGTAAGGGGGTTGACAATGCATGTTTCTTAAAAGATGTCATGCGTGATATGTTGTGTGACGGTTCTGAGCCCGCATCTTTCCTGAGAGTATCGGGTCTCAACAGGGGTCTCAACCGAGAGAAATAGCATTTGAACCAACAAAAACAGTGATGATATGGAACTACTAGGATATTGCATGCCATTGATGTGGGCACACAGGGAAAAACACCTAAGAAATGATTGGACAAAATTTTATTGCGATGCATAAGTAGTTTTTTCAGTTTAGTTTTTCTTTGTTTTTTTTCTACCAGGCTTTTCTACCAGGGATTCCATCGCAGAATTTCTCCCAAACAGCACCCGGGGACCCGCAGAAAACCAGGCCACTTTATGAAAGCTTGGAGACATCTGCTGGATAAGGATGGAGCCTCTGGCGTCGGAAATCACCGAACAAGCCATGGAGGTTTCAATATGTTCAATGTGACAATCAGACCTACCATCTGGTTATTTGTTACAGTTCGCCATGGAAAGATTCACCATGCTATTAAAAACGGTAAACCCATCTATTTCAATGGACCATTTTCCATGGCTATGTGAAATAACCAGAGGGTATATATATATATGTATATGTACTGTATATAGAATTGATATTTTTCCATTGCCACGTTTGATGACCGGATGGTATTTTTGATTGATATATAACAGGGATATACTGGGGACATCATGAAATCACGGATCAAGGCAACAACCAACAGTGATGCTTCAGCCTACCAAAAGGGTGAAATTGGCCAGTTGACATTTTTTTTTTGAGCCAATTTGAACCCCCAAAGAACTGACAACTGGTTGGTGGATTGGAACATTTTTTTATTTTCCATAATATATGGGATAATCCTTCCCATTGACTTTCATATTTTTCAAGATGGTTAAAACCACCAACCAGACAACCTTGCGAACCGTTCGATGAATCATCTCAATGAATTCCCCTATTCGGCAAAATCATCCTCTGTTCCAGCTTATGGCACCATTTTTCCGGGCTCACCACTGCATGGCAACCTTCAACCCCATCATATCTCCAGTTACCATCCAGTAAAGTAACATAGTAACATAGCTATGTTTCACATCCCCATTCTCAAGAGCTAAATTTTAATCACTTATCATTTACCTACTGATACCTAATGATACCTAATAGTACCATTATCAAGAGGGATAGAGGCATTATTAGTACTGATTAACCATATTGTCCATTATCAGTACTATATTAGTACCATAATCATTACTATATTGTCCATTAGTAGATATCATCATTGGACCAACATGGCTTCCATAGCACAGCCATAACCGGATAACCAGAGCCGCTACTCAATCCATAGATTTGACCCTTTGACCCCCCGTTTTCTCATATGACTCATGAGATGTCGTTGATGTCGTTGTATATCTAATTATATAAGGTATCTACAGATTTATATAAGACATAAGATAGAATATAAGGTATAAAATACATAATTATACAATATATTGTATAATATATCTACAAATTTACCATATACATTTTATATCTGTATACATCATATAATAGGATATCATAATGAAATCTACTAGCGGTTCTTTCACTCCAACATCCATCATTTTGTTGAATCACCATGTTTCTGGTCGTAAAAAAAAAAAAAACATTTCTGGTCATTAAAAAACAACACATTGGCCATTGTACTTACCATCTGGTTATTTAACATAGCCATGGAAAATCACCATGCTATTAATAGGTAAACCATCTATTTCAATGGACCATTTTCATGCATTTTCCATGGCTATGTTAAACAACACATTGGTGTGGTAAAATATGTGCAGCAAGGTGACAGTAAAACACATCTGGTGGATCCAGAGGTGGAAATGGCGGAGACGCAGACGAGAAGTTGAGAAGTTGAGAGTTGGATTCCCCCGATGGAATCCTCTGAGCCAATTTGCCATATATAAACAACATCATGCTTGTATACGCAGATCCAGAAAAGGTTCTAAGTACAAGGTCCAGTGGTTCTATCTCGTGGGTGGCGAAGGCATTCTAACTATCGATTTTCTGATTCTAACTCGTGTGGTCGGATTTTCACCAACTTTTCCAAAACGTGGTTCTAACCTTGTGTCCGCAACTATATATATTTTTTTCAACAGAGAACGCACATTTTCCACTTTTCCAGCAGCAGCAACCATTTTTCAAACTGAACATTACAGGTTGTGCAGCGACAAGCAACATTTTTCCAGCAACAATTACAGAGGTGTCTAGCACAAGACATGTTTTTTTGTTCCTAGTAAATGTTTTTTTATTTTATTTTTATTTTATTTTCCCTAGTAAAATCACATGTATTTCTCAGTTAAGGAACCTTGTTTTAGAGAAACCACATTTTTATGTTTTTTTACTGACAACAAGTACCAAATTTCTGCCCATGTCATATATATATATATGAATTATCCAATTCCGTTATCATCATCCTCATGAATTTCTCATGACATCACCAAACTTCCCAACTATCTTATCATAATATAAATATACATATCTCATCCCATTCTCCCATGATCATCCCATAATCCCCATTATATAAATCCTCCCATGATTTTCTAACCATCATGATATTGCTATGATTTTTTTTCATGTTTATCATTTCATTATTCCATGGAAGATCATCCCATGATCATCCCATGATCATCATTACATCCTATGATCATCCATGAAGTTTGGTTATGAGCAACCGTGGGATGATAATGGATTTTTGTTGGGTGATGATGGTTATAATCATTATGACGTCACCAATATTCGTTCATCACCAAACTTCCCAAACTTTCATTGATATTATAATTACCCAACCTGGTAAACTAACAGTTTGCTATTGAAAATGGCCATAGAAATAGTGAATTTTCCCATTAATAGCATGGTGGATCTTTCCAGTTCGCTATTTTGACATAACCAGAGGGTACCCAACCTGGTGATGACTAACACTTCGCCATGGCCCTAATCGAAATAGATGGGCTTTACCTGGCTTCAGCGAACTAAAAAATGGTGGATTTCCATGCTCATCCCACGTCATCCACATCTTTTCATATCACCATTATATATATAATAAATATATTCCCATATAGTTGCCCATATATATATATATTATAATAATATAAATATGTATATATATATACATAATAATATAATCCCATATATTTTCAAATCATCCCATATATATATATATACACTGGCTGGTGGTTTGGAACATGTTTTATTTTCCATTTCATATATGGGATGTCATCCTTCCCATTGACGAACTCATATTTTTCAAGATGGTTAAAGCCACCAACCAGTATATAATCGCGTTAATATTATATATAATCTCATTTACCATGTTCATCACCGTTCGTTGCGTCGCCCAGGAAGCAACCGCGTGACCTGGTCCGAGTTCCAGTCGGCCTGTCACAAGCTGCGCTACACGGGGGACGTGGCGGGCGCCTGGCGCGCCTTCGACGCGGATCTCTCTGGCTATCTGACGCTGAATGAGGTGGACACCGAAGCCAGTGATGCTGGGAAGAATAGGAAAACCATCTATAAGAAAACCAGAAAAAAAGACATGGGAAACTATAGGAAAACCATAGGAAAACCATAGGAACATCATAGGAAAACCATGGGAACATGGTGATTTTTGTTCAGGAAACATGGTGACTTCATGGTGGCAGGGCTGATTTAAGAGTGATTTATTCGGGATTTATGGGGATATAATGAGGTTTCATAGTGATTAAAAATAACCTGGTTAATTGGTTATAGCTAGTGATAGCTACGTTGACAGAAATTAAATTGGTGAACATTTGGGTTTATGGGGGATAGGTGTAAATACGTATACCCTCTGGTAATTTAACATAGCTATGGAAAATCACAATGCTATTAATGGGTAAATCCACTATTTCTATGGTCATTTTCAATAGCTCTGTTAGTTTACCAGGCCATCCTATTAAAGATATCCCCGTTGGTGATGAATTTTTGATTCATCCCATGAGTCACTTTTTTCAAAGGCCCCACATTTGTTTGTTGGTTAAAACACAACTTTCATCACAAGTTTCATGGTTCAACAAGGTGAAAAAATCCCACTAGTCCTAGGCTAAAAAAACATATCGTTGAAGAAATGGTCATCTCATTCTTACTGGTATATAGTCAATGGTAATTTCAGGATCCTAAAATGGAGGTACTGTACCATGTAAGGTCATATTTTGTGGGAATATTGCCTTACATAGGCCTAAAAAATAGGCCTTATATATGGTAGGTACCTCCAATCAATCGGTTCCTGAAAATTGATATAGTGTATGAAATGGTGAACATTATGCTACCATGTTGTTGGTTGACATTTCTTCATCCCATGATTTACCTGCCTAGTGCCATAGAGTTTCACTTGGGCCATGTGTAAACAAGCGCCAGTACAAGATGGTGCCGCCCCAGCTATAAGTTGGTCTACAAGCCCCATTAAAAAACTATAGGTGTATGTATCATAAACACTAGTTATTGGACTTATAAAAAGACTTAGCTCATGATGGGAAAAATTAAGCACCAGCGTGTTTTTGAACCATATGGAAAAAGAATCACGGCTTAGCAGCTTCCATCTACAGGATAAACCACCAGAAATATGCTTGGAAAAAACCTGCCATCTTTTTTACTGGTATAATACAAGAAACAATGGTTCTTACCGTCCAGATGTTTCTTTTCTCCCCAGAGTTCTATTTTTCTTGACAAAGCACATACATACTACATAGCTATGGAACATGATGCATCTATTGACCTCACATGGTGATCTCCCATAGCCAACTGTTCTACAGGGTAAAGCAATTCGACTTGTGGAAGTCATTAAGGACACCCTCTGCGAGTACAAGGGCTGGGCTTGGGAGGAGTTTGGCACAGTAAGGTGCCGTCTGAGGTCTGGGCACATAGAGGTTTTCTAAGTCATGGGGTACCCTCAAGTCATCCATTTTCATGGAATTTTCTAATATGGGTATGGATCAATACCTATTAATACCATTTTTAATGGGATGAACATCCATTTACCAGCTATTTTGATGTTCACCAGGGGTACAAGGTTTTGACACACTGCCATATAAACTCATCCATTTGGGGGTACCCCCATTTATGGAAACTTCCACATGTCTGAAAGTATCGGATAAATTGGAAGATTCGAAAGGACGTTGGATGGGAATTTAACGATTTATCTTCGCTTTCCAAGGTCCTAAGGTTGGGAACAATGGGGAACATTCAACAAGAAATATGGGAACAGCATGGGAATATCATGGGATTTAACTGATATCACCAACCATTCTGGGAAACTGGATGAGTAAGAATTTAAGCGGCAAAACCATTGGGTTCAAGCAAGAAGAAATATGGGGAATTAACGTGAACTACTCATAAAAGATGCGGGTAAAGCTTGGATAGATAGTTGGAGTAATATTTGGTTGATGTGGCATATGCAGTACTTTCTGGTGTATCCAGCAGAAGTGGGTATAATCAGCTAAAATTCAAGTACAGCCATGCAGCCAATCATGTAGCCAATGTAGCCAATCATGTCAGGGATATGAGCCATTTTGTTGGGCCACAATATATCAGCCCATGGTTTAGTGGTGATTCCTAGTGATACCCAGTTCCTATCGGGGTTCCAATTCCGAACCGCTGGGCCACAACCACTGCGAATCATGATTGAATCAATTTTGTGTTAGATTTTGCGGACCCAATTCTTCAGTATAGTTCCAGTATCTTCCCATCATGTTCCATCTCAACAGTAATGTGAATAACAATAAACCATCCCCGCACCATAAATGCGTAGTATAAAACATCAACATTCTAATGTAACATTCAAGGTACTTGGGTCCAATTTCCATCTAATTTCTTCCCACATATTTCAGACATCCAGAATATACTACTGGTTGGTGGTTCCAAACATGAATTTTATTTTCCATTTCATATATGGGATGTCATCATTCCCATTGACGAACTCCATCATTTTTTAGAGGGGTAGGTATACCACCAACCAGTTAGGGTTGAACCCCCCAATCAGATGACATTTCATGGAAGAAAAGCCATTGTTTCTGGTGAAGATTTTCCCATCCAATGACTCACCAGACTACTCGGTTTTATGGCATTGCTTTACTACAGGATGGGGCCCCCAAGATAGCTAAAATGCCTTATAAGTGGCTGAATTCTATGGTTTATGGATGTTTATGGTATACATATATATATATACATACATATATATATATATACATACATATATATATATAACTATAGTGAATGGGGTCTATAAACCAACAAACATCACTGGGGGGCACCATCCTGTAATGCTGTGGCCTGGTTTTCCAGGGCGGCCTTTGGTGTCTTCGATCATGACAACTCCAACAGCCGGACGCCAAGTGGGTGGCGCTTAGATTTTTTCTCCGATGTCCGTGGGACAAAACAGAGAACTTCCGTGGGGCTTCTTGGGCACAACCAAAAAACATGCAGACTCTGCTACAATCCTATAAAAAGGGTAGTAAAATTGAACTTTGTCCATCTTTTCTTGTTTCTTTTAAAGATCTTCCCATGCACAAACCCACTGAATAATTGGTTGCACCCTTTGCAGAGGCTATTGGTGAAGAGCATCAGATGTCCTGGTTACATAGGGGGTGATGTGTCCTACGTTTGTTGCAGAAGCCTTCAGCCTCGAAATATCATAGTCAAAAAGGAAAGGAGGGTTCTAGATTTTGAAGAGAAATCAAGGCCTAAAAGAAAGGACAACAGTGATTCATTTCAGGTACGTGTTTCATTAAAACCTTCCCCAGAAACGTCGTTTCTTCCTTTTTAGGGAGTTGCTGTACTTTCCATATTCCTCCATTTTCAAAATGGTGTTTGTTGTTTAAGTTTGCTGAAAAATCCACCAAAAAATCCATAGATGTCCTGTTACCACCCCGCGTCTCCGAGGCCTCTCCTTCGAAGAGTTCCGCAGCAACTGTCGCATCTACGGCTACGAGGGCAACGCCAAGAAACTCTTCGATGCCTTGGACATCAACGGGGAGAAGACGCTGTCCATGAGCCACTTGTGATCGGCGTTTAAAATAGCTGGCTGAATAGCTGGCTGAAGGTTAGGGAAAAAATATGGGAATATTAGATGCATGTACTATGAACCAATATAATATATATATATATATATTATACGTAGTAATCATAATGATACACCAATAATAGTGATAGCATAGTAATAACAATAAGAATAGTACTGACAATAATAATATTAATACTGCTAATGACAATAATAGTGAGAATCATGATGATAAGAAACGTAATGACAATATAAATGTATATACATAAAATTGTAAATGTATATACATAAAATTATATATATATATAATCTATAGAAAAATAGTATGAGTATCATGATTATCATATGAATTTAACATACGAACATATATGTATGTATATGGCTGCTAATATGGCTGGG
Source organism: Cladocopium goreaui (assembly GCA_947184155.2). Classification (NCBI taxonomy): domain Eukaryota; class Dinophyceae; order Suessiales; family Symbiodiniaceae; genus Cladocopium; species Cladocopium goreaui. Next base: position 44,362 of record CAMXCT020000505.1, on the reverse strand, counting down.
TATATAATTTATTTGGATTAAGCCACTTGGGAAGTCGGCGCAAAGGGGCCATGGGAAGTTCTAACGGAGACGAGCCTCTGGAGCCTTTGGAAATTCTAACGTCGTGAACTGGAAAATCACCATTTCCAATACCGGATCCATGTATGGAATATTTACCTACATTGGGATTATTTTAAATTACTTTAGGGGTCAATGTAGGTAAATATTCCATACATGGATCCTCTGGGATAGGTGAATTACAACTGGGCCTATTTTAGATGTGAAAACAAATGGTAACGTTTTGAAAATTGTAATTTCTAATGGTTATCCATCGTCAAATTATACCAATGAATAAGAGTTCATCATTTTTATCATCTACAACTGGGCCTTTTTCCACGATGTTAAAACAACCCGAGGGTAACGGGATATATAAGCAACAACCTGAGTTCTAATGGTGAAAATATGATGAACATATGATGCTTAAGCAATGGCATGTCTTTTTGGTTCTCTATTTCAGGTGTGTCCCCATATGATATATGGAGGTTTCCTTTAATTAAGGGGGTATCCCGTACCATCCTCCATTAAAGAAGGCATGATATAAATATGATGTTCCATGAAATCAACCATCCAGCCATGAAATCAACCCCCATGGAAACTGGAAACCTCGATGTCGAGGAAGCGATCAAATTCAACTGGATCCAACTGGGAAGATAAAACCCTACCCGGTAGGCCCAACCTGGTTATGACATTCACAGTTCGCCATGGTTTTTCGATGGTCCTAATCGAAATAGTGGATTTACCAATTGAAAATGGTGGATCTTTCCATAGTTATGTTAGCCCGTTTACCAGAGGGTAACTACATAGTTCAACTACCCACCCAATCGAAACCGTGATGGTTTACCGTTGTTTTTTTCGCATGGTGGATCTTTCCATGGCGAAGTGTAACAGTCATAACCAGATGGTAGATCCAAATGGATTGGACTGAAAAACATAGTTAAACTTAAACATTGGTCTAGTATTCAGGCAGATTTTTGTTAAATTACATATTTTCATGGAATTGGATGATGGGAAACTTTGCAGGAAAACTCTATATTTGATGGTAAAAACAATGGCTTCCTGTAGATTTTCCCTTAAACCAATCCATTGATATGTGTGAAACATCTTGTGGGATGAAGGTCCACAACTGCCTAGGGCTGAGGATTTTTCTTCACCATGACCCAAGTCTGAAAAGATCTAGATGCACCACCAGTGATGGCGATGTGTTTTTGTAGAAAGCACCATGAATACTACATTTATACCTAGCATAAAGTATAGTCATCGTTAATTGCATGGGGGTTCGTTAACTATATTTATCTAGTTATATAAACTATATAGGAAATACTATATTATTGATATTATATTGATATCTAGCATCAAAATGCATAAACCATAGAATTCACCTGATTATTTGCACCAGCTTAGTTGTCGCAGACGGGTCCCACCTTGTGCCTATGCCACGACTAATAATTCTGGCTTTCTGAGGTGAGATTGCATTCCTGGATGATTGGGATATGGGACAGAGTCAGGAGCGAAGGTGGAACATGTTCCAATGGTTGGAGCATATTATTCTGTTGCAACTGGTGCTGGACCTATAGGAACTGTTTTTTTTGTTTTTTTTACTCAGCCCTTTTCATGTTGTGCTGTCCCAGTTGACAACCCCACCTAGAGATGGACATTCCAATTTATAGTTGATTTTTCCAGTGTTTTCGGATTCAACACGGGGGGTTCCTACACAAGTTAGATTGCTAGAGGGTTCCTTGATGCTCTATGCCCCTGCCCTAGAGTCTCCACCATGGTAGTGTCAAGCAGGGTTAGTTGCACAGACATTTACACGTTGCGTCCGACCCCAACTGGACATGAATCGTTCATATTACCCCTCCATTTTTAGTGGATAAAACTCTACCCTCTGGTTATGACTAACAGTTCGCCATGGTATAGATGACCCTGGGTACGCGCCTCGCATTTGACCCTACCCCAATGGTTTCGCATATGACCCTACCCCCCTTTTGGGGTAGGGTCGAATGTGAGAAAGTAGCGTTTTTAGCTGCGAAAAGAGGGTTCCGGATATGATGATGATGATGATGATGATGATGATGACGATGATGACGATGGACAATCATGATGATAGTGATGATGATGATGATGATGATGATGATCATGATCATGATCATGATCATGATCATGATCATGATGACGGTGATGATAGTGATGATGATGATGATGATGATGATGATGACAATGAATGTAATTGTTCAAGGGGGGCTGGTTGATTTGATAGCAATGAATGTAATGGTTCAAGGGGGGCTGGTTGATTTGATACCAATGAATGTAATTGTGCCAGGGGGGCTGGTTGATTTGATACCAATGAATGTAATTATTCAAGGGGGGCTGGTTGATTTGATAGCAATGAATGTAATTGTTCAAGGGGGGCTGGTTGATTTGATACCAATGAATGTAATGGTTCAAGGGGGGCTGGTTGATTTGATGCCAATGAATGTATTGTTCAAGGGGGGCTGGTTGATTTGATAGCAATGAATGTAATTGTTCAAGGGGGGCTGGTTGATTTGATAGCAATGAATGTAATTGTTCAAGGGGGGCTGGTTGATTTGATAGCAATGAATGTAATTGTTCAAGGGGGGCTGGTTGATTTGATAGCAATGAATGTAATTGTTCAAGGGGGGCTGGTTGATTTGATACCAATGAATGTAATTGTTCAAGGGGGGCTGGTTGATTTGATACCAATGAATGTAATTGTTCAAGGGGGGCTGGTTGATTTGATACCAATGAATGTAATGGTTCAAGGGGGGCTGTGATTTGATAGCAATGAATGTAATTGTTCAAGGGGGGCTGGTTGATTTGATACCTGGCTTGATTTGATAGCAATGAATGTAATTGTTGTTGATTTGATCAATGAATGTAATTGTTCAAGGGGGGCTGGTTGATTTGATAGCAATGAATGTAATGTTCAAGGGGGGCTGGTTGATTTGATACCAATGAATGTAATGGTTCAAGGGGGGCTGGTTGATTTGATACCAATGAATGTAGTTGTGCAAGGGGGGCTGGTTGATTTGATAGCAATGAATGTAATTTTTCTGGTTTGAGGCAGGTTAAAGTGGGGTAGGGTCAAATGTGAACCGGAAAAAGTGGCCTTTTTGCCTGGAAGGGTTGCGTATTTTTGTTAGGGTAGGGTCGAATGTGAGGCTGCATGACGTTATTTTGGGGTAGGGTCGAATGTGAGGCTGCGGTAGGGTCGAATGTGAGGTCCGTACCCCCGAATCGAAATAGATGGTTTACCGTTCTTAATGGCATGGTGGATCTTTCCATGGCGAACTGTCAGTAAGTCATAACCAGATGTTGTACATGGACAGCGTCCGGATTTGGAATAAATTCAAGCTTTGGAGCCTCGCCCTGAGGGAAGGAGCAAGGATGACAAGAGGAAAAGTCACATTCGTCAGATGAACGACGCTCACCGGAACATCGGAGCCCCGAAGATGGCTCCGAACAATGCGAAAAGTGTTTTTTTTATGTGAAAAAAGATAGGGAGTTCACAGGAGTTAACCAAAAAAAGGGGTTAACCAAAAATAGGGAATTAAGCAACAACGCACTGGTATTTCACGTTTTAAATGATAAAGCAGTGGATGGAATGGTTGTTTTTCCATAAATTTGCAGGTACCAACCCCAGTTCCAGAAACCTCCTGGCGGGCACGGCTTTGGTAGTTGGATGTGCATCTTTCAAGGCTGCAGGACGCATGAGAATTTGCAAATCCGACGCATGAGAATTGGTGATAGTGAACCGACATAATTGGCGGGTCCCCGCGTCATTTCTTTTTTTTTAATAAACATGTATATGTATACATATAGTGATGTTTTTTCATTTTATACGGTGTAAAATAATCTTGTGTTATTATATTTATTATTTCCTTTAGTGCATATCAACCATTTTCTAAAACATCGTTTCATGTCATATGATGGTATTCTATGTTATATTAGATATACATATAATATTGATATGCATAATATATATATATACATACATACACTATATATATATACACTATATATATATATACACTATATATATATATACACTATATATATATATACACCTATCTATATGCTCACCCCCTAGACCATATATATCTACAAGGATTCACCATGAACAACCGCCCCACTGGCCTTGCGGTTCGCTTTTCGAGGAATCGCTGAAGCGACAGCAGCAGATCTCGCACAGCGCGGGGCGACCCACGCGGGGGCCCATGGACCTGGCACAGCTCAAATCCATTAGCACCATCAAGGAGATCCATGGGGGAAAATCCATAGGAAAACCCATAGGAAAATGGGGAAAGCCATGGAGAAATGATGGGGAAATGATGGGAAAATAGCTGGCTGGTCAATACCAATAGCTATGGTTGTTATGGAAAATACTTGAGGATAGAACTGATACATCAAGGAGAAGGGGGGCATCCATGGGGACATGATGGAATCATGGTAAAATTATTGATAAATGACTGGATCATCATGGTAAAATCATCTGCACATATGATAAATCAAGGAGAACGGACCATGGCACATCATGCTGAAAAAATAGGGGATATTGATATCGCCAAGAATATGGTGTGTATACGCGTTAGTATTAGCATGATATACCAATGTACCAACTACAGGATAGTGCCTCCCAGGTTATAAGTTGGTTTATAAACCCCATTAACTAATATTAACTACAGTTATATCTATATATATATATAAATCTATATATATATTATATCCACCATAAACCATAGTTGAGCTGGTTATAAACCAATTGAACACTATCGACTGAGGGCCCAATCCTGTATGGTTTGGTCTGCCAAGTTCCTGGGATGTTTCGAGGCATCGAGCCATCTGAAGTGCAGATAAAGCCCTAGAAACCAGTTGTTTGACAGGTATTTTATGGTTATAAATGGGGTCACAATGAACCATATATATATATATATATATATGCATATATCGATAAATGGGGTTATGATAACTGACTCATATTCCTGGTATGAAACGGGGACATCAGTTTTTTGAAAGTGAACTGGATCCACTTGAACCACACTGTCCGCACGGTCCCGTGTTCTGTGCTGTGCCAGGAGAACGTCGTGAGCGAAAATGAAACGGATCGATCCCAAAAGGTGCCGCCTGAGTTGAGCCGCTGACTGATATGAAAAGATGATGGTGGCACAAGATCATCCCCAAATGGGTTTGTGAAGTGATTTGTGAACTAGTTAAAATACGTTAAAATGTTGATTTGCTGGAGTTTAAGTGGATTGTGGGATTGTGGGGACCCATTGATACCTGGGCTTGTACAAGAAAGTTTCTTTTTTTGATTCCAGCTACTTCCTACAGCACACCCTCCAGTAGTCAAGCATGCCAGTAGAAAAGCCGTCGGAAATCAATTAAGATTTCATGTTTGAATGATGTCCAAAGACTTTCCTCTTTTCAAGTCGGGCCTTCCAGGGCTTGCTAAAGTGCGGAAGAGTACCCTGAATCAGCATCAGCATCAGCATCAGCATCATCATCATCATCATCAGCATCAGCATCAGCATCAGCACCATCACCATCACCATCACCACCACCATCACCACCACCATCATCATCATCATCAGCATCATCAGCATCATCAGCACCATCAGCATCATCAGCATCATCAGCACCATCAGCATCATCAGCGTCATCAGCGTCATCAGCGTCATCAGCGTCAGCATCGTCCATCATCATCCGTCATCATCCGTCATCAGTTGCCATCATACACCATTATCCGTCATCATACATCATCATACATCCCGCATCATACACCCGCGAGGGGACCAAAGGTAACCTCTCCAGACTTGAGGGGACTTAATATGCCCTGGATAAGTTGTTTTTTATTTATCATCAACTAGTTATACGTATCGTCATTTATAATTTCAGATGCCCTGAATATGGTACAAAATGATATTATCTCAGCAAATTCTCAGAACAACATGACCTCAAACAAGCACAAGGAAAATCTTAAGGCTACTATAAAAGCCATGAGTTAAATCCTGGCTACCCTTTAAAGCAATGTGCAAGAAAAACATCATCAGTTCTTGGGATGTTCCTCTTGGATATCGGAAACTGTTGAGAAAAAACCTTAAAAAAAACAAGATCCAATAGTTTCACTGGGAATGTCATGGGGATATAAAAGCATGATTTCATGGGATTTAATGGAGATTTAATGGAGATTTTATGGGATATATAACCCGCCGAGTGAATCCAAATGATACTTGGGTCGCTATGAAAAAGTACCTACCGAGTCGATGAGAAGGTTCTCAACCGTCAATTTTCTGAAGGTTTTCCCCCGGGATTCAACCCTTTTTTTTCATATCTCCATCATGAAATTCCGTGGTTCAAAAACACTTCAAAACTCACAGAATATAAGTGGTTTATGGGAATTTATGGGAATTTATGGGAATTTATGGTGGTTTAATGGGAATTTATGGTGGTTTAATGGGATCTAATGGGTTTTATCCTCTGGTAAACGTTTACAAAAAACTATGGAAAGATCCACCATTGTAAAAATGGGTAAATCCACGAAATTTCAATCACCATTTTCAATAGCAAACTGTTAGTCATTACCAGAGGGTATCCAGGACTGTATCCATAAGTATATCTTAAGATCCGAAAAAAAATCTAGTTCGCCCCCTTTTTTTGGCATGAACCGTTCTGAAGCGTTCAGGTGACAAGGGTGAAGCAAGGCCTGCAGCTGCGTGCGGATCTGCCGCTGATTCCCTTCTACCGCTGGCCCATGCGGAGGATCCCAGGCGAGAGCCGATTCCGGGGATGGCTTTGCCATGGATTTTCACCTGGTGAACATAGCATTTTAGAGCTACCCTCTGGTAAATTAACATAGACCCTGAAAATCACCTATTTTTAGTGGAAACTAGTCTTCCAACCCCTATCTGCCAGGGCCGATGTTAATTTACCAGAGGGTAGGTATGGATGTTCATCCCAAAAAAATGGTAAAACACCTGGTGGGCTTTTCAGATGGCGTTTATTCGTTGTTGGCCCTTGGCATCAGTTGACCCATGAACATAGTTGTGTGAGACATTTGTCAATTTTTATGGTTGAAATGAGGGCTAGAGGATAGGTATGTTCAACATTTGTTCAACCATATTTGGTGGTATTATTTTCGCATTGTCGCAATCGACCGATAATCTTTCAGCAAATTGATAAATGCGTCAACTAGATGCACACGGAAGCAAAGTCATCATAGGTTTGCTACGTTTTGGGTGAGGGAACCTAACGTGGTTTGACAGAAAACACCGTTTTCCTGGGTGGTTCCAGATGTTCCTTTGTGGCGGGCACTGATCTTATTATTTGGGGCGTGACATGGCATGCGTAGAAGGGGCTCTAGCTGCTAGAAAAAGATCGTTCCAATGGAAGCAGATATTGTGCCTGGTATTGCAAAAACCACGATTTCGAATGAGGAAAGAGTTTCTGAGTCTTCCGGATGATCCTATTCTTAGAAGTTGCAACTCACTAGAAACTCCAAATAGGTGTTTGTGCGGCCACAGAGTTCTTGTTGATCAAGTCTGCAGCACAATCACACTTTTAACATGGTCAATTTGAGTGTGTTTTTTTTTGGTTGGTTGAGGGATTGAAGACCAGGCAAACAGGTTCAGAGAAGGTTAAACCCATCACTGTGTTAGTAGGATATAGTCATAGTAGGAATTTTACCATTTTAAACCTACTTTGCACCTTTTTGGGGTTGTTTCCAGCTTCTTCCGTCTTCTTCCCAGTCCCTGGCCCCTTCCCTCAGGGCCGGGTGAAGAGGAAGACCCGCATCGTCCGTACCATTGCGAGCAACGCAAGTGCCTTGGAACATGTCGTTGACCTACTCTGATCTAATTACAGGGGTTAAATGGACAATGGATATATACATTATATAAATATATAAATGATATAATATGGTATAGTATGGTTATTACTATATTATGAACCACCGTTGATGGGAGATACCCTCTGATAAATTAACAGTTCGACCCTGAAAATCACTGGTAGATGATGGTTCTATAAATAGTGGAAACCATTGTTTATGGCTATCAAAAACCCTAAAACATATTACCCTCTGGTAAACTAACACAACTATGGAAAATCACCATTTTTAATGGGAAAATCAACTATACATGGCCATTTTCAATAGCTATGTTAAATTACCAGAGGGTAAAAGCATTATGCAAACAATTTTTAGTGGTTTCACTAGTCTGAACGAAGCCAGACGACTGGCAGGGTCGTCGTGTGAACATTTGCTGGAGGCTAGATGTTGGATAACCTAAAAAAATCCTGACAGTGACTATTTGCTGTAAACAAGCATGGGGGATATAGTTATGGGGATATATATATATATATATACGTATATATATATATATACACACATTATATTCCTAAGTGGTTATAATATATGGGAACAAACATATGGGGATATTAGGTGTATATATTATATATATAACGGAAACAAGCTTTAAACATGGGGATATATAATGTGAGGGAGGTACATGTGCACCGAATTGGAGATGTCTTGGATTCTTGGATCAATACCTATAGAAGTGTGCCCCACAACTACACTTGATAAACATTACAATTTGGTGCCCGAGTGTCTTAGCTAGTTGTCATGGGGATGTATCATGGCATATCTAGTTTTTTGAGATCATGGACTATATGTTGGCAATCAAAAAAGGTGCCCCAGTGTCTGGGCTAAGCTAAGGTGGTTTTTATAACCAGAGATTGACACTTGGGTTTGTTGGGATGATGTATGTTGGGGGGTTATAAACCACTGGGACCCACCTCGCATTTGTTCTTCACAGATCATGCACTGGGTCCCCTTGGGATGATTTTTGGGGGTACCCCCATGACTGAGGAAACCTTCACAAAAAACCATATTAGTTGGAGTAAACCATGGTATACCATGGTAAAGCCATATATCTGTTGTGGTACCCCAAAATCATGAACCAAGAATCCCCACGCCTTTGCTCGCCAGGGGCCGCGAGCGAAAGCATTGGGTCCAGGAAGCAGCACAGGATTTTCTGCCGAAGAAAAGTCCATGGTTGAAGCCCCTGGAGGATTGATACATGGATGGGGGGAGTGATGGATGGTGAAAAACCTATGACTTAGGGAGGGTTTATATATATATATATATACACATACCCTTTGGCCATTTAACATAGCTATGGAAATTCACCATTTATTTGAGGTACATCATCGATAAATGGGTCATTTTCCATAGCTATGTTAAATAACCAGAGGGTAGCAGCCATAAAGTTATGGTGATGACTTGGGGATGGTAAACATTCTAGCAATTTCTTGCCCATATTCCAGGGCCGAACATATTCCATGCCAAAATAGCTGCGAAATTTCAGGGAATTGCGAAGACCCCTTTCAGGTGAAATTTGTATTTCATACAGTTTGCCAAGTACTCCTTTTCTTCTGGCACGTACGTTGTCGACTGCACATGTTCTTCCCCAAAGAAGATCCTTACTTTCAACAATTTCTGGAAATGTCATAATTAATAATGTTGAGCTTTCCAAAAATGAATTAATAATGTTCTTATGGGAATTTGTCATCTACACTTTTCAGGATCTCAAAACCCAATTCATAAGCTTTAAGCTTATGTTCTGGCACGCTTGGCTGGCCTTTCATCAGCAGCGCCATCCCCATCTTTCTTGACATCTTTGTGGCCCCGCAAAGAGCTCTGCACAACAGGATCTGGGAACACAAATCATCGACGATCCTGTTTTCTTCTGTGCACAATAATTCCACCGATAGAGTACGATGCCACCCCTGGAGTGCGCTAATTTTCTGGAATGCGAAAATAAAACAGTATGCGTGGCCCCCTTTGACCTTCCCCATGGATCCAACACCAGTTTTTTTCCATCATATACCAGAAAATTATCACATTTCACCCTGCTGAGCTTTTTTTTTAAAATTTATTTTTATTTTTGGTCATTTTTGGCCAAAATGGCCTGGAATGCGATAGTATGTGAAACTACAGACGTCTCACGCGAAACCGCTACCTTGCCCATATTCCAGAAAACGTGATTCCAGGCGATTTTAGCCAAAAAAAAACAAAAAAAAACAGAAAAAAAGAGAAAATCGCCGAGTACGAAGATTTTATGGAGTGCGAAGATCTTGCAGAGTGCGTGGATTTTACAGTATGTGTACGTCCCTAGTTGTGGAGTGCGATGCCCTCGCTGGAGTGCGAAGAATTTGTGGAATGCGAAGAATTCCGAGTATGCGTGGTTGGTATAGAGACCACATAGAGAAATTTCGGGGCCAGAACCAAAATTCCAATCCCAAAGCCAGCCCAAACTTCCAGGGGCACACCAGTGGGCTCTATTTTTCCGAGTTCACCTTGGGTGAGGTCCCGGGGAAGAAACTTGCTAAGTTTTTACTCAGCCAACCTTTAAAAACGTTACCTTTGACAATCCTGTCCTTCTTCAGTAGACAAATGAGGAAACTTCCTTATCAAAGCAGCCTTCAATTCATTCAACGTCCACAGCTGCTTTGGAACGACATAGGGGATAGAAAGCTGTGGAGGGGCATTCAGTGGATTCGCCATGGGCCAACTGTTCCCTCCAGATTGAGCTGAAATGCCTATCAAAGTAACATACCAAAACCCAGGTCTGGAGTACGATAAAAACATGGTATGCGAAGATTTTCTGAATATGGGAATGTTGCCTCTAGAAACATGGCATTGGTCATTAGGTTCATACATCACATTACGGGCATTTGGCTTGCTTGTCCCCTCTGTTCTTTGCTTTTGTTGATTTTGAGTTGTCTAAAAATTGGAGTGGTTTAGGCCTCCTGTACGTTCTGTTTTTTGTTTGCGGTGGAGTTACCCTCCGGTAATTTAACATAGCTATTGAAAATGGCCATTTATAGTGAGTTTTCCCATTGAAAATTGTGATTTTCCATAGTTATTATGTTAGTTTACCAGAGGGTATGTGATTTCCGGGTAAAATAGTTGTGGCCATGGCAGCCATGGATTGTCTCATTTTTTCTTGGACTCCGAAAATCACAGGGGAAAAACATGGATGAATAGGGTATTTCATTCATTGCCCGATGATGTTTCAGACACACCCACAGTCACCCACATAGATCACATAGCAGGTTGGTGTTTTTGACATGCTATGTGTTTATCGAATGGTTGGTGTTTTTATCGAATGCGCATGTTTTCTGGTTTTCTCCAGAGGGATGGAACATCTCAACTTTCAGGGTTGCTTCAAGCCATGGCAAATGATGGCCACAACGGGTAACCTGCGGGGTTGAAAGCGACAATGATTTTGGATTCAACTTGAGATTTTGCACATCCAACTTCTACCCTGACGTTCCTTGCATCACAATTTTAGATCTGTATATATATATACTATATATATATACACTATATATTATATATCATATAGTTCGAAGCCTTGTATCCCAACTTACGGTGCTTACCATAGGTTATAGCCATCAAAATCACCACCCTCACCACGGTTACGTGTCAGGATCCCATTGTTCCGAGCCCGAGCCTGCCACGATCCTTGCTGAAGCCGTGCCTGGGACGAAGCCTTATGGGGGACCGAAGCCATGACCTACAGCACCTGCGGAAAGTAACCCAGCAGACCCAGCAATGGTGCGGATGTGATCACCGACTTCATAAATCTGAAGATATCAACTGAATCTATGATTCAACACAATGATTTGAATGGTGAATCACCAATTTGTGATTCTACATCATTTATATCGGTTTATGAATCCCATAATCTTTTTCGTTTCTTAAAGATTACTATCCACCTAGACTCTGACTGTCAGTCGTCTTCCAAAGCCAGAAAAACTCTGCATTTCAGACGATGTTTGGGAAGTTCACATCTCCAAAATTCTCCCAACAAAATCAGATAACTCAGATGTTCCAGCTTCAAATCAGCGATGTTCAACGACCTTTTCCATCCTGGTTGGTGGTTTCAAACATGAATTTTATTTGCCATTTCATATATGGGATGTCATCCTTCCCATTGACTTTCACTCACTCCATCATTTTTCAAGATGGGCACAGCCAGCACCACAAACCAGCATCATGGTGTCCAGTTACCCTCTGGTAAACTCACATAACTGATGGGTAAATCACCATTTTCAATGGGTAAATCCACTATTTCTATGGCCATAAAATCCATGGATCTTGATTCAGCATGTCATCCAGGACCTTGGATGAGCTACTGCGCTCCAAGGTGCGGCGCAGAATCCAATGGATCGAGGTCCTTGGAAGCCCCAAATCCCTATGAGGCATCCCCGTGGCCTTATTCTACAGGGATAGACAAATAGGTTGCATCTGTCTATCTGTCTGTTTGTCGGTCTATCCATCTATCCATCTATCCATCTATCCATCTATCCATCTATCCATCTTCTATCCATCTATTCATTATCCATCTATCTATCCGGCAATCTTGGCAATCTTGGCAATCAGTTGGCTAAATTGTTTGTCCCTTCGGCTACTATTTGTTTACCCTTGTCAGGAGGCTCGCTTGAAGTATAGAAAACATGTAACATGTCTATACCCTAAACCCTATTTTTAACCATGCAAAATAATGCCAACTATTCATATACATCCTACATCTATGGGCTAGGAAAAAAACCACCGCAAAACTCGCTCATTCGAAAAAGTTCATGATCGTCCCGCATCATCCCCATTTTTTGTGGCAAAACATCTCCAGGGACGTTTTGTGCTGGGCTTGGTTCCAAGGCAGGGACTGAAATTTCACCAACATATGGGGAGAAAGCCAGGAAAAATCTCGTTTTTTCTTGCTGGGACGTCAAAAAGCTCCGGACATGGTGATTTCAAGAGCAATGAATGGGTATACAATGCGAAAATGATGGTACAGCTTGGTTGATTCTAGTCAGATATGAAGGTGAAGATGAACCTAACCATCACAAGTTTAGACTTAGGAGCCATCAAAACGTGAGGATATCACACGGCAGATGGATGAAATTCTGTCGGGTACGTGTCATTCTGGCCTTTAACCGTCAGCATCTTCGAACCCAGAAATTGTTGCTTGATATCCCATGATTTTTGGCATTCTGCCCTTCTAATTGGTTATCAAAGAAAGTGTCATAGAGAGACCGCAAGTTTTGGATGGATGTCTGACACTCACAGATGTACCTCCAACAAAAGGTAGATAGAAGTAGTCGCTGAGAGAAGTTGCTTGCTGGGGTTCACGATCCCAGCATCTGCTTTTGGTTTCTCAAGTTTCTCTTGTTGGTGATTTCAGATACTGTACTTTTCATGTTCAACTTTGTGATGATGCTCCCAGTAGACTTTCATATTTGTGTCTGTCTGAGAATGGGGTATACCTCCAAAATGACAAGTCTAGTCCATTTTAACGGGAAAAACATGATAAAACAGCAGAAAATATGGGGTATATATCCATGATTTGCATGGATTTTACCATGATTTTACCATGATTTTGCAGTCATTTTGGGGATGCGTTGTTTCACTGTTGTTCTCAGCAGTTCCCAGTTCCCCGCAGGCTGCCAAGCGTCCCAAAGCTGACCCCTCTTGGCCCAAGCCTGCGCTAATGCGGAAAAAAACCGCGCGCGCAACTTCAACTTCGATTGGTGATTGGTGTCAAAAAGAGACCTTGCTGTCAATCTAGCAACAATCTTATGGCCCATTTATGGCTTATGAATTTACACCAAGGTCTCTTATGGACAAGCTTATGATTCATTGGCTGAGTGATCAACGGCTTGATCTTGGCTGCATTTTCCCAATAAAACATGATCCACGAGGCGAGGGAATCGATTAAAAGGCATTTGATCGGTTACCATGGGATGATTTAGGCTCCAATCTGTGAAAACTTTTTTTAGAATCATGTTTAATAGGTAAATCATCATAAATCATCTATACATGGCAATGTTCAATAACTATGTTAAATTACCAGAGGATGTTTTGATGTTTACTGGTCTATTGATCCAATAGGATCAATCATCATTGACATCATTGATGCCTTTGTAGGACAATTGATTGGTCAATTGACATCATGGACATCGTTCATAGATCAGTTTAACAGGTCAATTTTATTGAGAAATGTTTGCTATAAGGACATGCTTGAGTTCCCATCATCAAGGGATGGGCCAGCTAATCAAAGCTAGGACACTAGTCTTCAATATAGTAGGCACAAGGGCGAAGACAACGCTTTCGAGATCGCCTACGATTTTGTTGTCTCCCCGTTGGTTGAAGCAACAAAAACAAAGAGGAATCAGTTTTGAATAGCTAAATTCCATCGAAAGACATTTAGAATATTTTAAAAGTACCCGAATTACACTTCATTTCCATTCATTTCTTGCGATTTTTGAAGTAATTAAAATGGGGAAAAATCAGTACAGTACTATATACAGTAGAATGCATGGTAGCACAGCTGCTGGTAAGTGTAACATCATTTTTTGACACCAAACCCTTTTATTTTCATCCTGCCGAGTGGTTTGGCCTCGGCATATTTTCAACATTGCCACTGTGGCATCGTTTAGCCCAGATGGTCTTCCAGTTGTATATAGTTATATGGTTGCCTGGGACATTCAGCACCCTTCCCTGGCAAAATGCGATGAAATGAAACAGCGAAGGAAACTCTCATGGCTTTGTTACCCATAGCATCTATGCTGGTTGGTGGTTTGGAACATTTTTTATTTTTCCCATCATATTGGGAATTTCATGATCCCAACTGACGAAGTCATATTTTTCAGAGGGGTAGGTATACCACCAACCAGATATGGATTCTATATGGATTCTATGTGATATTATGGATTTCTATTGATTTATTGATTGGATGCTGGTGTTTCTCAGAGATCATGGTCGGTTTCTTTTGCAAAGTTCAATCCCACAATGGGCCATGGCTTTGGTAAATATCCCATCCTCACCACCGACATCCGAAAAAAGTCCAGGGCGTTTGGCTATGACCCACGGCATCCCACGGTCGCGGATCTGTTGGGGTCCTGATTTCTAAGGAAAGGCCCCAAGCAGTCTTTGCTGGTCAAATAGCAGGAGAGGAGGAGACAATCTGAAACAATCTGAACTTCGAAAGGGTGAGGTGAAGGTATCCTTGAGGAGAGATTTCCAACCATGTCCATAGCTTTCATAATCTTTGTCTATGTCAATAGAATAATTAGATCACTGTTCTGATCTGAAATCATCTTGAATCAGAGATTCCAACTACTCAAACGTTCCCTAGAACATCCTAGACCCTCCCACCAATAAAAAGTATCATTGGCCATGTCATGTATCAGATTTGCTACCAATGACCACTGATCCCAATCTGCTGTCAGACTGTCAAACATCGATCTCCAGCCAGCCGAAATTCGATGCACGCCCTGGTTGTGAACTCGACTAGACAAGACTGGGTGTGTCTGACATTTATGCTGGATCTATCCGATCTATCCCCAATGTTTCGACGGGAAAATATGGGAAAATGACGTTTAGAAAAGCATCACATTTGGGTGTACCTCTCATTTTCAGACATCCCATATATGAAATGGAAAATGCCAAAGTCATGTTCCAAACCACCAACCAGTGATTGTTAACCATTAACCATCATTAACCACTATTATTGGTATATAATCCCATTATAAAGATGATTATCCCATTATAATAACCAGGTAGACGTGGTTAACTCGCAACTAATAAGCCCCCGGTTTCTCGAATCAGAGCGGTACCCCTGCCATTTCTGTCTCTCTCGTTTTGGGGTGACCCACAGATCAATGAACCAGGGCATATATGCAGGGTTTACAAGGAGATTCTAGATTGGGTTGATCTATCTAACTATCAATAAATCTATCTATCTATCTATCTATCTGTCTGTCTGTCTGTCTGTCAATCTGTCTGTCTGTCTGTCTGTCTGTCTGTCTATTTGTCTATCTATCTATCTATCTATCTATCTTTCTTATTATCAGGGAATCATTGCTCATGCTCATATCCGGGGATTAACATATATACCCAATTTTCTAGCAATGATTGGGGTGATTTGGCTCACCTCACAGCAGTGTTACATCGCTGGTGGAAACCCAGCTTTTTTGGGCCCTTTAGGGGTTCCGTAGTCATGGAAAATCCCCTTTATCGCTGGTTGGTTTATTTCATGGAAAATCCATCTATAAATTCCATTCATCCATGCGGAGGTTTCCATAGTCATGGGGGTACTCCTTTATCGCTGGATGGTTTATTTCTTGAACAAATTCATCTGTAAATAGATAGACAAATATCTATGGAGGTGTCTAAAAATGGAAGATCCAGACAGATCCCATTTTACATTTTCCAATAGCTGGATGATCTGGGGGTATCCACATGGATTCTACAAAAGGAGATTCATGCTGGAGTTGATTCATGCTGGATTTTCCACTTTTGGTTGGTTTTTTTCAGGGTATCATTTTCCCAAAGCAATCCCCTTGATTTTCCAGACAGGGAGGGGTTCAGGAGTTGACCCCCAAAAAAGTTGCGAGTCCAGAGCCAGCGGAGTCTCGCGGCGACCTAACATAGGAAGCGCTCGAGCGCTGATGAGGGCAGAAAAGGTTTCGCCTTGGGGACGTAACAATATGGGGGTTAAATGAGGGGTATGTATAGTTTTCCTGAAAACCAATAGAGACGGTTTAATTTACAACTCTTTTTTGTAGGATTCTACATGATTCTACTTTTCTATTTGTTGGTGGGAGCTGTAGAGCCAGAATGGTAATCAACTCCTAAGGCACGTATATAGGAGAAGTGCCGCGTCGGTACAGCATGTTCCAGTCACGTGGATATATAAGCTGTGCAAGTGCTGAATAAGATCTTGTTGCATGGTGACTTGAAATATACGCAGCAGTATATAATATCAATCTATATAGCATTTATATAACTATAACTAAAACTAAGTTTATATAATGCCAATCCATGGAAATTCCTGAGATGATTTACGATTCAGCCAACTTGCTAAATGTTGTCGGGATGGGATGAAACCATCAAACATATTGGTTACTTCGCGTTTCTTTTGCTTGGACCCAACGGTGCCAACGCGACGCCAAGGTTGCCTCAAATCTTCATGCGGCCATATGCCGTGTCAGATGCCTAGCAGCTTGCAGTCCTCTTGGAAACAAGAGGGAGAGTGACTCATGTGGTAAACCCGACAAAACCCATGTTAGAGAATTGTGTTCAAACATGTTTAATGCTCCCAAATCATAACGTGTTTGGTACTGTAAGTGGGGCTTTTGAGGCGCTTGGGGAGTCTGAGCGGATGACTCAAAGGTTCTGAAAACACCTACAAAAGCATATGGAAATCACCATGTTTGTGGTCAAACTCCCCGTATTTTTGGGGTGTGATCAGATTTTTTAACTGGTTCAACTCCAGACATGTCAGATGAAACTTCACTTTTCTTGTTGAATTAGGTTTTGAACATAGGATACCCTCAAATTTGATGTTCTGAAACATCATTTTCCCGATTAAATTGACATAGATCGGGGGCAGATTCCTCAATTTTTTGAGACAACCCTAAGTAATTAATATGAGTTCTATGACATGATTGTATCCCTATCTCCCCCATCAACACATTTCAAGATGGTTAAAAGGAAATGACATGATCTCACCAAGATGGTTAAAAGAATTGAACTGATCTCCCCATTTAGGCCCCATTTCAATCATTATCTATCCCAAGTTATATCCCATATATGTATATATATATATATGTATATATATATATATATGTATATATATGTATATATCCATTGATGTGTATATCCACCATGTTTCTCCATGTCAGTAAATGTCCATCTCTCCCAGATGGCAGCAACTGCCCGAGCAGTCGGAGCAATTGAAACGGGAGAAGTTGGAGCTGGGTACGGAGACCGAGATGGTGACCGAGATTGGAAAGCCCATGGATTTTCCCCAGGATTTTCCCATGGATTTTGTGGGGCTTTCCTGTAAACATCCCGTAAACCAATTATACCAATCCATTGAAAATGATGATTTGTCATGGGGAAAAACTGACCTTTGACCTGGGAGGAGACTCATGGATTTTAGATGATTGAACATGGCTGATGGCTGCTGTCCATGGACCTATGGTGAGCAATATTGATTCATGTTCAATCAACAATGATGGAATAATGGAACAGAAATAAGACATGAAAGGAAAGGAGACGAAAGGCCACCGATTTTAAATGGTGGATTTTCAATTGCAATGTTGAAATTCCAGAGGGTAAGGATTGGTAAGGAGACTGGACACCATGGATTTATGTCGCTATTTTTTTGCATCAACAGTAGAGATTCAACCATCAAACGACGACAATCCGGTCGTCGGGTCGTCATGGTATAAATCATGCTATGCTTGGAGATCATAAATTTGGGATAATCAGTGGGATCATCAGTGACACATTCGGTGACAGCTAACACACGGTTGTGTTTTTTTCAGGGCCCCATGAATCAAAACTTACGTGGGGGTTGCTACCATGAAAGCAGGGAGAATCTAACCGGGCTTGCTCGGAAGTCCCGAAAGTTTAAGTGTGGTGGAAATTGACGAAACATGTCCCACGCGAAATTTGGATTTTCAGCCAGGTTGGAAATTCCGGATGGCATTCTTGTTGAATTCCATGGTGTCCCTTTTCACCCCCGATTTTCGATATGCACAAAAATAGATATGTGTTTTTGGCTGTCAAAACTTGTTTGCTGTTAAACCAGTCAGCTCTCCCATGCAGGATGTCATCTAAAGCAGTGAAATCTCTCATGTATAATCTATCTAGCAATGGAAAATCCCTTATTTCCAGCATGTGTATTAATTCGTACATGATTCTGCCAAGATCGACGTCAGTTATGTTGAAAATCATTTACGACTAACAAACACCAGATCTAAAATTCTAATAAATCACATTCAAAAAAATTAAACCATGTTAAAGCCATGACTTCTCCCATTTTTGGTGCTAAAAACCCTTCCCTTTTTGGCCCCTCAGCACGCGTGGCAGGTGCTGCGCTACTGCAGCTGCTGAAAGAGGCAGCGCAGTTCGGGAGACCCATGGATTGGGCTGGGGTGCAATTGATGGAGATTTTATGAACCATTAAAGTAGAAATATTACGACCCCATTACCCCCACTGTATAGTCTACTTAGTCTACTTATGTCTACTTATAGTTCACTCCATGCTGTAGCTATGATACCAACCATCTAAGTCATTGTACAGTAATTTAACTGTTAATGCCATTAATTAATAGTGGAGATTATAGATTATAGATGATATGTAATGGGTAGTGTTTTATTAACTATAATGTGGTTTATTATAAGTGTACCTGGCTGGTTGGTGGTTTGTAACATGAATTTTATGACTTTCCATATATTGTGAATAATATTCCCAACTGACGCACTCATATTTTTCAGAGGGGTTGGCTCAACCACCAACCATTAATGCCATTAATTATAGGTAATTATAGATTATAGATGATATGTAAAATTCGTAGCACCAAAATTGTGTTATCTCAATTTGTGGAAAATTAAGTACACATTATATGTAAAAATGGGTAGTGTTTTATTAACTATAATGTGGTTTATTATATTTTATTATTGTAAAATGGGTGGTAACCATGGCATTGTTTTAACCACATATGATTGATTTTTGTTTAACCAACCGTAAAAATTGGTGTATGTGTATATATATATATATTGTGTTTTATTAACCATATTTTAACCATACATGATATGTGCAGGATGGTGCCCCCCAGTGATGTTTGTTGGTTAAAATTAGGCTAATTAAATTATATGTGACATGGGTAGTGACTATTAACTATAAAAGATATGTAAAACACCATAATTTGGGGCAAACCATTATATAACTCTAATGTTGGTAAAACAATAATAACCACCCATTTGAGAATGGTTTATACCCCCTGGTAAACTAACATAGCTATGGAAAAGCAACATTTTTTGTAGGTAAATCAACAAACTAAATGGGTCATGTTCCATACTCATGTTGAATTACGAGAGGGTAACTAGAAATGATATGTAAAATTGGTAGTGTTTTATTATATTCCAAATTGTTTTATCTCATTTTATGGAAAAACCATATAAATGGTGACTTAAGCCAATAGATGAGGATCAACCATGATGATAAATGATTATTTTTATGTAAATTTATCAAACCACTTAAAAACCAAAGGTACTTTAGATGGTAAAATTGATCCTGACACTCTAGATTACCAATAGTAATATTTTTCAAACCACATCTAAAATGATATGCAGTTTAATTGTAACTTCTGGTTGATCAAGCAATTTTGGTAAAATTTATGCAATTTTGATCAAGCCACATAAAATGATCCATGGTGATAAACATATTTTCAAAATGACAATTCAATTTAAACCACTGTGGTTTACCACATGAACAAACTATATAATTATACATAATAATTACATGCTAATGATTTTTATTAGTTATCCAATACATGTTCTAATGATCAGATCACACGTGGCATGATGAAAAGTTTGATTCGATTAATCCATATTGCAGGATGGTCATATCAAACATTGGAATTAATAATGGGTCCACTCATGTGTTCATAACCTTTTGTACACAGATGTAACTATTGATGGTTATTGATGGTTAGAGGTATATTATATATATTATGTATCATATATCCGTATATATAATATCCCACTATATCCTCCTGACATTCCGTCAAAATCCATATATTCAAGTCATATAACCATTTTCGATATTTTACTATTGTTTCTTGAATAACCATATCTAATATCCAGTATAACCATATTTTTCTATTATTATATTGTTTCCATGGTTATATACAATATCCAGTAATAATATAGTATATCCAGTTTCTATACATATATCTAATATCCAGTATAACCATATCTATTATATCCAGTATAACCAGATATTTTTCTATACTATATTTTTATATATCCAGTATAACCATTATATCCAGTATAACCACTATATCCAGTATAACCACTATATCCAGTATAACCACTATATCCAGTATAACCACTATTTCCAGTATAACCATTTTTTTTTTAAATGGTGACTTGGGGATATCCCATGAATAGAACGCCCAGCTAAGGCGATGCCCTAGTGCCATGTTGGAACCCATGCTGAAGGGGGCCACCTTGGGTCCTGACATCCAACGGTCGCCTGGCAGATCAAGAAACCGACCACGGAAAACGTGGGGAAACGGAAAACGTGGGGAAAACGTGGGGAAAAGGGAGGAATTTACCCTGTAAACCAACAGTTTGCTACTGAATCACCAATTTTCATAGGTCAATCAATTATCAAGGGGCAGTTTTACATAGCATGCGAAATCACCAGAGGGTACCAAGAATTCATGGACATATGGGGATACCATGGACTACCAGCACTTCTGACGAAACATTCTGGGTAATGATTTCCCATGAAAAATGGTGTCGGAGAGTTTATATGGATCAATCATCGAACATCTCGGACATCGAATGGATGGATAGTTTAGTGCTAGCTAATCGTTTGTTGTAAAAGGATAAACAAAAACATATACATAATAAATAACATTATATTGTACATATACTCGCCAGCAAATTGTGTTTCTTTTTGGCCGGGTAAGATTCGCCATGATGAGACTGGCTGCTTGAAAAAGCCATTTTTTCAGTCGGCCGGAGCCCAGTGTTCAAAGCCCTGTGTCGTGGTTGAGAACGGAATTCTCATGGATTTTGATTATCACCTATACCGGTACATGGGGATTTCCTAAAATGGGGGTACCGAAAACGGATGGTTTATAGTGGACAATCTGAAAATGAAATGGATGAGAACTGGGGGCAGCCCTATTTTAGGAAATCACCATATTATGATTTATACTGCAGGGGTTCTACTTATGGTTTATGATTATCATGGATTCTACTATGAGGGAGTCACTCTCATGGATTGTGATATTTCCAAATATTATATTGGTAAGTACAACCCCCAAGCTAATCATCAACCAACCATCATCAACCAGCAGTTGTATCCACAAACATATCCCCATAGTTAAGTAGAATCTACTAGAATTACTAGAATCATCAAGCAACAGGGTTAGCTCGCAGCCATTCGCCTGATGTTCTCTGGCAGTGGACGGTACCCAGGTATGCTCAAGAGATGATGGGCTTTCTGCTGTCTGGGGGCCTGGGGGTTGAGGTGAATGGCTTGCGTTTCAGGGGATGTAGCCTCCCATAAACCAACATACTGCGGATGGTTAAGAAATCCCAATCACCAGTTGGTAGATGGACAAAATCCCATGAACCTATCCCATTATTTTCTGTTGGGTTTCATAGTTAGCAATAGTTACCAACTGGTGATTGGGATTTCTTGACCATCGACTCTGAATCGCTATGAATCGCTATGAACATTCACCATTTTTGGCAAATCATCGAACTCTCTCAATGGGTTGATGTTCCATAGCAAACACTTGGTGTCACCACAGGATGGCCGATGCACAGGATTTCTAAAGACATGATGCAGCCAGTTGCCACGGGCGTCGATGGTTGACCCAAGAGACCCAGGAGACATGAGATTTTGGTGATTTTTGTGTACCCTCTGGTAATGACTAACATAGCGAACTGGAAAGATCCACCATTTATTCTATAGGTAAATCATCTATAAAATGGTCCATTTTCCATAGTTATGTTAGTTTACTATGTTTACTGGAGAGTATTTCCCGTTCATTTTGGGTAACCCAATTCTGAGCCACATCCTCTGGAGAACTCCAGGGTCAGAAAAATGGGCTTGTCATATACACCCTCTCGGCTACTGTAGCCATCTGTACGTCCATCCCATGGCGAAACCGATCAACTTCACTCCCAGCCGAGGATAGGGCTGCAAAACCCCAAGGAGTCCGGACTCCGAGCCGTGATGATCGGTCAGTTGTGTTCTCCTGAAAGCTCTGCAGGGGAAGAAGTTGTGGACTGCGTGGTGGGGCAATTTCCCACCAAAAGATCAGAAAGTCATAGAAAGTCTACAATCTACACTACAAAAGGATGTCTTTTTGCGAATGGACAACAATTATTTTTTATTTTGAGGTCCAGAAACGGGCTTTTGCGCAGCAAAACCAATGATACAAAATACATGTTTGAGGTGAGAAGGTAGTGTTTGGATATGTCCACAAGTGTAACAGATATACACACGCATTTGAATCCCAAATAAGGTTGCAGTAATGAAACCAATCTTAGGTTTGGAAGACGATTTTGAGTTCCATGTGAGATTTTGGGGTGTTTGGTTGGTGGTGTATTTTTAAAGGCGTGTTTTCATCTCTAAGTGTTGAATGATGGTCTTTTTCAAGGAGTTACATAAACCAACATTCAGATGTACCTGAGATGTATTTGGTGCGTTTGGCAGCCCTTAAGGGCTGCCCAGTGCGGGTCTACGAAGCTTGACCAGCTGTGATTCTTATCAATTTGAATGGACCATTTGAACATGACTTACCTTACCAAAGCCAACAAAAAAAATCGAGACTTAAATGGACGTAAGGAAAATGGGGATTAAGGACTTATTGAACTATGGCAAAGTGCTGAATTCATATCCATAAAAAAAAACCTGAGTTCGCGCCGTTCAGGAATCAAGATTTCCCGTTGCTTTCGGATCCAGTGATTTGGCCCAAACCAAAACCCGGCCTGGTTTCTACGTTTAGAGAAAAAACGAGGGAAAGATCCACCATAGCCTATGAAAAGCTGGGAAAGATCCAACTATTTCGACTGGGCCATTTTTTTTGAATCGCAAACTGTGAGTTTACCAGAAATATATATCGACCTATGGAGATCGGTAATATAGTGATTGACCAGATGGCAAAGCCAGTCACAAAGAGTCAGCTTTCGACTTGGATGATGAAGACTTAACATTCTTGGCACTGGGAGTTGTAGCTTTTATCCCCCTTCGTTGTGGAACCAAAAAAATGGCAAGACCTAGTGGGCAAGTCCTGCCTTTGCCGGGGGGCCTTAGAATGAAGTTCCCCAAACCGGTTTGAGGGAATAACGCTCAATGGTTTCCTGTAGATGGTCCTCCAAGACAAGATTTTTCTTAAGTATGGCAGCATGATTCGCAGCCACTGCGACATCTCAATAGGGCCGGTTGAAGCCTACAACGGGCTCATCATGAATGCAACTGGCCAAGGAAATTCACGAGCACAATTGAGCACAGCTTCCATCCAATCCAAAATAATCCAAATGTGACAAAGACTTCCAAAGGATGATGGTTTCCTAATAAAAAGCTCATGATATGCCACCCCTCTTTGGACATCATCGACTTGGACATTTTTTTTTCCAAAAGGATGAAGATCATCCCGGCATGGTAGATTCGGCACAGTTGTCATCGACTTGGGCAACCAAAACCTCCATTTCTGGGCCATGTGAATCCACGATCAAAAAAAAAAGATTTTGCCCTAGCTATAAAAAGCCAGGGATTTTCAGTTGCCATGTTTGATGAGACCTAAGGGATCCTAAGGGTAACCACCAATTTGTCCAACCTTCTCCATTCTTTCCGCATCATCGCCACTATGGCGATGCAAAGCTTTCGATGGCTGACAGCGGCGGCAATACTGCAGCTGAGCGTGGCAGACTTTCGGGTGGCTTGGGATATGAACCATATTTATGGGAATATTTTATGATGTTTTTTCGGGATATTTTATGGACTATTTGTAAAGGATATTTATTGCCATTTTTATGGGATAAATGTGGTTCTAAATCATCAAATTAGTCAACCGCATTTTGGGGATAATACTTTGTTTTTCCAGATGCCAGAGGACTCATCAAGCAAATGACGTACCCTATCACCAAACATGGCTAGCGGCTAGCGGGACAATCCCTTATCAATGGGAATTGACATGGGAAAATCATCTCATATATATCTATATATATATATATACATAATATAATATATTATATAATATACAAATACAAATATGTATTATCTATAAATAATCCTCTCTCCCTATTACTAAAACACCCCCCCTACCCACCAAATGGTAAACACGGTGATCAATTTTTATTATTAGGGGGTATTTTGTATTAGGGGTGCCCCTAATATCCCAATGAAAAAAGCAATAATAAAAATACAGAAACTCGATTTCAAATTTGATTAAATCCCTTTTTTAACATCTATATAAAATATTGCCAAAAGCTGGATTTCGAAGCTTTCCCCTAATATTCCAATGAAAACCTTAATAACAAATTAAAAGAAAACTCGATTTCAAATTTGATGAAATCCCTTCTCAACATCTATATAAAATATTGCCAAAAATTGGATTTCGAAGCTTTCCCCTAATATTCCAATGATAACCTTAATAATAAAACTAAAAAATAAAACTTGTCAGATGGGACCCTAGTAAAAAAACCTCCAGGTGGCAATCTATTTCTATTCATACGGGGTTGAACCCATTGTTTCACCATCCTGTTCTCCTATTGATTCTCAATTTGCCACAATTAAGAATCCGATTGTGCCCAACCAAAAAAAAAGGAAGTGCCACACCAATCCTATGTTTTTTATTTGGGGGAGTTTTTGTAACAGGAAGAAAGGATAAGTTGATTTTACATTGCCATGTTTGATTACCGGAGGGTACTGATCTAAGTTTACGGTGAAACTGTATATCAAACCACCTGGATGAACTTTGTTTTGTATCACTTATCACAACGTTTTCCAGGAGGAGTAGAACGCACATTTTTTTACTTCATATCTCCCGCTGATCTGTCAATCTTCCCATTCCCATTTTTAGTTTGGTTTCTTCCTTTTAATCCACATGTTTCTGTAAGTTGAATTAGGCTTTCAAACTGGTGACATCATGTTGCTATACTTTCCTTGCATCCTTCAGCCATAATGGATTATGTGGTTTTCCATACACACCACATTCCATATTGGTGATATATGTGCTAATATATTACACCATTGGGTACCTATTTGGTATTTACAAATTGGGTAGAATATACCATTGTGTATATACTATAGTGTGTGTGATGTACAAAATGGGTACCCATTCACTAAGCACACCACATATTCTGGTGAGTTTTCTGGCCCGGCAGCCTCTTTGTCCCAGGAACGGGAAGTGGTTTAGAAACAACATGTAGCATATATCATATATCTCTATATACTATATATATATATGTATAGATAGATAGATAGATAGATAGATAAATAGATTAGATAGATAGGTAGATAGATAGATAGATAGACAGATAGAAAGATAGATATATAGGTAGATAGACAGAGAGATAGAGAGATGAATAGATAGATAGATAGATAGATAGATAGATAGATAGACAAATAGATAGATAGATAGATAGACGGATAGATAGATAAATAGACGGATAGATAGACAGAGAGATAGAGAGATAGATAGATAGATAGATAGACAGACAGAGAGATAGATAGATAGATAGACAGATAGAAAGATATATATATATATAGATAGATAGACAGAGAGATAGATAGATAGATAGATAGATAGACAGACAGACAGAGAGATAGATAGATAGATAGACAGACAGACAGACAGATAGATAGATAGATAGACAGATAGAAAGATAGAAATATAGATATATAGATAGATAGATGTTATACATGTAAATATAGATAGATAGATTAGATAAGATTAGATTAGATAGATAAGATAAGATAAGATAAGATAAGATAAGATAAGATAGATAGATAGATAGATAAATAGATAGATAGATAGATAGATATATAGATAGATAGATTGTATACATACATATATAGATATGTGAGAGTATTGATAGTTAGAGATCTGATGCCCATTTTCATCCGGCCAAACTTCGAGGTGAACTCCGGCAAAGAAATGCGCTTGCCGCCCATCGGGGTTCCCGGGGCCAACCTGGTTAACTTCACCATGTGCCTCGCGCCCGGCTTAACGTTTGGGTTTATAGCTTAATGATGGTTACCCTCTGGTGAACTAACATAGCTATTGGAAATGGCCATTTATAGTGGATTTTCCTATTAAAAATGGTGATTTTCAATAGTTATGTTAGTTTACCAGAGGGCAATGGGTTTGTAATATGCCGAAAACGGTGGGGTTTATGGGGAATATAGCTATCCAAGAGTTACCCTCCAGTAAAGTAAGAGTTTGCGAACTGGACAATGGCCCATTGAAATAGTTGATTTACTTATGAAACCTGGTGATTTTCCAGTTCGCTTAAACTGTAAACGTTTACCAGAGGTTTTTAGACAAGAAATAGAAACATCGGAAACATCGCTCAAGCTACTTGGAGGATCATAAATTTTCCGGAGCCGTTTTTGTGGTTAATAAATGTTAATAAGGTACCCAATTTGGTTATGACTAACAGTTCGCCATGGTATAGATGATCCATAGAAATAGATGGTTTACCTGGTTTTACCTATTAAAAATGGTGATTTTTCAATATTTTTCATGGCGAACTGTTAGTCATAACCAGAGGGTAACCAATCTGCAGATGAGATGCAAGCCAATCTGCGGGGACGATCACCATGGGCAGCACCGAAATTTAGTGCTGGGATGATCCTCCAGAATCATCCAACTAACCCTGGTAGTTGGTTATTTACCTATAACAGTAGGAAGAAAAATCTATAGGGATATATCTATCTATGGGGAATATATCTATGGGGAATATATCTATGGGAATTTATGGTGGTTTAATGGGATCTAATGGGTTTTATCCTCTGGTAAACGTTTACATAGCGAACTGGAAAGATCCACCATTTTTCATGGGAAAATCCACTATTTCTATGGCCATTTTCAATAGCTACGTTAAATTACCAGAGGGTATCTTTTTGGGATATATATCTATAGGAATATTAATACTTGGTAAATAGTAGAAAAATCTATGGGGATGATAGGGAAATCCTACTACAACCTAGGTGAAGTAGGGTTGATATAGGTTGTATATTACCAACTGGGGATCAATACGGATAAATCATTTGCCACGAGGCTGGGGGCATAAGTAGCCTCTGGCAATATCTGCAGAGGTTCCGGGTTCCAGTGGCGAATTGCTATGAATCTCTTTCAACCAAGATCTCCATAGAAGATTATGAGTCAAATTCATCAACCTTTGGATTGTTTTTTTTTTATTTTTTTATTTTTTTGTTGGGTCTTAAACCATCAACCACTTTTAATCCATTTCAATTACCTGAGTCAAGAGTATGAATCAAAAATGGTTGGCTACTCAAAATGACCCGACACTATACCAGGTTTTTGACCCATTGAAATCGATATCTGAACCAAAACGCAGGGTGTATATACAAGTATATATATATAATTGTATATATGTTATGTAAATCTATACTAATATATTTACATATATATATATGGTCTACATACAAAGGCAGATGCGGATTGCAGTGCACATTTATATTTTTGTGGTTCATCCCCTGTTGTCCCAAAACGCTGTGTTTGTTCATCTTGCCCCATCTATAGTTATTTCATGACAATAAATCTTAGTTATTGGACCAAATGATCAGGCTATTGCCCCCATCCCAAATGAACAAAACCAAAGGCTACAATTATAAACCCTATAGGCTACAGACTCTCTATAGGCCATTTCTTCATCTCCTGCGTCACCACCAGTTTTTCCTTTCGAAACTCCGAAACAACTGGAATTTTCCGGTGTTTTTTGGTGATTTTCATAGGCTATCGTTACTATAACAGTTATAATCATGTATAACATTGTCCATGGGTCATTAAACGTCCCAATTGAACATCACCCAACCATGAGGTGTATCATCTATAATGGCCATTAAAGGGTGGTGTCCAATATCCCAAAAATGGGACATTTACCAATCCCTGTTGTCTAACCCTAGGGAAAACCTATTTCTTCATCTCACTTCTTCACCTTTGAAACGGTGCGGTATCAATCCCCCGAGGTATCTCTCAGATCTGAAGACCTTCGACGAGAGCCACGAGTTTCTGACGGTCTATGCCATGATGGTCATCACCTGGGAGGACCCGCGCTGGGTCAACGCGTCCCTGCGGAAGGCGAAAACCGGAGATTTGGGATTTGGGGGGTGTTTTTTTTTTAATGGAAAAATGGAGGGTTATACACCTCCCAAAAAAACCAGAGTTGTATAAGGAACATGATGAGTTCACCATGAAATTCTTGGAAACTCATGGAGTATCGTTTTTTTTGGAAACACCATCGTCCAATCCTGGTTGCAGCATCTTGATGTCGTATCGTCCCTTGGAATTCAGACCTATTCCAAGGGAGCATCGCTAAGCGGGACTTCTTGTTGAAGTGAACATAACCATCAAACCATTTGGGAGAACATAATTATATCTATGTTGTAAGAGATACTATGCACTATGACTATGATATAATGATAATCTCAGTTGGGAGAACAGGGGCACGGCGGTGATTGATTTGAGTCACTTTGTCCACATGTTGGCAAGAAATAGAGTATGCCCAGGTTGCCAGGTTGCATACCAGCTACGTCCTGCTACAACTGGTGCTTATCTTGAGCTCACCTTCTGGCACAATGTTTTAGGTTTACCAAAAGAATACAGGTGCAGCTTCCATAGGAATTGAACATAAGATTCTTGTGATATACCTGTGTTTGTTGGCATGAACACAGTTCCACTGTTCCCACTGTCCCAATCTTTGGAGATCTTGATCGCAATCATTTTCAGAGTTTACCCTCGTATTTGCTTGGTAAAATCAAGGGAAATCCTGCACGTTTCACTGCCAGAAGTCAGCCAGAAGTCAGTAAGTCCCTGCCAGACCAATGAGACCTGTTCCCTGAACAACTGCAGTGCGGATGAGTATCAAGCGGCTCTTGACTTGGCCGCACAAGATCTGCAAGGTTCGCCGGGTGAACAGCCTGCGAAGCCTGCGAATTTGGCGACGTTGTGTCCAGCGGTGTTGTTGTTGAACTTGCATAAGTGAGGTGATCATAGAACGATTTTATAGCAGGAATTATAGATATATAGATACTATATATATATATATATATTGGATTATATTGGAATTGAATGTAAGTGATATATGTGTACTGTATATATATATATATATACACATAATATTGTGTGTGCTTTTGTAGGATTGATTGGGGATCATAGCCCAAAGGGCTTATACATTATTTTGGTGACCCTCCTGCCATTTCGGGGTGTTCATTGGGATCATCGACTGCCCCAGTCCTGGTTTTGTAAACTCAGTGGTTGAGCTGGTTGTTTTTGGAATACCTGTTTTGATCATTTTCATGGGGATATATATATATATATATATATTTGAATATGATATATATATATATTATTATATAATATAGATATGTTATTATATAGATTTTTTATTATATATATATACTAACCAGCAAAAGATTGAGTTTTCTTGCGGAGCATCTAACATTGACCGTGCCAATCCCTGATTTCAACATGGACATCCTTTCCCTTTCCCGTAGGAAGTTCATCCTTTTGGATACATTTTTGTTCGAAGGTTCCAATGTTGAATTTACCCTCTGGTAAACTAACATAGCTATGGAAAATCACAATTTTCAATGGGAAAATCCACTATAAATCACCATTTTCAATAGCTATGTTAAATTACCAGAGGGTAATTTTCATTGTTTGAATTTCATTTTTTTGGATCCATTTTTATTGGAAAAAAAACATTCCACTAGTCTCGTGAACTTGGACATATCTTGGACCTTTTCTATCCATTTATTCCACTCGTGAACAGCCTGGGTGTACCATCTGGTTATGACTAACAGTTCGCCATGGAAAATCACCATGCTATTAATAGGTAAACCCAGGTAAACCATCTATTTCTATGGGCCATCTATACCATGGCGAACTGTTAATCATAACCAGGTTGGGTCTGGCAGCCCATGATCCCCATGATGTGAGGGATGGTCCTGGGACAGTCGGCTGGTGCCTTCTTCGAAGCAACGAGGGTCTACGGCCAATACCTGGGGTTGTTGGTGTCTGGCAGCGTGTGGACACCAATTCCCACCGATCTCTTCATCAAGACCTCTGACAACCCCTTGGGGAAGACCGAGTTCGACCCGGTGCTTGGTGCTTTCAAATACATTTTTGTGTTATATTTGAATGGTTTGAGTGTTTGAGGCGAAATCTGCAGGAAAGCATGGTTTGTCTTTAAGAATTATAGAGGGTTCCTGCAGATATTCCATTCAACCAAGTCTAGGAATATTTTCACGATGCTTGCGCGGGGGATGGACATCCTTACTGACTTTCATTAATTGATATGGCTCATAACATTACCACTTTGATGGGCCACATGACAAACATTGGAGGCCCTTGTTCGCTGTCATCATCTACATGAGGATTTCCCAGCCATGTTGAAAAGAACCAGAGGTTGTTGTTTTTTTTTTCGTATGGACAGATCCAAGGATTTTGTGTTTTTTGGGGTTTTTGGCGATGTCCACAAAAAACCTCCATTAATGTAAAAGAATGTCATTTGCACCATCCCCCAGTCATCACCATTTTTATATATAGGTGGTATGGTTACCATTCCCAGGAAAATGGGTGGTAACCATGGCATTGTTTTAACCACATTAATTATTCCAAGTATTAACCACTATTAACCATTATCTATAACCATTATTAACCATTATTAACCACTATTAACCACTATTGACCACAAAAACACTGGTTTTTCGGGATGGTCTTTCAAGCAACGCAGGTGATTTATATGCCACGGCCCAGCCAACTGGAAGGCATTTGGGTGGACCGGCGAACCACGCGTTTCGACGTCACCTTGTCCCATGAGCACTACCCCTTTGACGAACAAACCTTGGAGTTGTGCGTCACTCGAAAACCCAAGGCATTAGTGCAAGGTGTTGCCCCGCAGTTCGCTAAGTTGGTTCACAACTAATAACTAGTATACCTAGAAGGATTTGCACTTGATTATGGGTAAAATGCATTTGATTCTGGGTAGGGTTTGGGAGGTGATGAATTCAAATAAAATCTGTACCCCGCTATAAGTCATACTCAATATGATTATAAATCTAGATCTATATCTATGTCTATGCGTACTATATCTATATATCTGTACATAAATCTATCTATCTATATATATATATACACGCTACATATATATATACATTTGACATATATATATATGTCCTATAAACATACATCTACATATTCATTGACACCCATATATTCTAATACCCATAGAATCCCCACATATCTTTGTACCATCTTTGAAATCTTATGTATGAATATATTTAGTGAATATATATATATATATATATATTTATAGTATATATATATATATATAATATCTATGATATAATATATGTTCAATAAGTAAATATATATATTTATAATATTTTCATATATATATACATAATATGTATATATATATAGTATATAATATGATATTATACAATATATATATATATATATTTGTACATAATAAATTGTATATATCTGTGTATATATGTACCCCTAACCTCACCACAAAGCCCTTCTGGGCCACCACTTTGTGGCCAATTCCCTGGCCACTGCTGCAGCGGCTGGACGATGGTGGCCGATCTCCTGCGATGCTTGGCGGTGCAAACAACGGGCAAGGTAAATTATGTATTATACCCCGGACCTTTTTATACTTATTATATGTTATGTATTCTAACTAATAAGTAAGATTACCCCATATCAGTATCGCTCTGAAACGACAACAACAACCACTCAACAAGCGAGCAGCGCGCTCACAAAGCAAATGAAAACAACAACAAGCATCAACACAACCACCACCAGCACCAGGGACAACAACAACCAAGATGTCAGATAATGATTTGAAAGACGAGGATGATGAGGAGGATGATGAGGAGGATGATGATAATGATGATGAAAAAATCAAAGTGATGGTGGCAAAGAGGCCAAGGATGATGACAATAACGATGGTTATAGGACAGAGCACAAGACAGAAAAGAGTCCTTGCTCACCTTCCATTGGTCAGTCCATTGGGCGTCGCAGTGGTGGCGGTCTCAAATTGTGCCATTTGCCAAAGCTCTGAAACCTTCATAGGTTTGGTACTGCTTTCGGCTGCCGCACGCCGGGAGCACATTGCAAATAGCCTTGGGCCAACAGTAAGTACACCTCTTTTCGGTGAGAAGCCTTGCCAGCTGGTGGCCAGCCCTCAAGCACTTCAAATGCTTTTGCCATGAGGGCACACTGCTTCATCCCAGAGCAGGAAGCTTGTCCAAGTAGAAAAGCCATAGTTGCATCTCTCAGTTGAAGCAATCTCCAATCCACAAACCAGGAATTAAAGATGGACACATTTTAGATTTTTACCTGGGCCCACCAAATTTGATCAATTTTGTGGCTTGCTTTCCAATAGATAGGTTTTTACCACATCCAGAAAATAGATACCCAATAACCCCATGAAGTGCAACATGTCCCATCATCAACCCAAAGATAATAATAGCAGCGGCGCAAGACTTCAATCACATTCCGCAACAGGAACATTGACATACAGGAATACAAAGAAGTCATTTCCCGATCCATGACTTAGCATTCTTTGGGCCAAACAATTAGTGGAAACCAAGGTCCCGTTAAATTTGAATGACATTTTCATAAATCCATTTGATCTTACAATGGGAGGCTAGGATGATTGGGAAACCACTTAATATTTTTTGATGACACCGATTTTGTTAAAACCATTTCCTTGGGCATATTTGTATAAGCCCAGCCCACTCCCTTGCTGCACTCCTGTCTAGAGTAGTGTAGTGCAACCTGCCAGCACACGGAGTAGGGGGTAACATGTGATCGAAGGTAGCCTGGGGAGTGATGAAACATGAAGGATAATTCAATTGAAACCATTCTTTGTCTATGTTTGGGGGTAGATGTTCAGCCCAAAAAAAAAATCATGTGTTTGAGTTGACAACTGTGCCATGATGGCAACTTCTCACAAAGTGGGGTCCAACAAAGCCCAGATGGGCCAACCAGAGCTAAGGAGAAGCCTTGAGTTTGCAATGACACGGTTCCTCACATTTTCGCCCCTCGTCGCTCAGCAGCATGTCACAGGGAGACCAGTGTCCAGCAATCCCAGAAATGACAATTTGGTGGGAATCTCCGAAAAATGAATTTTCAGGATCATGACGAACTATATATTGAAATTAAATCCCAACCTCAGGGAACATGGGACACATCCTAATCAAAATTTCCATGTGGGGATGGATCTCAAAATTTCCCTCAGATCTGGGACTATTGGACCAAGAACACCTTTTGGTCTGGAATTGTTACATCCTGGACCATCAAAACCAGCGCACGTTGCGGCTGGATGCCATTCAACGACCATTTGAGCTGCCAACCGATTTTCACAGCCTTTGTGTTCCAAACCATGGGTGGCTGAAGAAACTTTCCAGCTTGGGACTGATTCATCTTGCCATTGCCACTTTGGTCACCCTCCTCCTTTTGGATGCAAAAGAGCACATTATGCTCCTTTCAGGGTCTTTTTGTTTGGAATGGGGCCACTACTAAGTTTGCTTATATACCCAATAAGTTATGTTTATCTTGAATCCAAACTGACTTAATTGAACATCAACTTCACTACCCCAAGGGTCGACCTTGTATGCACACTACTGCAAAGCAATATCCTGTGCCATGCTAGCAGGAAAACTATTTGAACATATTTGAACTTGGTTCCAAATAATGAGATTGGATATTTCAACAGTTGGTTGCCCCTGCCTTCTCAAGAACCCAATTTCCCTCTGGATCTTTGGAGGCCTTGTGGTAACACACGCGGCAATTTTCCGGTTTGGTTTGAGATGCCAAGTGTAGATGTTCGGCCATAGTGCCATAGACATTGTCCAGAACACCATGGGTGTCAGCACCAACATCAAACGGGATCTCCACATCAGGGTCAATCTGAGATGGGTCCACTGGGGCCTCCTTGAACTTGGCCCGCCCAAACCCACAAAGCACCGACGATTCTTGCAGTGTGACCTCCAGAATATGGATCAAGATGTTTGGATACCCAGATAATTATGTAAAAAGTTTGGGAGGGATAAGATTGACATGACCCCAGATAAGTTGTAACTAAACTCCTGTCCAGCGACCTCTTGGCCAGTCTGATTCACAATCATTGGGCCGCCATTCTTGGTGATACGAAGTAGTGGCATGGTAGTCAATTTTTTCGCTGCCCGGGCATTGACTATTGGGACCTGAATCAGCACCTCATCAGGATCTGGGAGCGATGAGACATCAACAATGGATCCCGAGATGTCTTCAACCAAACGACGCTTCTTGGTGGGCAAGACGGCGGTGGGGTTTCCAGGTTTTGATGGATCGGTCTTCTTCTTGGAGACTGAGAGCCCTTTGAATTCTTTGACTGGGGGATTTCGACCAAGGAATTCTTCATAGTATGTTTTGAACTCAGGCTTTGATTCCCACTGCTTGACAATAGATTCAGGGATCTCCAGGGTGACAATCTGGCCATCAACCTGGGGTGTGGCAACAGAATCCAAAAGAATACTTAAAACATTGAGATACAATGAAATTGGAAAACATGCTAAGTTTAACCACCATTTTTGTAAGATATTTTGGAACTTACCCACCTTTCCATATGTGCATTTCTTCAACGCTGGTGGTTCTGGCGGTGCTTCCAAATGTTCAGCTGGTGGATCATCTTGAAGCCTTCAAACAGACAGGACGAAAGTAAACAGTATTTTATTTGTTACAGTAAATATAACAAAAGAGATTGGGAATCATATGAACCCTGGCCTCTCACATCCTGGCACATTGAGCTTTCCCTGCTGGAAAAGCGACACCAGCTCCGCAGTCCAAAACACTTCAGACCAATCCTTATGGTCTATGTCGGTGTAGATTGGAAGATAAATGGACGGTACATTCACCTTTTGCTCCATGCGCACAAACCCCTCAAAGACATGGCCCACATTGGGGCAGCAATCGACGACGACAAGGCCCATGGAGGATGTAAACGATACGCCATCCTGGACCCACTTTGGTTTAAATTGTTTGCCCCTCCACCAAAAAAATCTAGATAATGGGCAGACACACAGACAAACACATCAGGACAATAGCCCAACTCAAACAACCAATATGACCAAAATGATTCTGATTTTGGATATTAATTCTGATTCGATGTAAAAAGATTTTATTTATGTCCAGTCAATGATTCAACACCAAGTTTCAACCGCTGACATCAAGAGCTGCTCTGCAGCATCCCCCCCGATTTGCGCATACTTCTGCGCACCGTGCGGAGGCTGAATTGCCGTTGGCAAGGCAGTAGGTGAAAACTCTTCCATGTGGATCATCTGCTTTGCTGGGGTTTGCTTTGCCTCCCCCACAGTGCGCCTCAATCTCTGAAGAGCTGAGCTCTTCCACATCCATTCATCCTTGTTGATGTCCAAAGAGCTCTGCAATGGGCTAATGAACCTTCCACCATACGCCATTGGGCGTTGGTCCCGCAAATCCTGAAAGAATGCCAGATTAATGTCAGGGAAAGACCAAGATATGTGAGTCAGAACCTTTAAGACACTTATAACTATAATAAACAGCTATTTCAAATGACAAGCACTAATTAAAACAAATGAAACAACATAATAACTAAGATCTGAACAATGACAAGGGTCTACCTTGGACTTCACATCGAAAAGGAGTTGGAACTGTGTGTCCACGGAGCACCCTGCAGATGAGAGCGCACGCACTAGCCCATATTCCTCAGTGAAAAGGTTGGTCTTGTACGCGAACTGGGGGTTCAAGAAGACTCCACAGCTAGTTGCCGGGTACGATGAGATGGTATGCCCCATCAGATGCAAAATGCATGGAGTGATCTCCGATTTCAGCAAGGATGGCGCAGAGTAATTGGCCACAAAGAGATACGCCTCGTTTCAGCGTTGTTGACATTTCAACACCAAGTAAGCCCATAGTGGCATTTTGAAACCTATTATAGGTTAAACATAATAAAAAACCATTTTTGAAATAGACAGGGAGTAGCAGGGGTGCGAAGCTGTTGGGACTGCATCCATTTCTGAACAGAATCCTCCACGTGCTGCTTCATGTTGATTGCTGTAGCACCATCAATCTTTTCAGGCCAAGCATCTGCAGCGACCTGGAAGGGAACCCCACCAAGAAACTGATTTTTGGAGAGGCTAGTCATACGAATGTCAAGCACAACAAGCAACAATGTTTGATAATTAATGTGTGCTTGGCAATTAGTCTTGGTCTACTAAGTGTTGTTCAAACTTTCGGGGCCTTTGCATCCATCCATTTGTTCACAGCATCCTTTGCCATTGAGAGCTTTTTGGACACCCATTCATTCTTCTGGTGGGCCAATCTGATCTCGTAACTGCTCATGCGGGAATTGAAAGCTGCCATGCACTTCTCATCATACTGAATCTCTTGGATCACTAGCTGTAGTGCACTGGAATCTACTGCACTTTTCGATGCTTCAAGTTCCCCCATGCTCACAGCTGGTCCTTTCTGTGGGGCCATGGAATTCAGGATGTCCATGATACCTGGTTGATGGAATCGGTTTTGGTTGAGTCAAACACCATATCCCCAGATCAAATGGGTTAAGACAGTAAGCCATTATGATGATCATTAAGTTTGAATGTCGAGATGCATGCATTTTCCCTTGGGACCCATGCATCCGATTTGGCTTCCACAGCGCTCAACAAATCCATCTCGAGGGTCGAGTCTCCTCTCTGCAGCCGGCCAAGGAACCTCAGTGAGGGGTGATATCAATGACATCAGAGTCATCAGAGTCTTGGTGTATATAACTGGGCCAGGGTGTGGGCTGTACATTTACTGTCACTGACTAAAGGTTGATACATTTTTGATAACACCATGCCATATAACCTGAATTAACTAAGGGGCTTCTCACGAAGGACAGGTTCCACATTTGGAACTTGCACCGAGAGCTCATCCACCAATGAGCCTTGCTGAGCAGGGCACAACATGACAAACAAACAATGATTTTTTCTGTGGTATGAAAGCTTTTACTGTGGCATATCCCTTTGATGGAAACCAGTAAGGGATCATTACCAAGGGAAGTACAAAGTAAACATTTTGAAGCTAACCACTGCAAAATATCAAGGAACATGCCAGTGCACAAACTGAACTCTTCTCTTCCAGTTGGGATCGGTTGAGCTTCCTTCGTTCGTCGGGTTTCAGTTTGGCCCAACTGTTCGCCACCATCTGAAAGGTGAGTAAGCAACTTTCCTTGGAATTTTTCAAACGGGTAAGCCATGGGGAACCCTTACCAGATCGAGCAGACTTGTGGTTGAAGTTCACGAGCAGCTTTTTCGATGTGAGACTCTCATCAGAATAGGGGCAACCTCAGCAGGCAGGCTATTGAATTTTAGTAATGATTGACTCAATTGGGATTATCATAATATCATATGGCCATATGGTGGGGTGAAATATGCTGCAAATAGTGCCAAATTCAACACAGAACAAGTAGGAAAATCATAAGATTCAACGGCTTAGGGACCATCCCATCCATAAAGAGAAACACAATCGAGGATCACATCTCTGCAGTCTGGGGTAAAATTCAAGATGTTTGTCACCGACTGGTGCTTTGCCCCCAGCAGCCGGTCGGGCTTTGCAGCAACTGAGTTCCTCACTTCTTGGCTGTTGGGGTGAGTTGCAAGTCCCACCAAAATAGCCCATTGTTAAGCAGTAACAGATATAATAGGAACTACATAAAAACAACCAGACATGCTCCCTGAAACAGTAACAATGTACTTTTTAAATAAAGTCCTGATGCCATGCTGGATTCGCACCCATTGTTGGGGATGTGAAAGTTACACAGGCAGGCGCACGAACCCCAGATGAAATGATACCCAATTCATGTTGAGGATCCCTTGTCACATATTGACATCTTGTATCAATTTCACACTCAGTAGGTGATTTCCCCAAAACAAATCAACAATCTAATTTTAGTAAGCATTGAAGGGTAAGATTTGTGTAGAGAAAGCTGTTGTTATCAAGTATCCATTGCTTGATCACACTTCCGGCATCCACGGCTTTGCCACCAGCAATGTTGCTTAACGACACTACCCAAGAAATGGCTGATGGAGATTTCCTGATGTTTCCTCGTGTCGATTTCTTCATGTTGAAGAACCTGGGCATGTGGCAGATTCCCATGTCATTATCATAAGATCATTAACGGGATTATTGGGAAATTGAAAATTCATATAAGCCAAAAAATGAGGAATGCCGCTACGAAACAACTCTTCTTGGCGGGTTTGAAGTCGGATATGTTTGCACTTGATGGACTGTAGCCCCTTGAGTAGCACATCTGGAACCTGCTGCAGTCTCTAAGAGGTTTCAGTCTAAAAAAAAATTAATGCAGGCTAATTTCAAACATTATATTAAAAGAACTTAAAAAAATACAATGGGAATATGAGGAAACAAACTAACCATTAAGGGAGGCCCTAACAAACCAGGTCCTTGAGGTTCAGCTGGTTGCAGGCCACCACAAAAGCCATAGCAGTTGTCACCCGAGCTGCACCCTTCAGGTAGCCAATGGCTCCGCTTGGAATGGCGCCTGTGTTCCCAATGCTGCTGTCCTGCAAGCAGTCAAGGGGGAAAACTGTGTGTGACAGGCTGTCAGGTTAATCCCAATAGATTTGGTACAATTGTAAGGCTATCAGGTTAATAGCCACCATCATAGATTGATTTAAGGCTATTTGTTCAAATGATTTGATACCACATTGGGCCCAAAGGTTATTTTCACTTCCCTTCCTTGATTCGGATGTTGATGGGTTCGTCATGGGTGATAAACCCATCTACTGCGTAATTCCACATCAACTTGCTCGCCACGTCCAGCGTCGGGGGTTCTCGTAAACTTGCCCAGTTCTCACCAGAGAAGAGATGGAAAGGTACAACCATGGGCTCTTGTTGGTCCTCTTGCCCTAAGCTAGTTGGAGCATGGGATGAATTTGATATGCAGCCATGCCAAGCAAATGAAATCTTCCTAAGTTAAGTGAGTCTATATTTGGTGTATGGATTTTCTATGATTTTCTACTGTTTCTACATTATGTATAATAACAATTCAATAATGCCAAACGGATTTCCGGTGAGTATACAAACTAGACATGGTGCCAAGGCACCAGGAAAGCAACAAGGGATTGGATAGTTCTCAATGTATTTCTCAGAATCTAACTTCGGCACCATTTTCTCAAGAACACTGGCAAGCTCCGCACTGCGCGATGCTGCAACTGGGAAGGTCTGGTGCAGGTACTGCCTGGGCCCACCAGCACCTAGGAACAGGCCAATTAGAATAGAAAGCAATGACAAAATGCAAAGATTTCCACATTTCCAAAACAAAGTTGAACCTCTGAAAAATATAATCCAGTAATTAGTCAGGACACCTTTGATAAGATTCAAGATGACCTCAGTCAACCTCTCATCTGGGGTGGCATCTATCTCAAAAGCTGTGGAGGTCCCAATTGCTGACTCCCCTCCCGACCCCACTGCATGCATCACCGCATCTGCAGCTGCCACATCCTCCGAGGCAAGGGATATGGTCTTGCGATCATCAACTGGATGCTTGACGGCGAGGTAGAGGTTCGACGTCGATTGAGAGTCAAGGTCCTGAGGATAGAAAGACAGGACAACACTGATGAACCAATAGGCAATGGAAAAATTGAACATGTTATGCCATGATTCCGAAATGATTGTAACCAAGATTTATACAGACAATAAGATTCTTATCGTCTATGTGTATTTCACTGTCAAACGAACATCCATATATTAATATATATTATAACATAATATAATATAATATTGGGTCAAAACACAATATAACATATTGTAAGTGGGTGTCCTCATTGTCCATGAACTCATCGTCGTCCACGTACGATGCCTCCGTAGGAGAATGTAGCTGAATGATGTCCCACTACCAACAGGGGTTTGAATTTCCTTATGGGTATTTTTGAAGGTGCCCTGTTTTAGGTGTTTCAGGGTCAAAAAAAGGGCATTGAAAGTTACCAATTAAGGATTAATAAGTATACCCCGGTGAAATCATAACATGTATAATTTTGTGGTCATTTAAAAAAGTAAGAGTTATGAAATACATGCAAAGATTCAGGGTTTGGTGAGTTACCCGAATCCATGGCACTCACAACTCACAACGGATTTGATCCAAAACAGCTTCCCCGCAGAACTCAATATCTGATTTTGCTATGTTGACTTCTGCAGGTTTCAACTGAAATTGTTCTAAAATCCAGGGTTTGTGGGATGTTCAGCAGAAGTCAAGATGCTGAATCTTCAATGGCACTTCTGCTGGCCATGCATCATCCCTAGGAATTTCTGAAGGTTTCAATTGAAACCTTCAGATCTTTATGATTGGATTTGACATGTTGACTTCTGCAAAAAAAAATCATGTTTTCTTTCGAGGCATTGATTTCGGTTCCAGAAGGCCTCAGATTTCCGAAGGTTTCGGATGAAACCTTCAAAAATTTCCCTTTTTCTGACCCCAATTCAACGTCTGGTAAAAAAACTTACTTTTTTTTCAGACCCCAAATCAACGCCCGGTAAGAAAAACTCATTTTTTTCCACATTTGTCTGAGGTCCAATGGAAGAGTGGAGATTCAACTCCTTTTGCGCTCCTCTTCAAGGAGTGCCTTGCAAATGACATTGCAAAGAGGGTCGGGATACTCCTGGGCTGCTCTTGAGCGTTTCACCCCCCCCTCGCTACCAGAAATAATTTGATGGGGGTGGTCCCCCGGACAAAAGTATCCATCTAGGGCTTTCAGCAGCTCGGGGGAATTGGTCATGACCCTGGTGCGTTTCTTCACAGGGGTCTTAGTCTCCAAAGATACAAGGCCAAATTGGCACTGATCGAACTCCGCAATCTTCACAGAGCTATGGCGTTGCACATGCTTCACCTTAGATAGCAGCAGGCATTCGATGTATGTATGTATGCATGCATGTATGTATGTATGCATGCATGCATGTATGTATGTAAGTGAGTATATGTGTTTAGGTATTAATAAATGTATATTTATATGCATATATGTATGTAATGCATATTAGCCTGTACGAATGCAACGCAATGCAATGCAACACAATGCAATACAATGCAATACAATGCAATGTAATGTAGGTATGTAGGTATGTAGGTATGTAGGTATGCACGTATGTAGGTATGCAGGTATGTAGGTATGTAGGTATGTAGGTATGTAGGTATGTAGGTATGTAGGTATGTAGGTATGTATGTATGCATGTATGCATGTATGCATATATGCATGTATGTATGTATGTCTGCATGTAGTATGCATGCATGCATGTATAATTTTTTGCTTTTATTTGTAGATATGTTTGAATGCAAATCATATTTCAATGGATTTGACAATGAAATAGGGACCACCAGCGACAAGCAATGGAACTTATTTTGTATGTATGTGTGTATGTATGTATGCACGTTATAAGAAAACAAACAAAATAGATAAAACATGACATGTGTATATATATATGTATGATGATGATGATGACGATGATGAATGTGTTTTTTTCTAAGGCTTTGGGTTTTGCCCCCATATGAACATGGCTTGTCTCCAAATACAGGGGGGCCCCAAACTGTAAAAAAACATGACTTTTTTTGGAGATTTGCCCCCCCCCCCTTTATTTAGATCATGCCCACATACAGTCATACATCCCTTCAAATGAAGAAACATACATCATAACATTTCATTCTTCTTTGGATTTGACTATGGTAAGGTCACAAGCAAATGCCGTTGAGTGACGCTATCCCTGTTCCATGCCAGGGACCCATGAGGGTGTTCAAACCCAAATATGTTGCCACTGAGAACTTGATGGTCTGCAAACCACATTGAAGTGTCTATCAGATCACATGCTTCCTTCAGATTCAGCACCCTTTTGGTTGATGCCACCCTAGCCCAATTCGAGTGCTGTAACTGAGACACCCAGGTGCATGGTGGGCTCAGAAACAAAACCAAGGGTTGCAGGATGGCCAAATCCTGAAACACTGTTCTGGCTAGCGTATGGTTTCCTAGGTCCCAGAAATGACGAATGTCATAGCTTCGTGTGGATCGGCCACCTAGTTGAATCATTTTTGGCTGCAGTCTTGGCAAGGAAAACAACTCCCATAGCGTATCTGGCTTTGCCTTGTCGTTGAATGGCTTCAGATTTTCCAAAATTCCCTTCAAATCATGGAAAGGGTGTTCACACTGACTTGGAATCTTTGAAGCTGCTTTTTTGAGGCTCACATCATCATACTTCAAAATAGCTGCCCCAGGAGTTGATGTAGACTCAGGTGTCATTGATGTAGTAGCTTCCAACGCATTTGACATAGCTGAATCCGAAAAAAGGGGTCCATCATCATCAGAAGGCAATTCCGAACCCCCCTGAGCAGCAGCTGAGGCATCTGATTTCTGGACCCTTGCAGATTTGCGAGGTGGGCAACGCTGCTTCTTGGGAGGCCTGGGAACCTTGCTGCCCCTGGCGGCTTTGGGGAGGAACTGTTCCCAGATATCGACCCCTGGCCCTGAATCATCATCTGGCAGAGCCAGACGACTCAGAGACATGGCTATAATTGGCTAAAATAGCTTCTAGATGTGACAATTTGATGATTTGATGATTTTATCCAGTCTGATGTACATAAAATTAAAGATATTAAGAAGTAGGCTGGGATTGTTGAATTTCACACCATTTTTGATTGGCCTTGAGTGATCTGCAAACATCTGAGCAGCAAAAACCTGCAGGTCATGTTTGTTGACGCAAGCTCAATATCCTGATTGAATCAGATACCAACAAATTTTCCATTACATACTCACTCAATTCCTGCTACTAGACCGTGTTTTGAAAAGAACGCAGCAGCATGCAGCTATTCAATTCATTTTTCCACATTGAAGCCAGCTCCCATTGGGCTTCTGTCAGTTTGACCAGATGTTTCCACAATCTTTGCTTGACAATTGGACACAAGTGGATGTCCTTTCCAACTGAAAGATGATATCACCTTTCGCAAACTCCCCCGGCATTCGACTTCGCTAAATGCTCGAAAAACCCAAAGTTGGTCATTGGTACCTACTTACAAGGCCGTTTGTTTTTCAGACAACCCCTCCCAC
Organism: Cladocopium goreaui; assembly: GCA_947184155.2. NCBI lineage: Eukaryota > Dinophyceae > Suessiales > Symbiodiniaceae > Cladocopium > Cladocopium goreaui. The sequence goes on along the minus strand of CAMXCT020000505.1, from coordinate 335 downwards.
GTCCACGTCCACGACCAGGAATCTTCGTGGAAGGCTTCTTGACCATGGCCTTTGCCTTCTGCTTTGCACTGGCCTTGGGTGCCTGGGCTGCAGCAGCAGGTGCATGACCTCTTTTCTCAAGGAATTTCTTCAAGCCAACATCACATCATTGTCCCCAGCAGCAGAACACATGGACCAGAACTCACGCTCAACATTATCTTTCCACATCTCTTTGGGGACATTCTTGTAGAACATCAATCTCCGACATTCCCATTGCTGTTGGAAATCTTCAGATCCAACCTTGGTTCTCCCAGCAAAGGTAGCACGGGTTGGTAGGTCTGGCAGAACCCTGGGTC
>CAMXCT020000504.1:0-242947 GCA_947184155.2 Cladocopium goreaui | reverse complement strand
CCAGTCCCACTTCCATTTCAACAAGTCCAACTTCATCGATTAGGGTGTTGGTTGAATGGACTTGGGACTCTAGCTGGCACGGCATCCCTTGTAACCCTGTAGACACTGTAGTGGGCAAAAAGATTGTAACACACAGAATCAGCATCATTTTGATCAGGCATTCTTTTTGCTAATCCTTTCTCCCTATTACGAAAAATACCCCCAAATGACAAAAACTAGGTGCGATTTCCAATTTTGGGAAATGTCAAATTGGTTAATCTGATTTTTAATTGATCCCCTTGAGGAAACAATTTTAAAAATGAAGGTACCATGTGAGGGTTTCACCCCCAAAGAATAAAAAACTAGTCAACACCGGGGTGTCTTTTATCGGGGTCCGTCCTTTAAAATCGTCAATTTTAGTTTTTTTTATCAGGTGTTGGTGTTTTATTTGATACTAGGCGAAAGCTTCGAAATCCTATTCTTGGCAGTATTCTATTTAAAGATTATTTTCATGGATTTTGAAATAGAAACAAAAAACGGTTTAATCCCTTCCCCCTGTTGCTAAACAGTCGCCCCTTCACCCACCCACCCAAATAACAAACACCTGGAGGAGTTTTTAGTATTGGGGGGGTCTTTAATATTAGGGTACGAAGCTTCCCCCTAATACTGATAAAAAAAACAGACATATATATATATATATACACATATTCTATTTCAAAATCGATCAGATTTCTTTCTTTTTAAATCCAACTAAAATATGGCAAACAAGTGGATTCCGAAGCTTAATATCAAATAAAAACCCCCAACATAAAAAAAACTATGTATGTTTTTCTATTTCGAAATCGATTAGATTTCCTTTTAAAAATTAAATAAAATATGGCCAAAAAATTGGATGTCGAAGCTTTTCCCTTATATTAAACCCTAATATCATTTTGTTTTTTTCCCTGTTTCAAAATCGATTAGATTTCCTTTTGAAATCTAATGAAAAAAACAAAAAATTGATTTTGAAGCTTTCCCCTAATATCAAATTAAAATCCAATTATTAAAATATGTTCAAAAATTGGATTTCGATGCTTCCCCTAATCTTGCATGAAAAATTCCAATATAAAAAACTAATTTTGTTCTATTTCAGAATCGATTAGATTTCCTTGTAAATTCAAATTAAGATATTGCCAGAAATTGGATTTCGAAGCTTTCCCCTCATATTAAACCCTCATATCAAAGACTATTTTTTCTATATCAAAATTCATTAGATTTCCTTTTGAAATCTAATTAGAATATGGTCAAAAATTGGATTTTGAAGTTTTCCCCTCATATTACATTAAAAAAACCTAATATAAAATTATTTTTTCTTTTTTGAAATCGATTCGATGTCCTTTTAAATTGTAGTAACAAAAATAAAAACAAAAACCGGATTTCGAAATGTTTCCTCTAATATTAAATTACCAGCCCCAATATATTTTTAAAAAAACTGCTTCAAAATCGATTAGTTTTCTGTCTAACATATAATTAAGATATTGCTAAAAATTGGATTTCGAAGTTTTCCCCTAAGATTAAATTAAAAAACACTAATAAAAAAAAAAACTATGTTTTTTCGATTTCAAGAATCGATTAGATTTCCTTTTGACATCCAGCAAAAATATTGCCAGGAAATGCCAAAAAGTGGATTTCGAAGTTTTCCCCAATATTATATAAACGTTGTAATATAAAATACTTATTTTTTCGACCTTAAAAGACCCTAGTTTAAAAAATCACCGGGGCTGACTAGTTTTTATTTTTTGGTGGTGAGTGAAATCCTGAAATGGGACCTTCATGTTTAATTTGTTTTTGAAAAGGTATCAATTAAAAGTCAAACTGGCCAGCCTGAAATTTCCCAAAATTTAACGCGGACCCTAGTAAAAGGAATCAATGTAATATTTTAGTATTTAGGGTACGTTTAGTAAAAGGAGGTGGGGATTAGTAAGGTTTTCAATTTAATATAAGGGGAAGCTTCGAAATCCAATTTGGCAAGATTTGAGTTAGATTTTGAATAGGAATTCAATCGGTTTTGAAATATAAAGTTCATTTTTTTAAACGAATGTTTTCAATTCAATGTCAGGGGGAAGCTTCGGAATCCAATTTTGGCAATATTTTAGTTAGATGTTATTTAAAAAACGTTTTCCAATTTAGTTTTTTTTTAACCAAGGGGGAAGTTTCGCACCCTCATACTAAATACCCACTAAATACAAAAAAACTATTCCGTGTGTTCATTATTGGGTGGGGAGGGGCAGACGGTTTATTATGACGCAGGGATTGGTCAGGCATCACTTGCTGGAATTATTGGATTCTTTTGGGATGATTGGTTATGATGTTTAGTCAGGCATGGTTCCCTTCAGTCATGCACGATTTTTGCAAAAATCCTATTTAGGCACGACCCCAAAATCCCAGCCCGGCAAATTCCGGCCCGGGCCCGGCAAATTCCGGCCCGCGCCTGCAAATTCCGGCCCTGCGTTTTTCCAAAATCAGGCAAAACCAGTAAATCAGGTATTAAGTCAGGTGTAGTTACCTTTTAAGTCATTAAGGCTAGTCAGGCATGGTTCCAGTGGGTACCTTTTAATTGTGAAGGCTAGTCAGGCATGGTTCCCTGAATTCAGGGGCATCGGCATGGGTACCTTTTAATTATGAAGGCTAGTCAGGCATGGGTTCTGTTAAGTCAGGCGTGGGTGGGCACCTCTTAATTATGAAGGCTAGTCAGGCATGGTTCCCTTAAGTCGGGTGTGGTTACGCTTTAAGTCATGAAGGCTAGTCAGGCATGGGTACCTTTTAAGTGATGAAATCTGAATCAGGCGGAGCTCCTATTCTAAATGTGTTAAATCCAATTGTTCAGTGTGGAAAATCGATTTTTTGGTTGGTCTACGGGCAAACCCTGTGTCTTCCAATACCATAGAGTGCTGATGTCGCTTGCCTGCATAATAGTTAAGGCCAAAGCTTAGGTCATCAGTGTGATCCTGAAATGGCGCCACGACCAAGAAGATGACATGTGTAAAATGGGCCCTGGATTAACAAAGGCTGACTAATGAATTTGGAGGATGCCACTAAAGTATGACATGTAATCACTTTTGAGGGGCACTCTATGGCACGCAGCGCGCGCAGCCTGCTTTACGGTTTAGCGTTTGAAAGTTTAGGCTTTGCCTCTATGGCACGCAGCGTTTGAAAGTTTAACCGTTTACCTCTATGGCAGGCTGTGCGCGCAGTACGCGTTACGGTTTAAAGTTTGAAAGTTTTAGGGTTTATGTGTGTGGCACGCAGTGCGCGCAGCGCGCATTAGGGTTTAGGGTTTGGAAGTTTTATAGTTTATTTTATTGCATGCAGCGTGCACAGCGTGGGTTGAACTTTAGGGTTTCGAAGTTTTAGGGTTAACCTCCATGACACGATGGTTCAGGGTTTGGAGATTTTAAGGGGTACTTCTATGGCACACAGCGCGCGCAGCGCGCGTTAGGGTTTAGGGTTTAGGGTTTGGAAATTTTAGGGTTTACCTCTATGACACGAGAGTTTCAGGTTTGAAGATTTTAGGGATTATTTCTATTGCACAAAGCGCGCGCAGCGCGCATTAGTGTTTAGGGTTTGAAGGTTTTAGGGTTTATCTCTGGCACGCAGCGCGCACAGCACGCATTAGGGTTTAGGGTTTGGAAGTTTTAGGGGTTATTTTATTGCATGCAGCGCGCACACCGCGGGTTAAACTTTAGGGTTTGGAAGTTGCATAACACGATGGTTTAGGGTTTGGAAATTTTAGGGTTTACTTCTCTGGGACACAGCGCGCGCACCGCGCATTAGGGGTTAGGGTTTGGAAGTTTTAGGGTTTACTTTATTGCATGCAGCGCGCGCAGCGCGCATAGAGTTTAGGGTTTGGAAGTTTTAGGGTTTCAAGGGTTCCAAGGTTCCAGGGTACCAGGGTCCCACGGTTTCAGGGTTCCAAGGTTTCCAGGGTTCCAAGGGTTCCAAGGGTTCCAGGGTTTCAGGGTTCCAGGATTTTAGCAGGGTGCCAGGTGTGCAGGGTTGCAGGGTTCCAAGGTTCCAGGGTTCCAAGGTAGCAGGGTTCCAGAATCCTTGAGGCCAAGGTTCCAAGGTTTCAGGGTTCCACGGTCGCAGGGTTCCAAGGTTCCAGGGTTTCAGGGTTCCAGGGTTCCAGGGTACCAGGGTCCCACGGTTTCAGGGTTCCAAGGTTTCCAGGGTTCCAAGGGTTCCAAGGGTTCCAGGGTTTCAGGGTTCCAGGATCCCAGCAGGGTGCCAGGTGTGCAGGGTTGCAGGGTTCCAAGGTTCCAGGGTTCCAAGGTAGCAGGGTTCCAGAATCCTTGAGGGTTCCAGGGTGCCAAGGTTCCAAGGTAGCAGGGTTCCAGAATCCTTGAGGGTTCCAGGGTGCCAAGGTTCCAAGGTTTCAGGGTTCCACGGTCGCAGGGTTCCAAGGTTCCAGGGTTTCAGGGTTCCAGGGTTCCGGGGTTCCAGGGTTCCAGGGTTCCAGGGTTCCGGGGTTCCAAGGTTTCAGGGTTCCAGGGTTCCAGGGTTCGAGGGTTCCAGGGTTCCATTTCGGATTTTGAAGGCTGCAAGTCCCCGCGAGCCAGCCCCAGCCCTGGAGATTGAAACCCAACAGGCCCTGCTGTTGGGAATTATATATGTATATTTATTTAAATATAAAGAATTCAGAAAATTCAGTTCCACACTAAGATGGCACATGCCCACCCAAACCGTTTTCTCTGCCTTGTGGGGTTCTTGGTATTCTATTTTTATCCATATATATATATATGTATCTGTTCCACACTAAGATGGCACATGCCCACCCAAACCGTTTTCTCTGCCTCGTGGGGTTCTTGGTATTCTATTTTTATCCATAGATATATATATATATATATATATATATATGTATCTGTTCCACACTAAGATGGCACATGCCCACCCAAACCGTTTTCTCTGCCTCGTGGGGTTCTTGGTATTCTATTTTTATTCATATATATATATATATGTATCTGTTCCACACTAAGATGGCACATGCCCACCCAAACCGTTTCTGTGACAATTTTACCTTTTGGACCTGTCTGCAAGAGGTTTCATTCCCTGCAGATTCGGACACAATCTTGTAACAAATAGAAGATCATGAGAGTCAAAAAAAAAAGGAATGCTTGTAGCATAGGTGATCTGGATATCATCTCAGCTCCTTTTACATTTCTTCTTCAAACCTACGAATCCCCAAAGCTTGGATCTTTAGCTCGGTTTGAAGCCTGATCCGGGCGAACGGCCGGCGAAAGTCCATGTGCCATCTATATGTTCCAAACGTGGAGGTATCCCATCAGAGCATTTTTTATGATTTAAAATCCATGTGCCATCTATAGTTTGCAGGAATTTTGTGTACATTCGGGCAGGTTTTTTTTGTGATAGATGGTGTTTTTTCAGCTTTTTCTATGTGCCATCTTACCGTTACCGAGTATACATTTATTTTGAATGGGGGGGGTCTAAAAATGTATGTTGTCGACGCGGCGCGTGTCCAACTTACATTTCTGGCCCCCCCCCCCCCCCCCGAAAAACCATGTTTTGGACCCACGCGGGGGGGGGGGTACAACTTACATTTTTTTACCCCCCCTCCCCCTACAAAAATGTAAGTTACATTTTTTGGCCCCCCCCGGGTCAACAGGGGGTTAAGGGGGTGGGGATCAAAATATGTCAAAATTATTCAATGAGTCAATAAGTCAATAAGCGGAATGAACTCTGGAGCACCTTTCGCCTGGCCAGGCGGTTGCAAAGTGAAAGTACTGTATTGCCTTCCCGATCCTTGGTGAACATCTGACCATGTAGCTCAACATACTGCCTCAAAATCTCCTTCCACAGGCATCCACAGGCTATATTTAATTCTTCTATACAGCCAGGGTGAACCAGATGCTCTGATGCCAGTGAAGACAGCGAAAATCGGATATGCAACAGTATACGGAATAAACACACCTGTGCCACAACGCATTTGCCGGAAAATATCGGAAACGATTTGTCATGACAAGTGTGCTGCGCCTCTTTGATCACCAAGAAGCACAAGCACGAGGATCGCCATGGGCCAGCAAAAGCTCTGCGGCAATTTGCACGCACTTTTGATGGTTCTCTCCACAACTGAGTCTGGATATGCCTCCGCACTCAGCAAGCGTCAACATCGTCAGTGGGCACCAATGGACGGTGCGTTGAAACTGTTGAATTTTGGATGCAGATTTCATTCTCTGGTTCCATCCTCTTTCCTGCATGACAATCGATCAAGTACGGTAACCGTGTTCTATTCGATTGGGCCGCAGAGCGGCATGTGCCTGTTCTTGGTTGTCACATAGCATGTCGCCATGCTGGCATGGAATGCAAAAATTTGCCATGCCAAAAATCAATAGAAAGTTGTTTCAGCTCCGCCTGCCACAGCCTGGCACAAATCATGCAAAGGCCGGCGCCCATTCGCATCCCAGGTGTTGGCATCTGCGTCTGACGCCAACGCTTGGCGAACCATCCTGAAGCAGATCAGAAGCTGCGGCAGCACCCTGCGGAATGAAATATTCGGATCACGGAATCTTAAAGCCTTAAGCATCCGCAAGGTGTCATCATATTATATCATATTTGCATGTGCTACGTAATTTTATAACGTTAATCTTTGCTAATATCATGGTTCCAATTAAGCACTCTTCCTTTTCAGCCAAGCCGTGGATTCGATGATGCTAAGGTGGCCGTTTCAGGCCATCTCCAAATAAATTCTGCCCTGTGTGGTGAACCAAATTGGGTTGGGCTGGGCGGGCGCTTGAGCGACGGCATGTGAATCAGCGGAGTGCTTACATTCAAGCGCTCTTCCTTTTTCGGCCAAGCCGTGGATTCAATGATGCTAAGGTGGCCGTTTCAGGCAATCTCCAAATAAATTCTGCCATCCATCCCCAGCATCTCCTGCATCATGCCCCGTTGGGCCACGCAGGAGCAAGTGCCAAATTTTTGTTGGGACACCATGCTTCAAAAAGTCCACAACGGCCTCCAGGACACCTGCAACACCCTGGGCAAGTTTTTCTAGTTTTGCTCGAACTGAAGGCTCCATAAGGCTCCAACTTCTTCACGAAGGTTGCGACTAGCACCTCCTGGAGATAAATCTCCATCACACGGGTCGACAGCCATCTGCCTCATCTGCGCACCAAGTGACTCGTGAGGCACCATTGGGCCATATACTGCAGTAAGCAAGGAGATAAAATTATATCGCTCTGGTCAACTCTCGCAGCTTGATGGCGGGCATGTTTTCCCCTAGTTTTTAGGCCAGGAGGTAACCTTGCTGCCGTTTTGGCATTCCCGCAACGAGGTACCTTTCCGTCTGCACCACGCACACGCTGCAGGCGCGCGATGCCGTGCACAGACACTTGCTGTGGCACTTGCACTTTTGCACACACTGTGAGGATTCTTGCGTTTGGATGAGATTTTGGTACCTGCGTCATCTGTTGACATTTGACAGCACGCAGACAGCAATGACACCACAGCCACCACACATAACATCACACTTAGAAAGCACGCAGTCAGACAGCAATGACACCACCGCCACCAGACATCATAGCACAAGTAGGTCAGACAAGAATGACCCGGAGCCAGCAAACATCACATCACATCCGAAAGCTTTAGCACGCCGTGTGGAGAAGTGACATGATAGGACATTGCACATGATTACATCGCACCCAGACAAGACATGCCAACGTAGCATTGTAAGCCGGCTGCTTTGACACGCCGTGTGAAGAAGTCGCTGGATCGTAACAAGCAATCATTTGCATAGGTGATGCCTGTACAGAAACGCGGGAATGGCTGGCGTGCGCGCCGTAAGAAGGGTGGCACGACGTTCTGTGGCCCCATCCGTGCAACCGAAGCCGCTGCAAACGAAGATGCGCAGCTTTTGGACACGGCGGCAGAAGTTTCCGCAGAACGTTCGTAAGAAGTGCATGCTCGGCTTACTGGTGCGCTTCCACAACTTGCGCGCAGCATCTCTGTGCAGAAGAGAGGCAATGGCTGGCGTGCGCGCCGCAGGATGGGAAAGAAGACGTTCCATTGCAATGCGCGAAACCGAGGCAGCCGGTGACGCAAATGCGCTGGAATTGGACGAGGCGGCAGCGGTGTCCATGGAACGCTTGGAAGAAGTTCATGGCCGGCTTCAGCATGGTGCTGGTTCTGTCTTGCCACGGCCGTCTGTGGTTCCGCATAGTGCTGGTTGGCGGGTCCGTGTGACCATAGGCAAGGACAGAGTTTCAGGTCCGTTAAGGCAGTCACAAACGGAAGCAGAGAAAGACGGTGCCCGTCTCACAGAATATGAGACAATGTCTCCAGCAGACATGCAAAGCGCCGTTGCGCGGTTGCATGCGGAGGCTGCAGAGGTTGGCGCCGCTCGTGCTCGAGAAGCGCGCTTCAAGGAAGTGGTGCTTGCAGATTTTGCGCAACTGCCTAGCACTGCAGCAGCCTGGGAAGCGCGCTCGACGTGCGAGAAATGTGGACTCTGAAAGGGACTATTCTTTGCACTTGCATCTGTCAAGCTGTAGACGTGAAAGCTGTGTCGGAGTCCAGTGCGGGGTAAGTTGCTTTTGGAGAGGAACGACATGTTGGACCAATTGTCGTGACCACTGGGGACAGCTGGTTTCTCTGAAGCTGTATACTACATATACTACATACAGGTTTGAAGAATTTGCGAAACAGCTGTTGGCTGAACTCGGTGCTACAGTGCTTTTATTTTTGTGGGCCGTTACAGCATGCCTTCACAGAGGATTCGATGGTTGGAAGCATGGTGAATGATGTCTTGGTGCAGCTGGGCAACAAGAAGTGGGATTACGTTGCTCCTTTTCGGTTGCTTGCGCAGCTGTATGCGACGCATGACTGACAAGCTCACGGCAGAAGCTGGTGCCGACGCGGGAGACGCGTGCGAGCTGTTGCTGGAACGCTACACTCATGGACCAGATGTCATGCACCACTTGGACACGCCGGACATGTGTCTGGTCGGCGCATGGTCACGGTGACCGAGCTGACGCGCACATACTTCAACGAGCACCGTCCGAAAACTGATGTGCTAGTTTTCAATTTGAACCTTGCGGCGGGTGGCAGAGTGAACTGGTCTGATTTGCTGGTGGCGCCACCTGCTGGAGTGGTGCACACGTGTTCCATTCATGGTAAGTTGTCCGTGTCTTTTCAAGACATGGGTTGATGCAAAAGTCGGTGTCGTCGCTGCCAGGTCAACAACTGCCTTTACACGGTCTCCGCTTTTGTGCTATATCCTGCCGTGTTCGCCGGAAGTGGCCGCAGTGCTGTGCTTGGGCCGCAGTGTGTGTGGGCGTTGTTTTAGGTTGATTGTCGTTTTAGGTCTTTGATTTTTGGTTTTGTTTCCTATGGCTGCTTTTGACCGGATGTCAGGAAAGGCGAGCTGGCACACAAAGACAATTGCCGCATGCTGACGGAGATTCCTGTAAAGGATTGGATCGGTTGCCCGGCCACGCCATCGTCGCTGAGCAGTTTGGTGGGAGCTATAGTGCCAGGACAGCTGCGGAAGTTGGAGACGGTCTTTGAGGTGGTGGGCCTGCAGCAGGTGCTTGGCATCTCGTCCGTGAAGAGCGATACCGATCAGTGGCTCATCGATTTTTGTGTCAAATTCAAGAAAGCAGCTCCGTGCGAGGCGTGGTGCACGTTTACATAGCCGCACACATGCGCACGCGTGCTCACGCATCAATATAGACAGGTTGTGAACTATTTAAATATGGGTCATCCCCTCGTGTGACCAGGTGCACCCTATACCGAAGGCACAGAGAGGCGCTTCGCTTTGCGGCTGGCTTTGGCCGATTCCAACTGCCAGTGCGCTGTCGTCCTCTACCACGAGCTGGTCCTGCGAGCGGCCGCTGACATGGATGCTGCTCTGCCGGAGGGAGTCCAAGATACGCAGCCGGTGCGTGCGCAACTCCGCGATCTCTTTCGCGCTGCGCAGTGGCTGTGTCGCTTCACCTTCCGCGAGCTGAAGCTGTTGTCGCACCTGAAGCCCTGAACGGGAAAGTGTCCCATTGCCAGATGAACAACGGTTACCCAGTGGCGCCATTGGATACGTCGCAGGTGGATGCCCAGCTTGGATTGATTTCGGTGGATGACGTGGGAGCTAGTTTTGTCAGATGCTTGGTGGCCTTCAATGACGTGCAGCTCCCCGACGAGGAAGCTCTGCAGCAGGACAACACGTCCACGTTGGCCATGCGGGTCAAGCGCTCCGTGGATTGCTTATTGTCTGCCCCGGCTGCCACAGGTGCGCCGAGCCGGGTGAACCTGCGTTGCGCTGGCCCTGCATCGGCGGTGGCGTGGATGCTGCGAGGCAACGTGGGCGAGGCGCATTTCGTGGTGCTTGCTCACACTTCAGATGATGGAATGGAGCGTGCTGTGGCACGTGCCCGTGGAAGATCGTGGAAGCACATCGTGTAGAGGGAGTCAAGAACTTCATGCGGCGGATCTATATGAATCTGAAGCCAAAAGCCCACAAACACTGACCTACGACCAGGCATGGACTCCCATGAAGCGGCTTGCAAGCGTCATGGAGACAGCGCCGGAGGACACGTCGATGACTGAGGATGCCGCGTAAGAAGCAGCCGTGCGATTACCCTGAGTCTCGGAAATTAGTAAAAATTACATTTTTTGTGATTTACTAAATTCGACCAATTTACTGTATTTTTTTGTCCGGGAAAATTTACCTAAAAGTGCACCTAAAAATGGACCTAAATTTCATGTACTTTTTGTTTCCTAAGTCTGCGCTTTATTTTTTTGTTGTTTTTTGTTATATTTTGTTGTGAAGAAGAGCTAGATTTATTTGTTGTTAGTTTTTGTTTAAAATACTTTTGTTGATTGTGTTTCTTTTGTGTGATTTTTTGCTTGGAGAAGATGAGTTATCATAAACAATTTTATGTGGTTAGGGAGAGAAAAGTATTGTTTTGGTTGTAGAAAAAATATACGTGTATGGTAGAAACAACACAGAATAGTGACACAAGTAACAGTAGTGCTGTTGCAAAAGCAGTTGCAGCCCTTTTTTTCTTCGCTAGCATTTGCAGCGAATGGCTTGCAAGTGTCTATGTTTCAGAGCAGCTACATTTCCGACTGCATAATGTTTGTTGCCTGAAAGGCATGATTTCCGTGCTGTCAAGGTCACGTGACTGTCAAACCTTACAGTGCTCAGAGTTTGAAAAAAGAGAAAAGGAGTATTGGGCATTGTTGTTTCTTATATGTTTTACTTTTGTTGGGTGACTTTACTTGTGAGATTGAGTTACTTCAGTTCATGTTACTTGTGATTAGTCAATTTACTTGAGCATTTGCATTCCTTGGTGTGATGATTGTTATCTTGAAGTTTTGCATTACTTGATATCATTTTACTTGTGCTCAAGATATTCAATGTACAATATTGCAATTGAAACTTTGCTACAACAACATTTTAAAAACTCAAAACAAACAAAACCAGAGATAAATAATTACAAAAATAAAATAAAAAAAGGTTGGAAAATATAAAATGTATATGTAGTTTATATGTAGTTTATATGTAGTTTATATGCAGTTTATATGCACTTTTCAAAAGTGCATATAAACTACATAAAAAATGCATATAAACTACATATAAACTACATAGAAACTACATAAAAAGTACATATAAACTACATATAAACTACATAGAAACTACATAAAAAGTACACATAAACTACATATAAGCTACACATAAATTGCACATAAATTATATAAACTACATATAATATATCTAAAAACTATAATGAAGGTACATGATAATTACTTCCAAATTAATACCATGCAAAACAAAGACATACACAAACAATATATAACATGTACATAGTTTCCATGTTAGTTCTTAAACTGCTTTCAAAAACAAAATCAAACTTAAATCAAGAAACCCATCATATACAATCAATCCAGAAAAGAACAACATCATACAGATTCTCTGCAATCTATTCTCTTGCCATTTGTTTGGTTTCATACTTAGTAAATCATCAACAGTGTATCCTGTCTCCTACTTGATTTCATGATATTTTCACCAGATAAACCATTTTCAATCTTTCTTGAGTCAGTAAAATCATAATACATCACAAGTAACTCTGCAAGGATAGTCACAAGTAACAACTACAAAAAATAACCACAAGTAAGCTCTTTTTCAATCATATTTCGTGATTTGCGAGACTAAAATCGACACAAATCACAGCACATCCCATCAAATTTCATCATCAAACCAATCTCGTAATGTTTAAAATATATGTTCAAATAACATATTTTTCGAACAAAAATTAAAAAAATGCATCCAAAAAAATAGGTTGCAACCTAAATTTACACCTAAATTTGGACCTAAATTTAGGTGCAAATTTAGGTGAAAAGAATTAGGTGAAAATTTTCCTAAAATTTTCCACCTAAAACGAAAAAATTACCTAAATTTTTGAAATGTAATTTTTACTAATTTCCGAGACTCAGGGTAACGCGCCGTGCGAAAATCTATCGTCGCTGCTACCTGCTACCGGCCCTGCGGTGCACGCGACTGGATTGCCGCGCCGTGCGAAGACTCCTTGTCGCTGCTAGCGGCTCTCGGCTCTGCGGTGTACGTGACGAGATTGCCGCGCCGTGCGAAAATCTGACGTCGCTGCTACAATTTTGATATCGCGCTTAGTGCCGAAGAAAAACGGCTGCCAAATGCCAGTGCATGTGCGCACGCATGAACGATGCTGCCAGCACACGAAACACAACCATTTAGCCTTGCCAGCTTCAGAAAGCATGGCGCCCATCTGGGAAAGAACATATGAAAAAAACATTTGGTTGTGACAAACGCGCTTCGGCATCATCAAACCATAGCCATATGTATAGCTATGTCTACACCATACCCTATATAACTCTGTCTCGTGATCGTCGCCGTCGTCCTCGTCATCGCCGTCATCGTCGTTCTCACCGTCGTCGTTGTCGTCCTGGCCACGTCGCCATGTCGCCGCCATGTCGTCGCCATGTCGTCGCCATGTCGTCGCCATGTCGTCACCATGTCGTCACCATGCCGTCGCAATGCCGTCGCGATGCTGTCACCATGCCATGGGCATGTCGTCGACATGTCGTCGTCATGCCGTCGCCATTTGCACCAACTAAGCTTGCCACAGACCCCCTGGTACATACTATCTGCCCACGTGGGGGGCCGTTTGATCGCGAAAAAGGAGGCCAAAGGCCGTTTGGCCAAATGGCTTCGAAAAAACGGTTTGGCCTTGGAATCAAGATATGGCCGTGAAAACAAGATTTGGCCGTGAAAAAGTGCGCATTTGGCCGTGGAAAAATGTTGAATGGCCGTGGAAACCGTGAAAAACGTGAAATTAAGGAATTGTATTTGATTCAGGGCTGTTTGAATTTGATTTGGGGTTTGAATTCTAGTTTGCAGTCATGGTTTTAGATACTGTAAGATTTTATATATATATATATATTCCAAGTTTTCCGTCGTACTAAATTCGAATGGTAGATTTCACATTCCCGCTCCAGCTCAAAGGTACGTGTCTCCCTCAAAAAATACTTTACTTCGTGTGATCCCCACCATGACATTTATAGATTTTCTTACTGGCAAATCTTCTGGCATTCTATCTGATATATCTTCTGGCATTCTATCTGGCATATCTTCTGGCATTCTATCTGGCATATCTTCTGGCATTCTATCTGGCATATCTTCTGGCAGATATTCTGACATATCTTCTGGCATTCTATCTGGCATTCTATCTGGCATATCTTCTGGCATTCTATCTGGCATTCTATCTGGCATATCTTCTGGCATATATTCTGACATATCTTCTGGCATTCTATATGGCATTCTATCTGGCATATCTCCTGGCATATTATCTGGCATTCTATCTGGCAAAACTTCTGGCTTTCTATTTGGCATATCTTCTGGCATTCTATCTGGCATATCTTCTGGCATTCTATCTGGCATTCTGTCTGGCATATCTTCTGGCATTCTATCTGACATATCTTCTGGCATTCTATCTGGCATATATTCTGACATATCTTCTGGCATTCTATCTGACATTCTATCTGGCATATCTTCTGGCATTCTATCTGGCATTAATGCTCCAACAAATGTTCCGATGTCACATATCCACCATGCCACCATAGCTGTGATACACAACAGAAACCCTGTGTGATGTTGACTGTCTCAAGCATCAATCCAGCATGAGATCACTTCAAGTAATTTGTAGTAACTTGCTGTAAGATGTTGCCTGTCTCAAGCGTCTTTGCAAACAGCTCCAAAGGTACAGAAGTGGAAATGTCTCTGTCCACCCCAGTGACTCTGTCATCTGTTCAAACTGATTGCTTCAAACTTTGCCACCTGCAAAGTAAGAAGTGGCATTGCCCCGGTCACTCTACCACACACGCGCGAGTTTGCAAGTAATATATAACATACTTGTCTGACATTCTTTCTAACTTTCTTCTTTCTATCTTCCTACATGAGGTCCGGCAGGGAACACTTGGCGTGGATACTCGCGGTTGAGGTCCGGCAGGGAACACTGGGCGTGGATGGTCGTGGTTGAGGTCCGGCAGGGAACACTGGGCGGGGATGGTCGTGGTTGAGGTCCGGCAGGGAACACTGGGCGTCGAGGGTCGTGGTTGAGGTCCGACAGAGAACACTGTGCGTCGAGGGTCGCGGTTGAGCAGGAGGAGGAGGAGAGGAGAGGAGGAGAGGAGAGGAGGAGAGGAGCAGGCAACTGACATAAAATCTAACAACCCTCACCTGGCAGGTGGGGAAAAATGTTTTGCCCTAGATTTAGTATATTATATGGTTGGGATTGCATAGGTATATATATATATATAATTATATATATATGATGAAGCTCAAAGCTACCTTGCTGGCTCACTGCCTCCTTGCTAGCTCAAAGCTCAAAGCTACCTTGCTGGCTCAGTGCCACGTAGCTGGCTCAGTGCCACGTAGCTGGCTCAATGCCACGTAGCTGGCTCAGCGCCTCGTAGCTGGCTCAGCGCCACGTAGCTGGCTCAATTTTTTTAGCGAAAAAAAAAATATTAAAAAAAAAACATCGCAGAAATTGAGCCGGCTACATGCCCTTGAGCCGGCTCGCCAATGCGTCATGAACCCGGCCAATACATAGTTAGTATTCGTTTTGATGCTCTCACATTCGTCCGCCAGCTCAACGTGACGTAGCTGGCTCAACTTTTTTGGCGTGTTTTTTATTTGTTTTTTTCGTTGAAAAAATTGAGCCAGCTCGATGCCATTGAGCTAGCTCGATGCCCCTGAGCTAGAGCGATGTGTTTGAGCGAGCTCGATGGTGCTGAGCCAGCTCGTTGCAGTTGAGCGAGCTCGCAGAAACTTCCCAATCCCAGAGTACGCCTTATTGAAAAGATTCAATAATGATCGACAGTTTCAACATGGAGGTCTAATTTCAATATATATTGAAATTTTCCCTGGATTCCCTATTGAAACAGGGGTGCATTTTCTATTGTATTTTTCAACAGAGCTGTGTTGTATTTTTCAACATGGTTCTGTGTTGAAACCTTTCCAACTTGGTTCATCCAATGCATTTTTTGCTCATCTTTGCTTGCTCTGCTACTTGTGAAACTTTGTACAAAACTATATACATCTTGCCAAGATTTCAGGCCCTTTTGCAGGGCATGGCCCCTTTTCAGGGCAGCCCTTTCTCAGGGCAGCCTTTTCCAAGGCATTTCCCAATGTTAATCACTTTCTATATCTTGCCATGAAAAATCAGCTCCTTGGATCCTCAGGTGAAGAGCTAACCTGTATCTCCAAGTGACCTTACTGGCCACCTGGTAGGGGGCAGTGCCACTCAGGCAGGAATGAGCAAGGGCTGATAGGTGGCCCACCATTGTTTCACCAGCATAACAGGAATAAAATTTAGGATTGAACCACTGAAAGACACTTGCTAAGTGCTCACACAAGTGGAACTTGGGGGTCACATTCCATTGTAGAATTCCTTGCTGGATGCTCAACACTGACAGCCTGGAGTAGTGTAGGAGGCAAAGGTTCATGCTTTTTTTGAAAGAAGTTGCTTCTTCCCCTGTGGGATGCATGCCACTGCAGTCCATGATTGTGTAGAGCTGGTTGAGGTGCTTGACAGTTTGAAACCGATGTACACTGTACTTGTCCTCTGTACTCTGGAATTCCAAGCATATCTCTTCCAGCACAGGTACCAGCCACCTGCAGTGTCTAGCCTTCACCCCTGTCAAAGTAGGAATCTGATCATGCTTGCTCTTTGGAGAACAGAAAGTAGAGAGTGTCAGCTTCCTGATCCTGTCACTGGCCTCAATGCCTTGCTCTTGGTAGAGGGCGCAGATTTTCCTAAAGAGGTAGGTCAGTCTCTCATTCTGTGTTCCTGGCAGGCCTGGCTTCACAACCAGGTCAAAGAGGACATTGGCCAGCACATGTGCTGTGAGGCCTTCCTCTAGCACATGTAGGGTGTCATATTTGAAGCTTTCACCAACCACACCTGGAATGGTGCTGATCACATGATCTGTAGGACATGTCCCTGCATGCTCCACCACTGTAGCCCTCCAAGCTGCAGTGGGCCTGAAGTCATTATAGGGGAGAGTGCTTTTGTTTGCTGAGCAATTGAAGCACATCTCCTCATGTGATGCACCTTTCAGCTGGAACTCATTCTGGAGGTACTCACCATCTGCCTGCACTGCCCAGATGCAAGCTCTGAAGCCTTCTCTGCTCAAAGGTTGACCAGCCATTTGCTGTCTCCAAGACTTTGCTGGCCAAGGGTTCCCTGCATGGTCAAATTCAGGAAACTTGTTGTAGAAAGCAGCTTCCCAAGACCATTGGAGTACTTGCCAAAGGACCTTCATGGTGTCAGATGCTGCATCATCAGGGCTCTTGTTGATGGCACCCTTTGGCAAAGCCAGTAGCAAGAGCTGGCTTGAAGCAACATTGGGGCTGGATAGCAGGCTCCTCATGCTGATCACATTGATGCTATCATTTCGCTGGAATTGGCCCCCATCTCCATGTAAGCCACAGGGCAAGCACTTATGTCTGTGCTCCTTAGCCAATGCATGTAAACCACAGAGGAAAAGGTTGCCTTTTTGGATTTGGATGCAAAGGTGGCAGTGACAAATGGCACTCTATGCTGCTGAGTCTCTTTGATAATGTTGTTCTTCAGCTGTGGGTCTTTTGGGCTGTGTTCTTTCCAGAACTCTTCAACATCTTGCAACCCTGACATAGCTTGGTCTTGGCCACAAAGCCAATAAAACCACTCATGTGGTAAGAACATCCCTATTTTCTTCTGTGCCACATACAGGCCATCTGCTGTTCTGAGCTGCACAGGAGTCTCCACAAAGTAGGGCATGGGCAAGTCTATGTCAGTGCTTTCACAGTACTTGGATTGCAATTGGTGGGCAATGTGGTTGGGATTCTGGCCATGGTTGCCAAGGGATGCAAGCTCCTGGATATCACTGGTGGATGCCCCTGACTTGCTTGCAGCCAAAGCAAGTGCTTGGATGGAAGGCCCCTCAGTGCAGCCACTGGCAAAAAATTAAAGGACCGGATAACCCCACAAGTCAACTTCTTCCAACAAGCAACAAAAGAAAGGCAAAGACGGCATGGGGTAAGCAAGAAAGAGAAAAGAGATGGTGAAGGATTGGTGTGGAGTAAGTTATGTGTGGACGAGTATGTGTGAGTAAGTTGTGTATGGATGAGTTGTGTTTGTGGGTGAGGTGTGTGGGTGTGTGCGTGTGTGTGTGTGTGTGTGCGAGTATGTGTGTGTGGTGTGCGGCCACGATCAAAGATGCCCCACGCCAGGAAGTGCGGCGAAGGGCAATCGATGCGTGACCATTGATTATGTGTCCGCAAACGTACAGCGCAGACCATCACGAAAACGGATGGCCCACGACTGGCGTTTGGATGATGTGTGTGTGTGTGTGTGGGTGTGTGTGTGTGTGTTTGTCTGTGTGTGTGTGTGCGTGGGTGTGTGTGTGTGTGTGCGTACGTGTGTGTATGTGTGTGTCTGTGTGTGTGTGTACGTGTGTGTATGTGTGTGTCTGTGTGTGTGTATGTGTGTGTGCGTGTGTGTGTGTCGGTGTGTGTGTGAGTGCGGGTGTTGTGAGTGGCGGTCCTATTGTAGCTGAGTTCCGCGGCGTCACAGGCGCCCAAGCCCGTCCAAGCGCGCCACCCAATGCCATCTGTCCCACGCCTGCCACGCAAACCGACAGTAGATGTGAGTTGGTGCCACGCCTGCGTTCGTGCCACGCCTGCCACACAACATGCCGCGGCGTCACAGGCGCCCAAGCCCGTCCAAGCGCGCCACCCAATGCCATCTGTCCCACGCCTGCCACGCAAAACGACAGTAGATGTGCGTTTGTCCCACGCCTGCCACACAAAACGAGAGTAGATGTGCCACGCCTGCGTTCGTGCCACGCCTGCCACACAACATGCCGCGGCGTCACAGGCGCCCAAGCCCGTCCAAGCGCGCCACCCAATGCCATCTGTCCCACGCCTGCCACGCAAAACGACAGTAGATGTGCGTTTGTCCCACGCCTGCCACACAAAACGAGAGTAGATGTGACAGTAGATGTGAGTTTGTGCCACGCCTGCCACGCAACGTGCCGCGGCGTCACAGGCGCTCAAGCCCGTCCAAGCGCGCCACCCAATGCCATCTGTCCCACGCCTGCCACGCAAAACGACAGTAGATGTGCGTTTGTGCCACGCCTGCCACGTGAAACGACAGTAGATGTGAGTTTGTGCCACGCCTGCCACGCAAAGTGCCGCAGCGTCACAGGCGCCCAAGCCCGTCCAAGCGCGCCACCCAATGCCATCTGTCCCACGCCTGCCACGCAAAACGAAAGTAGATGTGAGTTTGTGCCACGCCTTGCCACGCAAAACGAGAGTAGATGTGAGTTTGTGCCACGCCTGCCACGTGAAACGACAGTAGATGTGAGTTTGTGCCACGCCTGCCACACAACGTGCCGCGGCGTCACAGGCGCCCAAGCCCGTCCAAGCGCGCCACCCAATGTCATCTGTCCCACGCCTGCCACGCAAAACGACAGTAGATGTGCGTTTGTGCCACGCCTGCCACGTGAAACGACAGTAGATGTGAGTTTGTGCCACGCCTGCCACACAAAGTGCCGCGGCGTCAAAGGCGCCCAAGCCCGTCCAAGCGCGCCACCCAATGCCATCTGTCCCACGCCTGCCACGCAAAACGAGAGTAGATGTGAGTTTGTGCCACGCCTGCCACGTGAAACGACAGTAGATGTGAGTTTGTGCCACGCCTGCCACGCAAAGTGCCGCGGCGTCACAGGCGCCCAAGCCCGTCCAAGCGCGCCACCCAATGCCATCAGATGTGCGTTTGTGCCACGCCTGCCACGTGAAACGACAGTAGATGTGAGTTTGTGCCACGCCTGCCACGCAAAACGAGAGTAGATGTGAGTTTGTGCCACGCCTGCCACACAAAGTGCCGCGGCGTCACAAGCGCCCAAGCCCGTCCAAGCGCGCCACCCAATGCCATCTGTCCCACGCCTGCCACGCAAAACGAGAGTAGATGTGAGTTTGTGCCACGCCTGCCACGCAAAGTGCCGCGGCGTCACAGGCGCCCAAGCCCGTCCAAGCGCGCCACCCAATGCCATCTGTCCCACGCCTGCCACGCAAAACGACAGTAGATGTGAGTTTGTGCCACGCCTGCCACGTGAAACGAAGGTGGATGTGAGTTTGTGACGGTGGATGTGAGTTTGTGTGGTGACAAAGTATGTGTTGACAAAGTGTTTGTTGAGAAAGTGTGTGGTGACAAAGTATGTGTTGACAAAATGTTTGTTGAGAAAGTGTGTGGTGACAAAGTGTGTGTGGACAAAGTGTGTGTGGACAAAGTGTGTGGTGACAAAGTATGTGTTGACAAAGTGTTTGTTGAGAAAGTGTGTGGTGACAAAGTGTGTGTGGACAAAGTGTGTGTGGACAAAGTGTGTGGTGACAAAGTATGTGTTGACAAAGTGTTTGTTGAGAAAATGTATGTTGAGAAAATGTATGTTGATAAAGTGTTTGTTGATAAAGTGTATGTTGAATGTATGTTGAGAGTGTTTGTTGATAAAGTGTGTGTTGGACAAAGTGTGTGGTGATAAAGTGTGTGTTGAGAAAGTGTTTGTTGACAAAGTGTATGGTGACAAAGTGTGGAGGAGGGCGGAGGAGGAGAAGGCGGCGGAGGAGGAGCCCGGGATACAGAATCAAAAACAAGAACCCCACACAAAGATGTGGGGAACAAACAGCACATGCAATCACATTGGTCCTTCAGCCAGACAACTTTTGAATAAACTTTGGCAAGGAGCTGACATGCCATTTGCAAAGTGCTCCAGCAGGCAAGACCCTAAGGGTGAAAACTCTTGGCACAACATGGTAGAGCTGCTGGCCTGCTCTCGTTTTTTTCCTTTTCCATTTTTCTCTTTGGTTGGCCATTGCTTTTTCACACAGCTTTGCCCTTTTTCAAGGCAAGAATAGCCCTTCTTCAAGGCCAGAATGGCCCTTTTTCAAGGCCAGCCATTCAGAAGAGTTGAGCCAAACAGCTTTAAAACACCATGGGGAAACTGATTTGAGTGCCACAGGGGCAGTCTTGCCTGCTTTTGTTCTTCAACCCTTCCCCACAAGCAGAAAACCATTTTTCCCAACTTCTCAAGCAAACAGTTTCTGTGCTGCCCAAAGTTTTTCAATGCATAGCCCTTTTGCAAGGCTTTTGCCCTTCTTCAAGGCCTTTGCATTCTTTCAGGATTCATTTCTTTTCCACAGCCTTTTCTGCTCTCTTTACAGCCAGTGCTGCTTCACAGAGAGTGTCCTTGGCAACTTCCAGCTTGACCTTCTGC
Organism: Cladocopium goreaui; assembly: GCA_947184155.2. NCBI lineage: Eukaryota > Dinophyceae > Suessiales > Symbiodiniaceae > Cladocopium > Cladocopium goreaui. The sequence continues at coordinate 222,133 of CAMXCT020000504.1, read as the reverse complement.
CCCTGCTTGCTAAGTTTTTGCAACTCAACTTGGCAACTCTGCAGTTCCTTCTGGTGCTTTGCTGCCTTGCTCCCTGAGCTGCCCTTTGCAAGGCCAGCATTGATTTGCTTGACCAGCTTGAGCATCTTCAAGATTCTCTTGGCTGTGAGCTCTTTGCTTTTGCTCCCCCCCATGTCTGACAGGAGGTCAGCTTCCTTTGCAGCTGCATTGAGCTTTTGTTTGCTATCTTCTTCCTCATCTTCTGCATCACCTTCTTCATCTGACTCTTTGTCTTTGATAGCTGCAAGCTCTTTAGCCTTTTTTTTGGCACTGGTGGGGAGGACATCATTCAAGGCATTTGCTGCCAGCCCTTCCTCAGGGCTCAACATGGTGCCAGCCTTTCTGGCTTCCATCCATTGGATGGCTTCCAGTTTGGTGGCAGCCTCCATGTTCATCTCATGCTTGGACTGCTTGTCACTGTAGACAATTGCTGTCTCCAGGCAGAACTGCCACTCTTCTTGGTCCTTTGGGTCTTTTCTGACCCTGATGGACCCCCTGTTCACCTCACCATATGCCAGCAAAGGTTGGCATTCCAAGTCAGGGGGTTGAGTGCAAGATGTGCAATGCATATTGCTGCCAGGGTGCTCTCCTCATGGCTTCCTGTAATCCAAACCTCGTCAGTATGGCTTGGAATGGCACCCATTCCTCTGTTTCCCTGCTGCCTCAGAGAAACACACTCACAAGTCACAAGCAAGCAGCAGGAGTGATGGCACTCAGAACACCCATTGAAATTTGGGTTCTGCCAGCCAAGCTGCCTGAAACTTCGGTCAAGGCAACCAACTCTTTGTGGTAGATGCCAGCCTTCTTCAGATCACCCCTGTTCTTCAAAAACACAGCCAGCAGCTGTTTTTTTTTCTCTTCACTTCCCTTCCCCTTACAGTGGGTGTTCCACAGCTCTGTGGCTTTGGGATCCTTCAAGGCATCCCTTGCCCTGCTAAAGCGACCCCAAAGGGCTTCTCTCTGGCCAGGGGTGAGGCTGTCAAGGAAAGTCTGAACATTTCCATTGGCTTTCTTTTGGAAGGTTTCCATCTTTTCTTCCAGGCTCAGGTCTGCCTCATTTTTTGGTAATTTCAAAATGGAACTGGGCCTTTTCAAAATGCCTGGCCCTTTTGCAAGGCTTTGCCCTTTTGCAGGGCTTTGCCCTTGTGCAGGGCTGGTCTCTGTTTGCTTTGTTTTTTTTGGGGTAGCTTTCATGGCCTTCATTGTCTTTCCCATTGCCTTTGCCCTTCTGCAAGGCTTTGGGTTGAGAGGTTGCCCTTGGCAAGGCCAAAGAAAATTGCAGGTTTCAACCTTGAGCTTTTGAAAGCTACAGATTTCAAAAAAAAATGACACCAATCATTTCTACCCAGAAAACTGCCACCCATCATATGACATCATATGATGCAATATGATGGCACCACCCATCATATGATGGCCACAACCCATCATATGATGGCCCAAGCCCATCATATGATGGCCCAAGCCCATCATATGATGGCCCCACCCATCAAATGACATCATATGATGCAATATGATGGATCCACTTTTTGTGGTCATTTTGGAACCTGTGCCAAACTGATTTGATTTGAAAAAAACAATGCAGACCTTTTCAAAATTTTGGATTCCACTTTGAACTGTTTTTTTTGGGTAATGACTGGACTGCTCATTTTTTCAATATATGTTTCATTCAGCAATCAGTGGGCTATTCATGCCCAAGCTCCCCAGCAACCTCTTTTTTCTCAACTGCTCACAGTGCAGGAGGTGGCCCAAAGTCCCTTTGGAACTTTTTCAAAAAATAGAAGCCCTTACCCAAGGCTGGCCCTTCCTCAAGGCTTTGGCCCTTCTTCAAGGCTTTAGCCCTTCTTCAAGGCTTTCAATTTTTTCTTCTATTGCCTTTTCTGGCTACTTCAACCCAGCTACCCTCTTCCTCTTTCACCTCAGGTGCAGCCTTTGGCCCAGGCCTTCCTTTATTCTTAGGCTTGGCACCTTTTGGACCCCCCCTGCCTTTGCCTGGTGGTGGGGAAGGGCTGGACTGCCCACTGTTGGAGCTGCTGGTGCTGCTGCTTTGCTGGTTCTGCCCTTTCTCAAGGCCTTTTGTTTGCCCTTTTTCAAGGCCTTTTGCATGCCCTTTCCCAAGGCCTTTTGCTTGCCCTTTCCCAAGGCCACTCCTCTGATCCCTGGGTGGTCCTGGCAGAGAAATATGGGAAGTATACCTGAAAATTGGACAGCATGGATTTGAAAAAAGGTGCAATGAGAAAACCAGACAGTCCTGCAGCATTTGGTTCACTTGCCTGTGCTGCACCTGCCCAAAAAATCATGAACTGAATGGGCATTGCACAAAAAAAGGTATGAAGTATGAACTGAACTGTGCACACTCTCATGGCCAGGCCTTTGGGGCTTGGAGGCTGGGATGCAGCTGCTTGGCTGGTACCATACCCATAGCCACCTGCCACAAAAAAAAGTGCACATGCAAATTTGAAAACAAAAAACAGCATGAGTGTAATGCCACCTTGTGCTGGCCACTGTTGTGGCCACTGTTGTGGCCACTGCTGTGACCACCCTTGTGGCCATTGGTGTTGCTGCCACTGCTGCTGCTGTTGCCATACCAGCTGCTGCTGGTATGCTGCCCCTTGTTGGAAAGCTTCTTGCTTCTCCCTCTCAGCTTTCTCTTGTTTCTCCTTCCTCCCCATCATCCTTTTGAACTTGCTTTGGCCCATAGCAGCCAGTCTTTGGACATACTCCTCATCCTTGTTTTTTGGCAGCCCTTGTTTCTCCTGCAGGATTTGCAGCCTTTGCCTCATATGGGCACTGCCTGAAGTCAGGCTTTTGCCATGTTCATCCCTCCTCCACCTCCTTTCCCCTCCATCTTCCCATTTTTCTTCTTCCCACCTCCCTCTGGTCTTCCATGTGGAAGCCCATTCTTTTTCTTCCTTGTCATCCCCCCAGCCCTCCCACTCTTCCCACCCATCTTGCCACCCTTTTTCCCACCCATCATCACTCCAGCTGTTTCTGGCCATTGGGGCCTTGCTTTTGCTCCTGCTTCTGCTGGGTGACTTAGGTGGTGAAGGCCTGGAGTAGTCAGGGCTGGAAGGGGATGATACCATACACTGCCCTTACACAAGGCTTGGCCCTTCTGCAGGACAGAATGCCCTTTTCAAGGCAAGTCAAATTGAAGTGCCCTTTCGCGAGGTTTGGCCCTTGGTCTTGTTGCAAACCAAGGAAGCCTTACAGCTTTAGCAGCTTGAGCCCAAAATTGAAACAGAATATGCAACATTGTTCAGGTTGTACTTGGTTTTGCTTACACAACATGTTGCTTTTGGCTTGGCAGCACCTGGCCATGTATTGCAGCACCTTTTTTTCACTCATGTATGCAGAAGAGTGGTGCTGCTGTATGTACAATATTTACAGCTTGCACAGCCCTTATACAAGGCTACTGCCTTGTGCAAGGCTTTGGTGTGTGCTTGCACAGCCCTTTTGCAAGGCTACTGCCTTTATTCAAGGCTACAGCCCTTTGCAAGGCAATCCACATCATGCCTTTTCATATTTTTGAAACAGTTTCAACCTGGCAGCTAATACTGAGGCCTTGGTGGCACCAGCCTGCTTGCAAGCAGGCAAGAGCTCCTCCACCAGCTGCTTATGGGAAACCTTGAGCTTGGCAGCTTGGGCCAAAGACACACTGACCACAAGCTTCTTGACAGTGTTTGGGCCAAAAGGCATGTGTTGTATGTAGGACTGGTTCTTGCCACCACCTATGCTCAGGGTCTCCTGGGCAATTGGGGTATCTGGCCCCAAGCCTGTGTCACCTGGCTTCTTTTTCACTTCTGCTGCTGGTTTTTTTCCTGCTGCTGGTTTTTTCTTGGCACCGTCCTTCTCTTTACTTCCTTTCCCAGCAGGCCTTTTCTTCACAGGCTTGCCAGCCTTTTCCCTCCACATAGCTTTGGTCACAGGAGGTGGAGACCCAAGCAAAGAGTTGCTGGGTGCAGCAGAAGCTTCAGAAGCTTCAGAAGCTTCAGAAGCTTCACCATCAGAACCATCCTCTGCCTCTGATGCAGAAGAAGTGGCCAACATTGCAGGGAAGCCATCAGATGCCATTGTAACATCTGACACCTCTTTCTTCAGCTTCCTCTTGCCTGGTGACCCACCAACCTTTTTACCAGTTTTTTTGTATAGACCAGTGAGCACTTGGAACTGTGCTGTGTCAAGTTTGGTGCCAAACCTTTCCCAACCTGCTGGACTGGCTGTCACCCTCCTCCAGTGTTTAAGGAGGACAAGTATGCTGTCAGCAGCCCTCCCAGGTAGCAAAGCTGCTTCCACCTCCCAGTACTTGTTCAAGAGTTCAGCCCCAAACTTGTGTTTCAGATTCCTGTACCTGATTTCTGCACTGGGGCTGACTTGCACCAATGCTTTGAGGAGAGGGTGCAATTTGAACATGGCTCTGGGGATCTCAGCCTGCTGTGGCTGGAGATGCCTGTAGTCCAGCAGGTTCAATGCTTCTTGCACACCAATCTGCCTGATGTGGCTGTCAAGGGCATCATCTAAAGCATCCTGGTCAACTTCAGGGAAACTTTTTCTCAGCTTGGGCTGTGGGTTTCCTGCACCTTTTTTCTTGACTGGTTTCATGAGGACCATGCCCTTTTTCAGAGCTTTGCCTTTCTTCAAGGTTTGGCCCTTTGCAGCAAATCAAACAATGAAGCAAAGTTTCAGCTTGAGCCTGTACTGCAAGGGAAATGCAAGGGAAACAGCCTGACACTGCACACCAATTGCCCTGCCCAGTGCTGTGTTTCAATGCCACACTGTTCTTACATGTCAGCTTGCTAGCTTTTCTCCCCTTTTTCAGCAGCTGTCTCCAATCTATGCCCTTTTCAAGGCAATTTTACAGCCCTTTGTCAAGGCAATTTTACAGCCCTTTTTCAAGGCAATTTTACAGCCCTTTTTCAAGGCAATTTCAATGCCTTTTTTCAAAGCAATTTCAATGCCCTTTTTCAAGGCAATTTCACCTAGCTGGACATTTGTCTATTGGGTTCCAATATTTAAAATAGGACCCACTTCTTTGGAAGGTGTTTCTCCATTCCCTTCCACATTTCCAGCACCTAATCCCCCAGTCTGGTTTGCCCAGGTTCCTCCTCCACAGCCAGGCATCACAGGACACAGTCTGGCAGTCCAAGTACTCCCAGTAGGCCATGGCCTCTTGCATGGTCCCAGGAAGAGGGGGTCTCATCAGCATGTCTAAAACATCCAGCTGTGCTTCATCAATGTTTTGCTCTTCCTCCATGGCCCTTCTTCAAGGCAATGCCCTTTTCAAGGCACTGCCCTTTTTCAAGGCTTAAAAAAAGGCGACTCAGGAGCTTGGGCCAAAAAGCTAGGTTCCAGGGAGACCAACTTCTGCTGCCACTGTTTGTTGCATGGCCATTTGAAAAGAAAGCAGTTTGAAACTCAGCCAATTTGCAACAGATTGAGAACAGCCATTTCACCTTATTGAAACAGCATTTTCCACATATGTTGAAACATGTTTCAACATCAATTTCAACATGATATTGTTGTTTTTTTCAATATGGTATGTTGAAATTTTGATGTTACCTCTGTTGAAATAAATTTCAATATCTATATTGTAATTTTCAATAAACCCTTCATTTCAATATATGGATCAAATTTCAATAACTATATTGAATCTTTTCAATAAGGCGTACTCTGGGATGTGGTAAATTGCCAGGTTCAGTCCCCACTGATTACTTTAGTACTTTAGTACTAGATATGGTACCTCTGAAAAAGCCCAAGGTGACTGTCAAAACATACCCCTGATGAAATTGAGCCAGCTACATGTTTTGAGCTAGCTCGAAAAAATGGAAGATTGTGGATTCCACCATTCAATAAATGCTAGCGAGATATATTTGTATCCTGATCCGTTCTGGTTTCCCGGAACAAGACTTCTGGAGTCCGATTTGTTTTCAAAATCGCCCGCTGCATAATATTTACTACAACGGCCCCATAGGTTCCACTAATATATCCATCTAGATTCTAGACTATCCCTGAACGTTTTCAATCTCATATTCATCATTATTTTATGGGGGGGTCCTATCATACCCCCTACCGTCCATACCCCCTTGGAATATTTTTAAAATATTCCGCTATAGTTGAACGTTGTTTTGGAAAAGTATTCTGATACGTTGCCTACGTACGGAATTCTGGCAACAAAAATATTCTGGCAACATGTGAACCTTTTGCTGGAAAATATTCCAGGTATATGCTGAGGGTATCTAAGCTGAACATAGCTGAACATGATGGTGTTTGGCACTATTCGTTCTACACATGTTTGTATCGCGCTGGGACGGATGCATCGTTTTTTCCCCAAGGGATGAAGCTTCAAAGGCGCCATCCCACACTGCATCCTACCCTACATATCCCTAAACTACATTAAACAACTTTGGAAATCTTTCTTGGGGAAATCCCTCAAAATGGCATTATACCTGGTTCTCTCCTGAAATTGTTCCCAACCTTTCATTTTTCACCCTATTTCGTCCATGTTCTTTTCATGTCCTTCCAAAGAACTCCCGATAGCATCCGATGGCCTTGCGTGGTAAGGGGTAAAAAAGGGTAAGAAGCGCTTGGTTGTCACATGTTTTGTCATGTTTTGTTTTTTTTTAAGAGTTCCGGGCATCTCCACGGCCCTAGAATAATTTCTCCTTTGGCAAAATCCCATAGAATGGCATTCAACTTGGCTCTCTCTTGGAAGTGTTCCCAACCTTTCATTTTTCCCTCTATTTCTTCCATCTTCTTTTCAGCAAGAAGCATTTGGTTGTGATTGCTTTTTTCATGTTTTGTCCTGTTTCTGTGCTGGCTGGGTGGTTGTGGCAGCTACTTTTTTATTCGAGGGGTTCCGGACATCTCACATACGCCTAGAATAATTTCTTCCCTGGTGGCCATCCTACAGAATGGCATTCAACATGGCTCTTTCCTGGAAGTGCCCCCAAAATGTCCCAACCTTTCATGTTTCCCTCTATTTCTTCCATCTTCTTTTCAGCAAGAAGCATTTGGTTGTGATTGTTTTTGCTGACGTCGTCCAATACGGCCCCGGGGAATTTGCTAGTTTTCAATAAACATGGGTTGGGGTGGGGTGGGGTAGGATCTTAACGTTCATGGTACGCTGCTGATGATGTTACGCTGCCCGTTCGGGGTTGGGGTGGGGTGGGGTGGGATGTTAACGTTCATGGTACGCTGATGATGTTACGCTGCCCGTTCGGGTTGGGGTGGGGTGGGGTGGGATGTTAACGTTCATGGTACGCTGATGATGTTACGCTGCCCGTTGGGGTTGGGGTGGGGTGGGGTGGGATGTTAACGTTCATGGTACGCTGATGATGTTATGCTGCCCGTTGGGGTTGGGGTGGGGTGGGGTTGGGATGAATATGTAGATAGATAGATAGATAGATAGATAGATAGATAGATAGATAGATAGATAGATTAGATAGATATATATGTATATGTGTGTGTAAACGGCTATCAATTCAAGCCGAACTTATTCATTTGTCGTCATTCACATGTCGTATTGAGCTTCGATCTTGGAGGCAGTAGCATCTCCCGGATTTCATTTATGTGTGTCAGTTTGGCGAGATTCAGTTTGCGGTAATTAATTTTGCAAGAATTCATTTCTGCGAGCTTCAGTTTGCGAGATACGAATTTTGATAAATTACGAACCAGTAGCAGGGGGCCAGCGCATGGCATCACGACGCTGGCCAACGAAGCTAGTGATGTCATGGGAAGCAGTTGGAGACGTCCAACTGTGTACCTGCAAAGAAGTTTGAAACTTTTGACAAGCTGTCATCCTTGGTATGTTTTGAGAGTCCTTTGAACTGCAATGTGTATCACGTTGGCAAGTTCACCCTGTCAGCACGTGTGACGTCCGATCTCGTAAGGCCACTTAGGTTCATCAAGGCGTATACATCTTCATCACCATATCGAATCTCATCGCGTTCCTTACGGAACCATATCTCAGTGTGTGCATGCCTGTTTGTGTCAGGTTACACATATATATATGGATATATAAATATATGTATATATACTTGCATATATGTATATAAGAATCAGTGTACATGTCCAAGTCTGCAAGGTATGTGTCTATGTCTGGTCTATCATGTATGCAACACGATCCCAACATATTGCTGTCTTCCAAGCGTTTTTTTTCGCTGATTTGCACATGGGCTTGTAAAACCCATTGGAAATAGCACAAAATGGACACAAAGTGCTGTAAAACGCAAGGCATTTGAACATGGCGCAAAATCCATGGTGACAGAAAGTGCCATAAGGGTTATCGAATAGCAAGATGCTTGTTTTCAAAACAAACAAAAACAGCGGGACCGCAATGGACGACGTTACCTTGTTTTTGTCATGTTTTGTCCTGTTTCTGTGCTGGTTGGGCGGTTGCAGCAGTTACTTTTTTAATCGAAGGGTTCCGGACATCTCACATACCCCTAGAATAATTTCTTCCCCGGTGGCAATCCTACAGAATGGCATTCAACATGGCTCTTTCCTGGAAGTGCCCCCAAAATGTCCCAACCTTTCATTTTTCCCTCTATTTCTTCCATCTTCTTTTCAGCAAGAAGCATTTGGTTGTGATTGTTTTTTTCATGTTTTGTTCTGTTTCTGTGCTGGTTGGGTGGTTGTGGCAGCTACTTTTTTATTCGAGGGGTTCCGGACATCTCACATACCCCTAGAATAATTTCTTCCCTGGTGGGAATCCCACAGAATGGCATTCAACATGGCTCTTTCCGGGAAGTGGCCCCAAAATGTCCCAACCTTTCATGTTTCCCTCTATTTTTCCATCTTCTTTTCAGCAAGAAGCATTTGGTTGTGAGTGTTTTTTCATGTTTGTTCTGTTTCTGGGCTGGTTGGGTGGTTGTGGCGGCTAAATTCTTATTCGAAGGGTTCCGGACATCTCACATACCCCTAGAGTTTTTTCTTACGTGAAGATATCCCACACAGTGGGATTAAATGGGAATGAGCGGGAAGGGGCAAGAAGTGTTTGGTTTGGTTGTCATTGATTTTTTCATATTTTCCGGTTTTCCTTTCATGTATCCCCCATCTCTTTTCTATATCTTAATCTTTCCTAGCGTGTCTTTTCTGGGAACTGGTCTCCTCATGTCTCCTCTGGCTGCTTTAAGTCCGATGATTTGGCGAGAACATTGGTGCCCCTATTGTTGCGAAAAAGCTGACAGATTGCAGAGAGGCCACCAAAGGACTGGCGGAGATGTGGATCCTACGTGTGCGAGCGGATTGGCTGAGCTGGGATTTCTTCCATTTTCACTTCCATTTTCTTTTCATGTGCTTCCAAGAAAGGGCAAGAAGCATTTGGTTGTCATATGTTTTGGCATGTTTTGTCCAGTTTCTGGGCTTGTGGCAGCTAGCTGCCCTGGCATCCTCGTCAACTTTGAATTCTGAAAGACTCTGGCTGCGGGCGGAAAAAATTGGGTGGCGCAGTCTTTCTGCTAGCATGGAAGGGTTTCAGCTAGCATCACGGTGGGGTTGTACAAACCAAATTTCAAGCCCTTAGCATCCCTCAGTTAGCAAAACCACGCTGTCATATCAGGCTGCCTTGACCTTGAAGGATTCCGGTGCAAGTATTGCAGCTTTCTGCATACTACATGCCCAAATATGTCAGACAATCAGAAAAAATATATTCAAACATATTCCAATGATATGGGGAGCTCAAGGCCAAACATATTCCAGGTATAGTCCCAGGGGGGGTATCAGATACCCCTTGCCAAAAATATTCCAAAACATTCCAAAAAACATATTCCAAAAAAAATATTCCAGCATCTAAGGGGTATACCTGGAATATTTATGATAAGAGCCCCCCATATTATTTTCCCATGTCAGACTTTATTTCCTCGCTCGTTCATCAGATTTTATTATATGGGTTCCACCGTTAAGGATTCCACCCCCCTCGTTTTGGATTTGGTTCTCTCCTTACGTTCTAAACCCCCAACACTTGCAAATGCATTCCCCATTTAAATTTCCAAATATTGCTTTTCGAATGCTTTCCTCATTTTTTGTTTGGAAGAATCCCAGTATCATGCGGCGATTGATACATATATATATGTATATATATATATGTGTGTGTGTACCATATATATATGATATGTTTATTCCAGGTCCATTATTTTGAGTAGATGTTATGTCATCAAAGGTTCCTATTTCAAGTTGTTAAATGATGTATTTGAATATAGTGTGAATATTTGGTTTTGTTTTAATGCAACTAAATAATAATATTGATGAATCCAAGCTTTGGAAGCATTTATATAAGTACAATATGTTGATCTATAGCGCGACGGCGCAAAGTACAGTACGCCGCTGAATGATCATAAGTGTTCACTAAGTTTTTGTCATAAATTTCTAGTTTGAGATCCTGCTCACGCGTGATAAAATGTAACTCAAGAGAGTTGTGGTAAACATCCGATATTGATGATATGTTCAATGCTGAGGGCTGAATGGGATTCGGGCCGAAGTCCAGTGCACAAAACGCGCCCCCCGAGTTAGGACGAAAAAAAGAATCAGCCTAAATCCTGGGGTTGAGGTGGGGTTCGGCCTATCTTGGGGGGTACAAAACGCGCGGCTGACTTAGGACGAAATGTACCTCACACCCTGGATATAGGACGAAAAACAATTATTCAGCCGATCTCAGGGGGTACAAAACGCGCAGCTGAGTTAGGACGAAAACCTATAATTCCATGATTCTGTTCAGTGGATTCGGGGTCGTTGAACCTGATTTTAGGACGAATAAAATTTTATTCAGCCTATCTTAGGACCCATTATCTACCGCAGGACGCACTTTGGTATTTTTTTGGTGTTTCTTTAAAGCTTTGGGGCATTAATCCATAGGTTTTTGATGGTTTTTGTTCAATTAATTCGGGGTCGCTCAACCCGGATTTAAGACGAAAAAAACAAAACAGCCTATCTGAGGACCCATTACCAACCGCAGGACGCACTTTGTTCTTATTGTTGCTGCCGGCTTGCAGCCCCACAATACAGGCGGCACAGGCCCACCCACAAGATATGCAAACTAATGGCATCAACTTTAATATGTTTTAATTTAGGGTTAACCCGTTATAGAAGGTTAGAAGATTACATATTTATATTTCTGCGCGTTCAGCACAATGCAAAGTGTTTGGGGAAAATCATCTATTCAACCCGTGGGAGATCCTCAGATTTAATCAACGCCACCTATCCCTTTTTTTGGTATCGTAAATGGATCCTGATGGTTGCCATTGGATGGATTCCCTGCTGGTTGGATCCAAATAGATAAGCGGTTAAGATTTCATTAGTTATTGATATCGTGCCTCTTAATCTCATGTTGTGTTTGGCACTAAGTTTCATGATTCCTTCCAATTCCTTTGGTTTGGTGTTGGCACGGTGTTGGAAAGAATGTTGCACACCTTGAATTAAAATACCATATCTCAGTATCAATGTACGTGCAAAACCCAAGAAAAATCAAACAAAGCAAGACCTTGTGTATACGTGCATCTTCGGAGTCGTCGCATTTATACACCTGCATGCTATGAAATGAGCGTAACGATATGCTATCAAAAAAAAATATATATATATGATATGATTCCCTTGGTCCTGGAATTAGATGCCAAAAAGTAACTTATCTGCGACTTAATTAAGAAAAAATGAGGTAGTTAAATTCAAACATATTCAAATAATATTCAAATATAATGGCTCCTTGCCAAACAATCTGCATACATATGGATCCACCTAAAGAAATCAAATTCCAGAGACCCCCTTTCAATCGCAAAACCTTAATTAATTGTAGACGGCAATGCGAATGGCCGTGAGAACAGCGTATGGCCGTGAAAATATTTTTTTTCGTGGACGAGAGCGGTATGTGCGCGTTTTTTGTGATCAAATGGCTCCCCAGGCACAGGCTTCTAGAATCTAGGTAACGTATGATGTTGAAGTCGTGTTGTATAGCATGCACGCGACTGTTGCATGTTCGCATAGGCTGCTTACTGATTTCGTCGTATTTCAGTGCAGATAGCTACCCTCTCTCGCTGGAGGCAAACGTGGCAACGATATGCCTTTTGAGATCATCAAAGGTCACCAACGAGCTGTATGAATGTTCAAAGTGCATTGTTTTTTAGTTTCTGGGATCAGAGCCTGGAGCTGGGGAGGTTGGCTTGCCACCAGCTGGCGCCTATGAGAACCATATATTTGAGCTGGCAAAACCTTGGTTAAGGTTTTTTTTCCTGGTGCTTGGTCATGTTTGTCATTACCAAAATTGAACCAACATACATTCCACAGGTGGCAAAATGGATCTATGAATTTTTGTTTTTGTGTTTGCAACATGCTCATGTTTTTAGCTTAGAAGAGGTATCCAGCACAAACTGAGGAGCAAAACCATCAGAACAACAGCAACATGACGGTGCACATATGGTTGTTTCGCTGCCTTTGATTTGTAGGAACAGTGTAACTGGTGATGTTTGTGTTGGACTGCATTTTGGTCCGGAAAAATGAAGCAAACAATTTCTATGGACGCAAACAATTCATCAGTTTCAACCCGATGGTGGGAAACTTGTTTGTTGAACATTATTTTTTTTGAGTTCCAGCATGCTGACAAGAAGAAACAAAGAGCTATCTTCTGCATTTGGTGTTGCCAGCATTGGATTCAGTGCTGCTTCTGTGCAATCACAGTGTTGTTTTTGTGAAGAATTTTCTGCAGTGCATCCAAAATGACAAGTAAATACCCATGCAGCTTGGTGAGAAATACTCAGGAACAACATGGAAATTGCTTCATGGCCATTTTAAGCTATTGACATTCTGGAAGGGAAAGCAAACATCAAATCCACCGAGTTTATCAGTTGCAAGCAAGACCTTGCAGCTTCCCATGTACTGCCATGGATTCGCGAGGGCATGTCATCCTGCTTTTGCATTGCAGTTTCCTATGCCGCGCTGGTTTGGTGGCTACATCGAAGACGTTACTCAACCAAAAAAATAATGTGGCAACAGTTCAAAATTGTTCTTTCTTTTTGTGCATAGATTGGGCAAGGCTTCATGGTCAAAAATCGTGACAATAACTTTTTGTTTCCTAATCACTGCCACTCAACTTGTTTCGTTTGTGCAGTCTCTTCGGCCGCATTCTTTTTCCAAGGCTGTCCCAATTTTTGGAAGCAGCGTGTACAAGGGATGTTTCAGGATCCAAGCGACCGAGAACCCGTGCGTGTGCTGAAGTGATGGAGTCTTTCGAGCACCTAGTTTCTTGCACACTGAGATATGAATACTTATTGGTTTTTGTTTTGGCAATTATTTGGAATAGGTTGTATATAAACAGGCGAAGGCACCGTTTCTTTCCGACCTTTTTGAAAAATATTTGCACATAGTACTGAATCTGCGACAGGCTCTGTCTGTGTGTATGGATGGCATGCCTACCAAGCTGTTTCCGCTGGAGTTTGTTCCAAGAATGTGTCACAGTCTTGGTATTAGTTTAGATGAAACCGTGTGGGCTGAACAGCTGCAAACAACATCGCGTTCCAAACGTCTTGTGGAAATATAGCGTCCTGTGCAGAGTGCGAGCAGTACTGGGTCCCAAGACATTTCGGCATCACCGGTACTTCGGCCAAGCCCTTCCAACAATGTGTCGTTGTGTTCATCAAGGTCAAGGTCTATGTTCGAACAGCAAAGTTCTTTAGCATCAGCTGCTTCTGGCACTTCCTTTGACAGAGAAAATGAAGAGTTGCGAAAAGAGAATGCTCAGTTGAAAAGACGGCTGGAGAATGCGAGCAAAAAGATGAAAGCGAAGGATTCAAAGATTCGTCGTCTGGCGGGGGCAGTTGCCAAACAGAAAGCTACGGCTAAGGCAAAACCTGGTCTTGACAGCCGAAACAGCATGGATGTCACAAAAACAGCCAAGAACCGAAACCTGACAGTATCTGGCAGTTTGGCAATCGGGCTTCGCATGGCTTTGTCTTCATGCAGCGCTTTGACCTTTCCAAGAGCGGCTTGGGTGGACATTTCGCGGATCACTGTTTCCAGATGTGAAGTGAAGCTTGCAGGAACAATTTTTGTTCGAGCGCAGGTTCTTGGACATTTGATTTTCCACAGGCTGTCGTATTCTCGAATGTTGCGAAAAGGTCCTTGGGCATGCAGCGACAACTTTCTCGCAGCGGCCAACCACCTTGCAAGGCTGAAATCTTGCAAGCCTTATCTGGCCGAAATCATCAACTTGCTGAAAGGACGAAATGCTGACCAAGAAGGTGATGATTCTTGTCGTGCAATTTCTGCAGATGAGGGCGAAGCTTATGATCCACAGTTGGAAGAGCTTCCATCAAAAGTCAATACCCTTTTAGAGGGTTTGCACGCAGTGGTGGGTTTGCCGCCGCCATCTAAGAACGAAGAGACAACCCTGTGCATTTCTGGCTTGTCTTTGCAAAACGATGCTACAAACTCAGAAATTTGGCATAAGAAGAAGTTGACCAGTATGGTCGTTGAAGCATCCACACTGGTGAATGTTGAAATGCTGTGCAAACAGAAATACAACGACGCATTTTTCAGTGATCAGTTCCTGCTGCTTGGCTCATTTCTTTTTTTGTCGCAACTGTTGCAATCACCAAATGTTACACGGAACAATAACCCTTTGAGGTTTAGCGGTTTAGAGTGTTTGAACTTGTTCATCGCAATGAACACAGGTGGCAAGATTGCACAGTACAATCATGTTCAAGGATTTAACTTAACTATTGACTATGTCCTGGGTGTTCAATGGCTGCTGTGTGGAACCACAAAATAACGACTTACTGTTTGCTTATTTCTTTCTGATGATCAGCCAGGTCCGATGTTCTGCCAGTTGCAGCTGGTTCCGCAGCAGCAAGCATGGCACTCATTCGCAAACAACTGCATTCACTTGGAATGCCTGACTGGGAAGATTTCAGCAAGTTGAGCAGGACATGAATTGGGCCGCCTGTGTGTATGGGATGGTGTGCCAATTTGGGACCATATCCAATTTGACATGCCACGCACCTGAAATCTTCAAATAGACAGGTATTTTTTTTGAATTCAACATCGTCGAGCAGCAAGGAACATTGCTCCATGTTTTTCTTTTTAGTGTGTGTGTGGTCATGGTCTGCATGGTCGTTGTTTGTACCTATGTGCAAGATCATTCGTCTGCGAGTGGTCGTCGCTACCATTGTTGTTACCACATGTCTTCGCTATGAGTTCAATGCGAATGACAAGGCATGGTCAAGATATTGACATTTTTTTGGGGAGGCGGTTCCCCAATCATTATGTTGGATTGCTGGTGAGAGAAGAAACCTTGTGGTTCCCAAACCAGCAGCCAAACTGGGTAGGTTGTTCCCCACTCAAATTTTGAGAGCCTGTTGACCAGCAGCTCTTAGGCGCAGAGGTAAGCCGGCACTTCGACGTATGAGATGCCAAACCTATATTGCAAGTATGCAAGTATAGTCATATGTCAGTCAGATAGGGAGATATGATTCAAGTTTAAGCATGGAGCTGAGGCAACCAGTCACGCTCAACATGACAAAGGTACCACTTACCACTGGACTCTCGGGACAATTTGCGGGCTGCACATCACAGTGAGGGGTGGCTGTTGAATGGATCATAACCTTTACCTTGTCTTAAAAGCTTGGGGTGCCCGGTGGCCGGATGGCCTGTGTTTGCAGGAGCAGTGACCAACGCAAACCTGGTGATACTTCAGAGACTTCGTTGTTCATATTTTGTGTGACGGAAGATGCTGGAGCTGACCAAAAGTCTCAAAGACTGAAACTCCTGAGCATGCTGTCCAAAGGCTTGTTGGAAGTTAACGACAAGAACGATGACTTTGCTAATGTGTGGTTCTGGGATGTGAACTGCTTGGTTCATCAATTCAATTTGGTTGTTGGGGGCCATTTGCATCTTATAGATGCGTCTTTGAAAGCGCTGCAGCAAGAGTTTCTCTATTACTCGGCTTTGGCCAAAATAATTTACACATGGAGGAATCATTCCCAGGTCATGATGTCAGAATACGATGTGGATCAAATGGCTTCTCGTCAGTTGCCTCCTGCACCATGCGCTGCAAGATGGGGGTGCATCCACGAACTTGAAATTTTTCTTCTGGCGACTGGCGTGCACAATGTCACCCAAAATTTTGTCTCTGCATGCAAGAAAATTTCTGGCAAAAGAAAGAATCAAGCTTCAGGACGGGTCAGCAGCAAGTCTTTGCCGCTGGATGAGATTGCTTTGGATGAGCTGAAAGCATATCAAGCTCGCATGAGCAGATACATGCAGTCTGCTGTCAGTGCTGTGACCAATTCGGTGTTTTGGTTTTTCCTCCATGTATCCTTCGTGACCAAAGAGCCTTTGATTGCTTGCTTTGCTTGGTTGCAAAAACACCGACATATGGCGGTCATCAGCTTCGCAACTTCAAAGTGCCACGAATTCTCCTTTCAATTGCGCCAACTCGTGGTGGACAGGAGGTGGATCGATTGGTGCTTGGACCAATCAGGGGCAAGAGAAGCATTGCCAGCAGAATGCGTTTGGGATTTGGTCTCCGCGGCAACAGACATCGCATCCCACAACTGCACTTCTTTTGAACGGCGGATTGTGGAGTACATCACCAAGTGGCTTGGCTGGGCTTGCCTCGGCACCCACGAAACTGTTTGTGTGTCCATATCAAGAATACTTACTTCTTTGTGCTTTGTGCTTTACTTGCCTCTCAGCATTAGCATGGTCTTGCCTTTGGAAACATGCAAGGTCAGTGTCTTGATCGTTTTGGGGTTTGGATTCGGCCAATGATATATGCAAAGTTGACTTGCAGACATCAACAAAAAATTGAACCACTTTATATGTCGTTTTGGAGTGGCTCAATGCAGCTTGCACATTGCTATTCAGATTCAGCTGTGATTTAGTTCAAGGAAACCATTGTTAGGCAATCACCAGGATGTTGCTACTTGTTTGTTGTGTTTCTGCACTTTCTGTCAACTGAGTTGGCCTTATCGTTTGTTCTGGCTGATCAAAGATCCTCCAAATGATGAGTCGGAGGACCGAAGACGTGGCATACTTAGTCGTGTTTCCTCTGGATCCAAAGCAAGAATTCTTGAGGGAAGTTGGCAAGGGGGAAAATAGTTTTACCCGTAGGTAGATGTTCACTGCATTGGTTCGGTTCTTCATTGGACCAGTGAGCAAACTTCCACATATATTTTTGTTGCTCGAATCATGCGACAAAACATTAGTCCTGCAGACAGGTTCTTTAGCTATTCTCTAGTTGTATTTTTCATGTTGGCAGAAAATGATGTATCAATTCCTAACACTTTCTCTTTCAAAAATGTTTTTTCTATGAGCCGTTGTCTACTTAGCTGAGCTGACTGGGGCCTCCTGACCAATTTTTCGCTATTATTACTATGTTCAACCAGATTCCATCCTATTGTTGCTGCGTTTGATTGCATCACTATTTGTCCAACCACATTCCCACGACTGTGCAGAACTGTGGCTTTGCTAAAGCTAAGGGGTTGCTGCTGAACTGATTGACTCCGAACCTGGAACCTTGCATGCGACTGCAAGACGTGTTTTGACGCTTTGCAGCATTTAGGCATTCAATCAGTCCCTGTGGGCCTGTGGGCACAAGTTGAATCAATCTTGTCGGTTGTGCGAAACGTTCAAACTATGTGACCTGTTCTACTTCTTTTGCAAGTCTGAAGTGATCATGTGGCATGGTATTTTGGAAAAGCTGTGATATGAATCGGTGAAAGTGAAGCAGAGAAGCAGATAGCACTATTTCAAATGAGAAGGTAGCCAACCATTAACCATCATTGCCAACATTGGAACACATGAGTTTCTAAATCAAGATTCATTTGGGTCAATTTGGGGCCCTTGAAAGAAAATCATGATACACAGACACAACTGTTAATTCGTTGATGCAACCAACTGTTTTGCCAGATGGAGAGCGGGTGAGGATGGAGAGAAAAGACGTATTGTTTTCTCAAAGTCGTTTGGTCTCCAGGCCACTCTTGGCCACGCCGTGCTTGCATCCGTTGCTTTTGCAGTTAGCTATTTTTTCCACAGCTCAAAGCACCATCCTAGCAACAAAAGTTTGTGTGGATCTCAAACCAGGCTTGGCTGGAGATGGGTTATTAGATTGACCAAGCTGACATTCAAAGATACTTCCATGCACTTCTTGGCCGGCTCATGGACATTGAACTGGTAGTTTCTGTTTGTAGCCTTTGGTACAGATATTGAAGTTTTGAACCTCTCAGCTTGCCAACTGTGTCCTCGGGTGATTATTGTCATTTCTAGATTCAATGAAGGCGCTACAGCCGCCACAAGATTAAACAATTTGTCATTTTTTAGCCAACCGGGAAAGGAGTGGCTGGCAATAGCATTGTGGCCATGGACCCACCACTACTGAAACCATCTAAGGAGGAAATGCCGAGGGGAACTTCATGCTGCAGCAGAAACTGGTCGCATCAATCCCCGTGGCGTGCTGCATGGTGGCCTGGTGATGTCTGCAAGGCTGCTTAAACTTCATGTGGTCCTGATGGAATCCATCAATTCAATGCTGGGGAACCTTTCCAGGAGTTCCCGAAACATCAGCCTGGAGCTGCTAAGTGCCAGGGTCTGCGTCAAGAAGCGATTGGGCTTCATCAGAGAAGCTGCAATCCAGGAAAATGATGCACCCGATAGTTCTGATGAACAAGCGCTGATGAACCAAGTAGGTGCAAAGAAGAGGTCGCAGATCAAACCACACATGACAATCATCAGTGCTCTCTCGATGAAGCAGGTCCGCCCCCATGCTTTGCAAGCAATGCAGGAGCTCAAGCACTTTGCTGCAGATGCCTTCCAGATAACGCAGAACATGTTTCGGTTTGCAACCCCGGATCCATTGCAAGAAGTTCCCAGCAACGAGTTTCAATTCTTGAACGAGTCCGACCCTTTGCAACTCTCCCGCCAGAGGAGAAGCGATTGCACACGATTGCGCAGAAATTTCACCGGCAATGGTTTCAGTACAAGAAAGAGAACTTCACTGGCAAAGCAAGTTTGTTGTGCTTCTTTCTAGCTGATCAATGCCCACCGATGTTTGATCCCCGGAAAGCATTTCGACTTTACTACGTTGCGGAGATAGTCCACTCTCAGGCATCTTGCTGCATTGAGATTATGGAAGAAATGTTTTGTTCATATGGCCTGTAGGCTCGCAATCTCCAATAAGCTAAAATCATTCAAACAAGCGTAAATCATATCTTATATTGGTTGGTGCAATGTAGGCGAACCAACATCACAAGATGAGTCAATGAGCCAATGGCTGCCTTGGGAAATCTGTAAGTTTGGCTTCGGGTTTGGAAGCCCATCCATTTTGGTCAATCTGAGGCACGGCTGATTGATATGGAAGCTTTGTCAGCTGCACCACAGGTTAAATTCAAGATTCCTGTCACATCCATTCGATCCACTGCAGTGTTTGGCAATGCAATCAGAGCTGACGTCGACTTCATTGTATTTGCAGCTGGGCTTGTGCCAGTCAAGACAGCTGAAAAATATACAGGGCCAAGTTTCCACTGCAAGGAAGCAATGCAAATCACACACATCAGCAAAGCAACCAAGCCACGAAGGTACAACAAGCAAGGGCCAAAGGCACATGCCCTTGCAGCTGATGATTTGACAGATATGGATGAAGAAGATGCAGCTGAAGTTTATGATCATGGTTGCTCTATGGGATATATTGGACAAAAGGAAGATGATGATTCAGTGTCTCCGGAGATGTCAGAAAAAGACCAAAAAGTTGGTGATTCCCATGACGCAACTCTGCGCCAAAATATTTTGGCAGCTCGTAAAGAGGGACGGCTGCCAGCGGAAATCAAAATCAGCCTCTTGGGCAGCACATCGTGTTTTACGGACGAAGAACTGGAACGAATGGCTGTTGACAGCCATTTGAGGACCGGTGGGATTGTTTGTTTCTTGTGTTGTTTGCCGCAAAATTCCAACGCAAAACATGGGGAACAAAAAGGCAATGACAATTTGGGATCTAAGAACAAGTCTGGAAATCTGATGACAGTTGAGACAGTGGTGGCATGCGATTAATGGCTTTTTTGTTTGCCCAACTAGGCGCACAGTGCACAACCCTCCAGGCACAAATGGTTTATGCAGATAAAGTCGGCAAAACATGAGCTTGTAGCTAAACAGATTTGAGTCTTTTGCTTGGCAACACAAATCGATGGCTTAGCACACCAAATCAACATCGAATCATGCAGGCTGGAATCCTGGAAAGTGTTTTAGATATCCCTGGTTCACTGTCTCACTTCAACCATTCAACAACAACATGCATGATATGCAATCACAATCACGTGCTGTAACTGCTCAAGTTGGAGTTCACCAGTTTGAGCTTGTATGGCCTGGGAATTCCAAACAATAGGTGGCATCAGACACCAAACCTTAATTGAAAGTTCGTTTCCTTTGTTGGAACTATTTCGGTGGAAGGGTCAGGGATCAATGCTTGCACACGTAGACATGCACGGTACAATCATTCCAATTACTTCATTGCGTTGCCCAGCATAACTTTGCCACGTGCCAGGAATGGGCAACCTGCAAAGGATGCCGCAAGTGTCTGTGCCGATAGCGAACCAGCACCTGCTCCATCCAGTGGACGAGACACCTGCTCTAATAAGCCTTCTGGCAGTACCAAAGATGCAAATGCAGCACCTGCTTTCAAATCAGCCTCAATTGTCTCCAAGTTTTTGGTTCGGTGGCGTGCCAGCATGCTGCTCTCAATGGAGAGCCTTTCTGAACGTGACCATGCAATCAAAACATTGCCGATTGGCGGTCCTGGCGACGCACGTCAACTTACTCTTTTGATGTCCAAGTCACCCAGCACTGGAGATGAAGATCCGCAAGAAGCCCGAGTCGTCTTTGTGCATTGGCTACCTCTTAAACGTTTGGTTGGCAAAGTTGTGCCTGTTGACTCAGAAACAGGACTGATTTCGTATGTTCCAAACTTCGTGAAGACAGAGGAAACTTTCAAAGGAGACACTGCAGAGATCATTCATCCAGCTGCAGGTGTTTACATGCGAAAATCAAAGGATGACCGTGAAAAAGTTCCAGCTGCCGTTCTTCGACTGAAACACATGTTTGAAGTGTCTTTAACGCCACGAACCGGCTTCGAAGACTGGTGTGAATGTGACTGCATGGCATGCCAAATCGATATGGATGTGGCAACTTTGGCAACAGAGACGGTGGCAAGATGCGCTTTGTGCCTTTTGGATTTGCACGAAGTATGCGCTGAAGCACTGGTGAAGTCATTGCCTTCAGAGAGAGCAAAAAAAGAGAAGCTGCTCAAGGCAACCAACAAGACTAAATTCAACATTTCGATGATTCCTGCCAGCATTGTGGTACAAGAGGCTGAAAATGAGCCCGGGGCTCAGAAGGTCAAGGTGATGGGATGTTTGCAGACCTCTTTGGTGCAATTTTGAATTGTGAGCAGTTTGGAATTGTGAGCTGACGTTGGTAACCTTGGTAACCTTCGAGCTAATTCACCCAAAAAAATATTGTGAACAAAATTGATTCAGGATCATGTATCGATCTGGTTTCAACACGGAGCAAGTTGGAAAAGACATGTTTGGCTTTAAGCATGTGTAACCAGTGGGACAGTCGCAAGTTCCAATGTTTTCCGCATGCAACAGAAAACCTTATGTAACAATAAGTATGTCAGTGGTCAGTCTTCCGTCTTCCGTCTTCCATTGAGTCTTCCATGTTGTGTGATTATTTTGGCACAATCGCTCTGTTGAGCTTGTTGAGGCCTGGCGGCCATGACGCTGGATATGAAGCGCATCCCCTATTGTCAGACCGCCAGTGGGGGACTTTGACCAACGTTCCGTTTTCAGAGTTTTTCTGTTCGTTTTTCTGTTCAAGAGCCTTACAGATTCACATATCAAAGGTGTTAAACTTTCTCCACTGGGTTGAATCAATTTGCAAATCCAAGCTTGTGTTGGCCAATGATGGCTTTAATTCCAAAGCTGTCAGCAAATATGCTTCCATTACTTCCGAGCAGTTTGAGACAATGGCGCATCAAACAGGAAAGCAAGTAATGATCCGGAATTCGATTGACAAGCTTGACAGCCGCTCGTTGATGAGCGTCTTCTTTTCGAGGAAATTTACCAACATCAAATCCTTCTGCAAAGTGTGCCAATTGTGGCTGCAAGAGTTGTATCCTCAGTTCGCCGAATATCTTCCGAATTTCAAGAGGAAGTTGCTGCATGTTCTGATATTTGAGCAGGACAATTAGGTGAATCCATTTGGTGTCAGTCAGTCAATCGCCATGGAACAATCTTGATACCAAGCCCTTTCATAAACATATATTGCATATTACATTTATATATGTATGTATGTATGAATGACTGAATGTATGTATACGTGTTGGATCGGTTTCGCGCATTTCTTTCGAATTTTTGACATTCCATTCCTGGAAGGTTTGCTCCGCGTCCTCCCTGATGCAAACGACATGAACTACATGTCTGGATCCCAGAAGGATCTGGATCACCTGGAATCATCAGCACCAGCACTTTAGAACTTTAGAGTTATTGCAAACTTGAAAATCAATTATGTTTATAATGTTTATCCAAGAAGCGCAAAACAGCTGGCCTGTGTGGCCAAACTGTGTTTCATCTTTGTATGGTCTCATTTGTGATTCAATGTATGTAGGGCATGGGGCTCAAATTTCAAAGTGCCAGCAGAAGTGAGCTCATTTCTTCGTTTTGTTGCCGTGACTCGTGAAACCTTCGGTGCAGTGATGTCAGTACCTCCGAACATCCAGTTCAAGATCGGCCGAGTGATGATGATGGACGTCAAGATTTACAATTCTGATGCGGCATCACTTGTTGGTGCGCATGCTGATCAGAAGGATAGAGAAGCAGTCATTGCTGCTGCATTTGCGCCATCTCCCGGGGCTGGACCTAATGGTGGGCCATCGCCGCCTCATCCACCACCAGGTGGTCCAGGTGTGGAAGAAACCACGCCGGGGAATCACAGCAAAGCTTCAAATCAACCACACGGCAACCCACCAGGATCTGGCAACGGAGACAAGCTTGGACCAGAAACTGTGCATCCAATTCCTCCTTCAGCAAGTCCTTCCAAAGCGGCCAAACTTGGCCTTGGGTCTTCCATTCTCCGCGAGCGTGGTGATTCTGACAATGGCCATCCGCAGAAAAAGCTTCGGATTTTGAATCACCACGGAAATCCTTACGTGGATGTTGATCTTGTGGCTGGGACTTCAGTTCTTGACTCCAAAGACACAGGGATCTCTGTCTCAAAAAGTTCCATGAGTGCGAACGAGGCCAAAGAGGTTGTCGCGGAAAGGGGTGTTGATGCCACCCCAAATCTTGCGGCTCACCCTGAAGTTCACCCTGATGACCAAGAGACAATCTGTTCACCTTCTGAACGTATGTCACAAATGAGCGACAATGAGGAGAGCAATGTTGATGAGGATGAGGACGATGCATCTGGTCCGGAATCTAGACCTTCGCCAAGACATCCCATGGAGATTATTGGTGTTCCTTGTCGCACATGGACATCTGGTTATACCGATGGTCACACCATGGAAAATGACATCAAGGACTTGGATGACTTCACCCTGTCCGAGCAGAGGCGATACCTTTGCCGCTGGTATGGAAGGAAGGGTGATGATGAGATTCCGTATCCAGAGGAAAGAGTACGCCCAGCACTCATGCGCTCGCGTCGCATGCAGTTACCTCTTCTGTATTTATCAACATTTTCTTTTTGTATGATTTTGCATGATATGTTGTAGTTCGCTTCAGCCCGCTTATTTGTTGCAGTAAAAGTTTTGTATGATGTTCAGTCGGTGTGTTTCAACATAACATTGAATGACACTGAATGAATGTTTCCAATATTCATGAATTGTATGTTATGTTGATTGCATGTGTTGCTGACACAAAATGATTTTGAATTTGGTTACCAAGATTCTCGATGGTTGCAGAAACAGTAGCCATCAATCGATCTTTGCACAGCGAAACATTTTTTATTGTCAAATATTCACTTCACTTGTGCCCGGCTTGTGCTTAGGACAGCAGTCATTGCCGAAGCGCAAGCTGAAGCACGAGAACGTCATTGGGATGAAATGGTAGATGAAGAGCAGCAGTTGGAATCCCTTTTGACTGGCGGCGACGCAGAGATCAACCAGGAATCTGATTCTGAGGATGATTCGAATTCGATGGGCAGCCTTTTGTCCAATGTTGACACCGATTGACTGAAGATACATGATCACGGTAGCGACAGTAGCTTTTTTTTGAAGGATCCAAACAGAAGATGAATCGATCACAGGCTTCGGCTCTTGTCAAACATGTTAGGAAAAATTTGGACTCATCTCTATGTTGCCTAAATGTTGCCACTAGTACTGATTTTGAACAGAATGATCTCTGCGTATTCACATACATGACGCAAAGAAACGATGACAATTTGGAAGCCTGAAGAAATTCACGGCCCTGTGCACTGCAGCCTTCACTGTCCTACCATTTGTGCCATTTTTTCTTGAGCGGAAAAACAATATCCTATATTCAAAAGCATTGCTGATGTTTCATCTAGCAATTAAATCCGCTTACTTCATCATATCTATGGGTTGTTCATTAGGTTGTTTTTACATACTTGCAGACATAGGTGGAGAATGCAGAATCTAGGAAATCAAAGGTGCAGTACAGGGAGCAGTCGTTGCGATTGTCACCGTTTGCTTGCAGCCAGCGAGCAGAACAAAAAGAAGACTGTGCAATCAGTCTCTGTTTGCAGGCATGTGTTAAACGTGAAACGGATTGGGCAAACCAGTTGTTTATTTCACAATTTGTGATTCTCAGGTGTGACCAAAAACAATGCTTCAATAGCCTTCGTTCCTGCAGAGATATTTGGGCCTGGCACCAAGAACATGGAAATTGCTTGGAAGTGTCAGGAAGTGATCATACGATTAAAATAATCATACCCAAAAGCAAACGGTTTGCTCCAAGAAATCAACAGAACCGGTGTGCCAGACTTGACAAGTGCTTCAACAAAGCGCGCGATGTTGATTCATTATACTTTGGATCAAGCACAAGCGTGAGAGTTTCTCAGCTTTATATTTGTATTCAAATACGCATATACATACATATACAAATACAAACATGCATAACACTCATAACACAAACACAAATTATTTGATATTTAAATCTGATAATCTGATATTAAAACGAAATATTGCTTTCAACATATTTGATCTAGTATATTTGGATGGTAAATGTCAATTTGTTTAAATTTTATGTTTCCTGAATTATGTTGGCAAAGTATTTCCTTGCAGCTGTGGAGAATGTAAGGTGTCGCAGTCTCTGGGGAAGATGTTCCCTAGTCTTTGTGCTTTGTCTCTGGGGAGGATGTTCCCTAGTCTCTGGGGAGGAGGTACCCTAGTCTTTGGTGAGGAGGTTCCCTAGTCTCTGGGGAGGAGGTACCCTAGTCTTTGGTGAGGAGGTTCCCCAGTCTCTGGGGAGGAGGTTCCCCAAGTCTCTGGGGAGGAGGTTCCTTGGTCTCTGGGGAGGAGGTTCCCTAGTGTTTGGGGAGGAGGTCCCCTAGTTTCTGGGGAGGAGGTTCCCTAGTCTCTGGGGAGGAGGTTCCCCAGGGGGAGGAGGTTCCCTAGTGTCCGGGGAGGAGGTTCCCTAGTCTCTGGGGAGGAGGTTCCCCAGTCTCTGGGGAGGAGGTTCCCTAGTCTCTGGGGAGGAGGTTCCCTAGTCTCTGGGGAGGAGGTTCCCTATAGTCTCTGGGGAGGAGGTTCCCTAGTCTCTAGGGAGGTTCCCTAGTCTCTGGGGAGGATGTTCCCTAGCATCTGGGGAGGAGGTTCCCTAGTCTCTGGTGATGAAGTTCCCCAAGTCTCTGGGGAGGAGGTTCCCTAGTCTCTGGGGAGGAGGTTCCCTAGTCTCTGGGGAGGAGGTTCCCTAGTCTCTCTGGGGAGGAGGTTCCCCAGTCTCTCAAAAGGAGGTTCCCTAGTGTCCGGGGAGGAGGTTCCCTAGTCTCTGGGGAGGAGGTTCCCTAGTCTCTGGGGAGGAGGTTCCCTAGTGTCTGGGGAGGAGGTTCCCTAGTCTCTGGGGAGGAAGTTCCCTAGCATCTGGGGAGGAGGTTCCACAGTCTCTGGTGAGGAGGTTCCCTAGCATCTGGGGATGAGGTTCTCTAGTCTCTGGGAAGGATGTTCCATTCTCCGGGAAGTTTCCCAATCTCAGGATGAGGTTCTCTAGCATATGTGGATAAAGTTTTATAGTATATGGAAATGATATGTTTTCAGTGGTATCAATAAAGAAACATTTTTTTAAAAATATATGTTTAAGTATTTTGTAATTGTTTTTCAATATGATTTTGTGGTAAATAATTCGCTACTATATGAATATAGTGTTTTGACATAGTAGCATACAATTTTGAAAACAATATTAATAATGTTGACAATTTGCTTCGTATTCCATATAAGCATATATAATATATAAATAATACATATACATACATATATTTATTTTAGCAACATGAGCAGTATCACATACATGTATGCATATAGTAATTCTGTGATACTTGTGCAGGCACATATTTTGAATATTCTTTCGTCAAAAGGAATCATTCAGTCTGTTTTTTTTGCTTACGCCATGCCGCGGAAGTCAGAGCAGCTTGCTTGGATAGTGACTGCAGAAGAACGATCTCTTTTTTGCCAAAAGGCAGCAACTGGCTTTTTGAGGTGGGAGTTCAGAACAAAGATGCTGTGATTTTTGTTTTGGCACAATGTTTGAACCAAAATATGATCCCATGCAATTCAACTTGTACCTACCATCCTAAAATTCATTTAATTCAACCATGTCAGGCCATTTGTTCCGCACAAAGGAACACAACAATTTTACTTTGGATGCGTGACAGAATTCGAAGACAGAAAGCCGGTCCGGATGAAGTTGTTTGGAAAAGCAACTATTCTGGAATCTTCATGCAAGCAGGTGTACTCCAAGAAGCAAGGAACAGATTCACTTGCTTCTACTAGCCATGTGCATTGTCATGCAGGTGACTTTGCAAGGGTGCGAGCTATTTTGAAAGCTGACTTGGGGTACAGTGTCACAGCGAATTTGTACTTACACATGATTGGCTCTTTTGAGCAGATCACTCCAGTCTACGTAGGTGTTTCCAGCATCAAAGCTGGTGTTGCGAAATTTTCCTTTGACGAACAAAGGTTGGGCACGTCAGCTCCAACACCTAACTCTCAACCTCAGCTTGAGAAGTTTTTCACTGCTGGCGTACGTGCAGGTGCTTCACAGGAGCAACAGCAGTCTCATTTTTGTCAAGATTGACAAGCTACCAGAACCAGTTTGTCGCCATGTTTTTGACGACTTGAAAACAAATTTGCATACTTTGTTTAACTTGTCAGGCTTGTGAGGTTGCCAGGTGGCAATTGTAGAATCATACGTTATCATTGCCATTGCGGCTTTGCAAGGAGGACGCCAAAATGTCAATTCCACTTTGTGATGCGGTCGAGCACTCTCCAGCTGCAACCAGTTCAAGTACACCAGATGCGGCACCTCATGCCAATGCACAAGAACCATGGAGAACGTTTGAATTATAATTTTTCAACTATTTTCAAATTTACTGAAACAATTGAACCGATTCAACTTGTTTGTGCTGTTATTGTTCCATATTGTACTTAGTTCTGCATTTGTTTGTGATTTGAATTGCATTTATTTATTTATGTTGCAGCTGACATCCCTTTCACACTTGCAGGCTGCAACGGAAACCGATGCTGACGTGGGTTCAAGTGCACTGGCTCAGCAAAAAAGTCATTCTTCCAAACTGGATGTTCCTGTGGGACATGCAGGCTCTGATGCCGATGAGTTGACTTTAAGTCAGGCGATGGAAGAGATGATGGACAATATGTTTACTGATGGTGAAAGCAACATTCTTCCAGCTGGAAAAAAGGATCCGGTAGACGGCGGAGATTACATCAAGCCATCAAGTTCTTCATCTTCAGCACAGGGGAAACGTGACGGTGACTCCACTTCATGCTTTTCAAATCCAAATCCATCAAGCGACCTGAAAACACCAGAGTTTGGATCGCCAGCTAGTGTTGGACAGAGCACGGTGAAAACCACCAGAAAACGTCAGTTGTCCAAAACCGTTTCATCTCCTGGCTCAGTGCGCTCATCCAAATCACACAAAAGCTTGTCGCAGCAAAATTCTTTCAGCAGTGTGCCGGAATTTGGGCAAAATGGTTGCCCTCATGCTGATGTTTGTGAAGAGTTTGCTGAACAAGATGTTCCAGTCTCAGAATGTGAACCTCAAGGTTCTGCAAGTGAGGTGCCTTGTGTGAAGTCGCTTTCTGATGCAATGAAGTGGCCAACTCATCACACAAATTGTGTGACGGAACGTATGAGGAGTCAGCCGGCGTCATACCAGGATTTGGACAGCGATTCTGATTCAGACACTGATGCCAATGCTCCCGGTTCGGGACCCAGCGTTGAGCTGAAGCGCATGCTCAAAGCCTTTGATGCTGTGCCGATGAGCACGGCTTTTTCTGGCATTGATTCTCCTGGAACTTCAATGTGTCAGCAAATCTCTGAATTGAATACCAGAGTCACAGTCACAGAAAAATTCAAAATTGGGAAGCCAGTGCATCTCAACGGAGTGGAATGGTTCGGTCCAAGTCAAGATGAGCTATTGGAACATCCTTGCAAACCACAGTGTCTTTTTGGAGATATCACCCAATTCTTGTCACCGTACCTACGTGGACTTTTCCCAGAGCTGGTCAAGAAAAACAAGCTGATGGAGGTCTTCAAACCGATCGTTTGCGATCCCACCAACAACAGTGTCAGATTGACTTTTGTCTGACTTGTTAGTGGATTTGATCATAGGACCGGGAACCAGAAACCTTTGAATTTTGCATTGTTGGTTCGACAAGTATCTATATCATGTATCAAAGGAAACATGTAGTATCTTTGTTGGTGTTCTCAAAATGTTTTGCTTTAACAATAATGTTTGTTTGTGTGAGCTCATTGTTCTGAGGGAAGCGCCGTGCCGTGTCCATGGAAAACTTTGCAATTTGCTTTGCTTTGGGCTGGCATTGATTCATATGGCTGGCACATCGTGCATAGCTTGGTCGGATATGGGCATCAATGAAGGTTTTGCCGCGGAGAGTACTGGACATTTTCTCATTTGGGCTGCTTTGAGAGTCCGGCTGATGGAGCCGATCGTGATTTTGGAGAATGTCCTGGGATTTCCTCGATGGTTACTATGTGAGGTCATGCCGATGTACCACGTGGATTGGTTGCCGCTATCACCGGCAAACCTTGGTTGGCCCATTCCCCGAGAACGACAATACATAGTGTCGCTTGGAAACAGTTAGGTACAAACGGCTAAGGTGATCTAAGGTGATGGTTGATTCGGTGGATATCAGTCCGTTCGTGGCATGGATTTCAGTTCAGGTCAAACTCAGATGCACTTTATCGAACACAATGTCAATCCTTTGCCTTTTTGGCCACTTGACATTCTTGTGAATTTTGCGAACAATTGTTCAGTTCACTTCAACTTCAATGGTGATTGAAATATTTTGAGGTTGCGTCACCGTGCCAAGACGCTGGGATGGAGAAGCCCACTGCACTCCTTTGTGAAGATGTTCAACCGAGTTTGCAGAACATCCTGGGTCATTTTCTTCTGGGAGATGCTTGGCATAGCTCAGGCAAGTTTTATTGCTAGTTGATGCCACAACCGCTGACCGCCAACTTTTGAAATGCACATTTGGTAGTCAAACAGATGCCAAATGCAATTCGTGGGTCGTGTGAATGTTCTTTTGGCTGTTGAAAGTTGGAAGCTATAGTTGGTTGTGTCAAAATTAGTTGATGGCTGGCCTCACGACTTCATTCACTTACTTTTGTTCGTATTACTATTTTGTTCCTGTCAATGACTGACTCAGGACATCCAAGAAAGTTTTACAAGATGAGTTGGATTGGTCGTGCTCCAGACCATCTTCCCGATGCAATGGCACCAAACAAAGCATTGAAGATGCGAATGCCTTCATCAAGTCCTTCACACCCATGGAACATGAATTTTATTTGGAGTACCGAAAGGTTGCTCCAAAAGGCTTGTATTCATTGAATCAAAACCCGAAAGTGCGCGGGATGAAGTCCAAGCTCAACCAGGACGTCAGTAACATCCAGGTTGTTCAAAACCTCTCTTGTATGGGCAGAAGTTGTGGACTTGTGAGCTGATGCGATTGAAGGGCAACATTTGGTGAAACCTCAAAAGTCACTTAAACATCTTGCGCTGGCACTTTTCAACTTTGAAATGGAATTCCTTATTCTTAAACTTGCTATGGTTTTAATGTTTTGAAACTTTTTCAATGTGAGGGAATGTTTAGACTTGGTTGAACCGCAGGACATGTCCACCCTCATCAAGTCGGGGACGCTATGGTTTAGTGACTTCCATATGCGTTGGCTGACTGCAATGGAAGCTCTCACATGTCAAGGTTTTCCAGTTCATGCGGAGATGAGCTACATGGTGCCTTGTTGCTCGTTCGCTGCTCGAAACGCAGGGCTTTGCAACAGCGACCATCCATCCAGGGGTGCTACGATTGGCCAAAGTGGCAACTCAATGCATACTGAGGTTGCAGGCTCAGTCCTTACATATGCTTTGCTTGAAGTGAAGCTTGACAAGTTTGCCAGACAACTTGTCATGGGTTCTTTCAAATCCTCTCCTATGCGGCCGCTTGCAGAGCCGACAGGCAAGTATCCGCCTTCTGACCCCAAGGATGTGACGTGCAACAATACAATTTGATCATCCGGTGTTTGCGCTACAGAGAAATTGAGACCGACAAATTTCACTTGGTTGTTTCACATTTTGCATAGTTTTGGTGGTTCTGGCAACTTGGAGGGGGCAGTGTTGCAAAACCTAGTCGCTCTTTTTATTTTGAGTTTGAAGGTAAGCACATAGTTCCGTAATGTTGTCACGAGATTTACCCGTATAGCTAGGGTAAAATCATTTTACATAACCCATCAAACTTATGGCTTCAAGTGCGGCTTCAAGTTTCTTCCACTTTGCTTTGCCACATTTTGTAAGTTGTGGCATGTAGCTGATGTAGTCATAGCAGCAGAAGCACTGCCATGGCTGCAGCAACAAACTCGAGCTTTGCAAACCAGAATGTGCAAAATATTTAGCAGCCAGCCTGCAGTGCAATGTCATGTTCGCATCATGAACTGAGTCTCAGCTTATTGGTGCTGTATTTTTAGGTAGAGAGTATGGATGCGATGATGCAAGTTGTTAAGTTGTTGGGAGATTGCTTTCTTCATGGATTCCATAAAGCACTGAAAGAAAGAGAAGAGAGGGAAGGGGAAGGAATCAAGTGTTTTGTCAACAGCACGTTTGCTTTCCCATGCACATTTTCTTTGGCTCAGAATTTCGAGTTTCATTGTCAGTGTAGGTGCCTGTGAGGCACCTGCTTTCAATAGTATGGATGTTTCACCGGATCCACAAGCAGAGGGTCCACCAGGCCCACCGGAAGTGATCGCTGCGCAGAAAGCGGAAGCATTGGATTTTTCCAGTCCTCCAGCAGTTCCACCAGGGACAGGCAAAGGGATAGATTCCAAGGTGAGCGCACCGCCGGAAATTTCGCAAGCTCCAGCGGCTGAGAGAGCCACTCCACCTTTAGGTCCATCTTTTCGAGCAGCTGATTTGAAAAGAGCTTTGTATGATCCGAACGCAAAATTGGTGGATCTGTTTGGCGATCTGGAGCCCAAGTTGATGTTGGATGCAATAACGGAGACTTTCTGGGAATCTTGTCCAGATTTTTGATCACTATGATTGATCAAAGATAAACTTACTTTTTGTTTTTTGTTTGTATAGCCTATAATGATGTGCTATGTCCAAGCATATTCATACTATGCTTGCTCTCTCCCTGCAAAACCACTCAGAAAAGACGAGAGCGGTTGCCTTGGTTCTTCACTGTGAATGGCCCGAATGGCCCCGAGCAGCGATTCATGTTTCGAAGGGATCCTTGCAACGACAACAGGAAGCAAGCCATTGTCAACGAGATGGTTAAGTCTATTGAGACGAAGGGTCTCATTGCTGACGCACGAGGCAAGTGTTGGCTCATCGACCGCCCTGACAGTGAATCGTATCCTGGCCGGGTCTTTGCAAGTCGTTTGAATTGAACAATGCATCCCCTATGGGGAATTAAAAAAAGTGTTAATCATTCTGCACGCATTGTGTACACCAGTTTCTACATTTTTGTTGCCTGGCCACTGGCTGATATGTTTCTTGGGAGTGGCGTCAAAGTCAACAAATCCTAGGCCATATCAATGCTTGTCATGGGGCCACATGAATCTTGCACTGAATTGGCATTTTTTTGCTGTGTAGTCCCCAGCTTCGTTTCACTGATAATTTTGTCGTTCATGCAGAATCACGCACACACATAAAAACATATATATATATACACTTAAATATACATATGTAATTTACATACACATATTATGTCTACATATTTATACAGATTTAGATCTATAGGATAGAAGGAAAGCAAAGTTAATTGACCCTTTCAGGTTACCGTTTGCCTTTGCCCTTGTCCCTTACTGAAATCATTTTGTTAAGGGACAAGTCAGTGATAATACAAAAGTTTGTCTTTGATGTTTCCCAGGTCCTCTTGTGATTCCTGGATTCTCTGGCAGGACAGAAGCTGTTCAAATTGCACATGAAAAGAATGTGCAGAACGGCGGCAAAAATGCTATGATCACACGGTCAATCCAGGAAGGGCTAGAGGCAGACATTTTCCATGACATGCCCGTCGAGGCGAAGGAATTCCTCATCAAATTCCACAATGGGGTTGATGAAAAAAAAGACATCATGCAGCAGCTGAAGCTGGTTCGCAAGGTGTCTTGATTTGGGTCAAGATTCAAGACTTGTGGGCGTGGACTGGTGGAATCCAAAATGTTTTGAGTTTAGCTAACCTTTGCCTTCCTAGCCGATTCCTAGCCTTTGGGGTTCAAAACTGGTGGTCCACCTTTGTGATGATTGCTTCCGCATTAGACTTAATGGCTGGGGAACTATCTCCCCAGTCCCGCATTTCTGCAAGGCAGAATCTGCATGGAGGCATCACAGGCAATCTCTTGGTGCAAGCCACCGGCAGACAACCAGTTACGAGACTCTCTACTGGAAGTTTGTCCAGAACCGGTTTGTTGGCGTGTGGAGGTGGCTTGGTCCAAAACTGAAATGGAACGGCTTCATAGCTTGAATAGCAAAAGTTGAACTCTATCTTCCTGTTCCGTGCGCCTAAAACCATCAAGCATTGTGTTCAACCCGGCATTTGCATATTAGAACTTGCGTTGGAGATATTTTTTTCAAGAAACAATGAGATCAACGGTTTGGTTTTGATGGGATGATTTGGATGCACCCTTTTCCTGAGGTCTTTCAGGGCATTTGACCAATGTAAGATTTGTGCCAATGTACTCAATTCGCTGGGCCTCTTGGAGTTTGCCGTGGGAGAGATGAACAAGGGTGCTGACATTTTACGTGATCAGTTCACGCCTGAAACGGCTTTCACAGCAATCCACAACCTCTTGTCCATTTTGACTCAGAATGTATCTGATGATGTGGATGACAGGCCGGGGTGTGCATGTGTCCAAAGACAGCTACAGGATCAATATCAGTAATTGATAGTAATTGTCATTGTAATTGAAAGTTTGCAGTTTGCAGCTATTTTCTTTTTGGCTTGGTCAGTGTGGGTCGCAGCCTGATGTAAATTCAGCTTGTTTCTGTTTTTCCTGGGATTCTCAGCAGTTCATTTGCTTGATGCGCCAAATGGCCCAATGGGCAAATTCAAGGCAGTTTCTTGAACTTTTGGCATGGGAAGCCGTGAAGTTTTGCGTAGCTTGGCTCCTATCCAGGGTGATCCGCCATCGACGGATTTTGTTGTTCGGAAGTTGCCCAACATCAACCAAGAAGAAAAGAATTGTACGTTCAACCAATGAAAGCAACAGCCCAACATCAAAGATTGATGTAGAGAGAAGCAACGAAAGCAGTTTATGTTTTCTCTGGTCCTCCTCACCTAATTTTGTGCTGTACACATGCATGGTACTCTGGTACCCCAGGAATATTTAAGACATGATTATCATATTATGATATCAAGATATGGCAGTATGACATCACACGCCAAGGTGCCCTGGTTGGACGAGTACCCTGATGCTGTGGAGTGGCTGTTTGACAAAGCACGTCCCGAAATCGCAACCCGGATGGTGCAGAAAATGGAAGGGTCAGAGGTCATCAGACAGAGTGAGGCACAGTCTTCAGGGAAATCAAAGCCTGCTCCGAAAGCAAAAGCGAAGGCGAAGGCTGCTGGTGGAATGGCTGGGATCGATTCCTTCCGCTTGTGTTCCGAGGAGCCAGTGAGTCTCTACACGAAGAAATCGAAGAGAGTAAAGACTTTTGTGGATGTGGTGATGGGTTCTGCTTCCTACGTTGTCCACCTAATTGACCGAGACTTCTCAAGTGCTGTGTCGAACAACTTGAAACTTGGAAAAATGTGTTTTTTACAGTGCTCAGCTAGAACTAACTAGTTGGTCGTTCCCCAATCCATCAGATTTAAATGGTACGGGTTACGGGTGGGTAAAACATGTTGGAAATCAAAAGCTATTAATTAAGTCCTGACCCTGCAGCCATGAGGACTGGCACGGAGGCTTTCAGGAAGATGGTTGGAAACTTTTTCAGCCGGATGCTTCATTTTGCTTTCACCGGGAAGTTTGATGTTGGCACAGACAAGCCTGCCCAGTCCTTCAGCAAGTGCAAGGCTTACGCCATGAACCAGCTTTATGAATCTATTCTGAAAGCGGTCCTGCCTTCTTTCTCCACTATCAGCAGTGATCAGTCCATGGTGGAAAAGCTGCAGAAGTTTTTGGGAGAGTCGGGTCCTTCCAGCTCAGCCTCAGCTGCGCCAAGCAAGAAAAAATCACAAGTTTCTACCACATTCGCCTTTTGAATCACACTTTTCTATTTCTGGCCTGAAAACCAAGCGCAACTATCATGATATTTTTCTATTCTTGTCAAATGGTCAAATGAGTGATGGAAGCAGCCCCAGTGAGGCTGATGAATCAGTTGTGGATGACGAGAAAAATGTCAAGGCTTTTGTCTTCTTTTGCCAAGAGGGGCTAGGCCTTCCTGCGTGCAGCAAAACAGAGGAGTTTGGACCAAAATTGGCCGAGCGATTGAAAGCAATCAAAAAGACACTAGATATTCAATTCAGGTTGGTTTCTTTGTTTTTCTTTGCACCCGGTGTTTTTGGAAGACGAGAGGAAAGGGAGGATTCCGGGGAGGATCATGACATTCACATTTTATGCAATTGTCTTGAAGTTGCCTTCTGCAAATTTCACCAGCGAGAGAAAATAGTGATTGGGACGCCGGCAGGCTAGTGGCTGGAGGCTACAAAGTTATGAATTATTTTGTTTTTGATGTTGCATTTTTCCACAGACTAAGGACACCTTCCATTGCTCCAGTCCTGCGCAATATGATGATGGGAATCATGCAAACCTGTTCTTGCAAACCTCCATCTCCTGAGCTCTCTGAACATGATCGGTTGCTTAGCTCAATGTATTAAAAAGGATTCTTTTTCGTTTGCCAACGACACTACTATGGAAATATCAATCCACCTTCTCCACCTTTGTGCTTTTCCATTTTGGATTCGTTCATGTCACGCGCTATGTTCACCACCGGTCCCCTGTCATTATGAATTTTGATTTCGATTGCGACTGCGAGGTCAGCCGAATGCGGGCTTCATGCGAGCTCAGTTACAAGTCTGGATTTGAGCTACGAAACAAGTCGGAATGTTTTCTCGCAGTGGCCTCCACTGGTGAGCATCTATGTGGATTCCGCAGTGAAATTCTACAAGAACAAGTGGTCATTGCCTGAAGTCATGACTACGATGGGGCTTACCAACGAAACCTTAGTTGATTTGAAGGAGCTTCGTTCGAACGCAACGCTTGGACTACTGCAGTTTGCATCGTATGGGCCTGCAGAAGCCTACAGTCTTGCGCACGGAGTGCTTCGAAGAAATTTGTGTCATCATTTTACATCATTTCTTTCCGAAATACAAGATTTCGTCAGTCCAAGTAAATATCACCTGGTTTTGTTTGTGGCAGCATGATAGCATTGGGAATGCTTAGCTGCCTGCAGTCTAGGATGCTTCTCAAATTTCTCAAAGTATGATTTTCAAGTTTTGTCGTGCTTCATCCCTGCAGGCATGTGGCACTGCAGAAGAAGGTGGTTGCAATGAAAATGCCTCCGAAGCTAATTCCAAGGAGAATGCCAGCTTCAGCCATCAGTGGCTGCACGGTTTGCTGACCGTTTTGGAGGGCAGGAAGATGACCCGAAGCCTGGCTGATCTCGATGTCATCACTCAGGATCGGCATTCCTTTGTATCCAATTGGTCGAAACTGTTGGAAGCAGGTTTGAAGTACAAGGAATCATGCAGCGTGCTGGACAAGAAGCAATTGGAGAAGGACATAGCACTGGGGTGGGTCCTGTGAGCGTGGGTGTGTTAAATTGTCGATTTCATCTTTTGGACTGCATTCATATTATTGCATTGCTCGCAATCTCCCACCACAGCCTAGCCATTGTGTGAGTTTGCTTAGGCTCACGCTTATGTGTATTTGATTTCTCAAGCTGGAAAGGAGATTGAAACAGTGCTGCAAGGTGTCCAGGCTGAGCAAGCACCTTGACAACATAACACCGGCACCTGAATAGTGAACAACTTGACTTGGCAGCTGTATGGCTGCATGTTGCTCTCAGCCCAGTCAGCGCACGTATATGTATGCATTCATTTAATTTTACCTTTAATATAAGTGTTGCACTGTGAGATTCCGCAGGCTAGATTGATGCTATTTAATTTGGTGGGATCAGGTGACATAACATGACATGCCATTTTGATTTCCACTTGTTACTGCAATGCTTGATTGCATCTTGCTGTCTGTAAACGCCTTTGAGTAAGTAAATCAGCAGCAAATTGCTGGCCATGGAATCGAGTGACCAGTGGCCACCACCACCACCACCACCACTGACCATGACAACCACCCAAGATTTTTCTTGAGGCTTCTTCTGCCGCTCGTGGTGCCACTGCATCTTCATTGCCTGGTCAGCCTCCACCTGGTGATGCGCCTTCAATATCTCTCAGCGATGCTTCCCCCAAGCCCTTGGCTGTTTCTTATTTGCACTGTACGGGACTGGACACGTTTATCTGATATTCTGACAGAATACGCAAATACCAAATGAGCTTTGACTTGAATCTCTCAGTTATTTGCTAGGGTTCTGATTTGGATTCTGGATATAGTTTCCCATTCTTGTCAAGATATCAAATGTACAATGTGCATTTTGCTGCATGCACTGTTGGGTTGTGGAATTGCGGCTTGTTTCCAATATTTGATTTTCAGCATACAGATGCACATATTCGAGTTGCCTGCATTCTCTGGTCTCTAGCTGTGTTTCCCCTCCATTTGAGTTTGACGCGATGCTCTTGCACCATGACTTGGCGATGACATCAATCGATTCACTGATGTCCGAGCGCTTTGCAATCCAGCAGCAGCTGTTCGACAATGCAAGGACTGATTGCATTTTTTTGTTCAGGATATTATGTCTGACCGAGTGACCAATTTCATGACTGGAACAAATCTGTGAATCTGTGGGTTTCTTGTGAGCCTAGACAACGAGTACAGCAGTGTTCATAATGCATACACGCAATACACGTGAATGTATGGATAGATCAGCTGGACGCGTTTCATTGTTTGGACAACATTGTACCAATGGCCATGCAAATGCTTGACCGGTTCAACTACCATCATTGGCCCATTAGCCAATAAGCACTACGTCACTATGTTTTGACAAAGTGACGGTCAGGCGACGTGAAAAGGATCAGTGGAACAAGATCAAGATCATGCTGAATCCAGTGGATACTAAGCAAGCTTGGCTGGGGATTGAAGTTGACGTCCAGGAAGACAAGGTGCTGACCAAACAGCAATTGATCAAGAAGGGCCAGGGTGAGAAGGATGACATCTTTGTGCTTGGGTATGCAAGTTCGTGGTCATCATCAGACAAATCAGACAAGCCAGCTGCCAAGAAAGCCAGGACTACAGAACCAGACAAAGATGCTTCAGGCTCTGCTGCTGGGAATTCCGATCCATCAAATTTGTCTTCTTCGTTTGCGCAGGTCGCATGGAATTTCATGGAGGGGCTCGGGTTGTTCTTCTATGGCACCGTTGCTATCGAAGGATCTGGCAACTCAGTTCCTTTGGTGGCAGAAAGACATGAGGGCCAAGGGCCCTTTCTCCCGTGGCAGGTGTTTGGGAAAGGTTGGGACACGTTGATGGCATCCGAAATGCCATGCCTGGCGTTCGTTGTCCCTGCAGTGAAAAAGGGAAAAAGTGGAAAGGGAGACAAAATGAAAACGCATCAGTTTCTCAAGGAGCAAGGGTCATCTGAACCTTCAGGAAAGTCCAAGTCTGCTGAGGGAAAGGATATTGCTGAGCAAGCAGTCATGGGCAAGGCAGCTGTCAAAAGGAAGGCAAAGAGAAAAGCTACCACAAAAGAGTCCAAGAACGAGCAAAAGTTGTCCGATGCAATCACTTTCGTCGAGGCACCGCTGTTTCTTGGATTTTCTTGTGGGGGTCTGGCGTTTTATGCTTACAAATTTCTGAATCATTTTGTTTGCCAAATAGTTCACGGAGGAACTGGAAAGTAATTTTACGGCAATGTTTGCAAAATGATGGTTGTCTAACAGATGACTACCAATGAATATACCTATGCACCATGCTTTGCAACATCCAAAGCAGTTGGAATTGGGGAGGTGCATCCCCATATTGAATAAGGTTTCGGGTTTCGGGTTGTAATAAATGAACAAACTTATTCCAGTGCCACGTGACACCAAAACATGTGATTTGGGGAGCAACCTCCCCAGTTTTCCTTGACACATGACACATCATGACACATGTATTGGGGAGGTACCTCCCTAGAATTCATGATTTGGATATGTGAAGGAAAGTAGGAGATTGGTTTACATGCCATGTATCATGTATCCTCATTGTTACTTTTAACTTTTTGTATCTCGCACGTTTGTGCTATGCGTTTAGGTTGGTCTTTGATGCTTCTTCCACCTTGAAGATTTTCCTATCAGACGGCCGTGAACCTTTGCAAATCCAATGCCCCAGACTCCTGATGAACACGGAAGCGTTGATGTTGGCAAAGGCACACCACATTTTCAACAACAACCTCTCGCCAGTGGACGACAAGGATGCCATTCAGTCCATCAATGACAATGGATTCTACATCCCCGTCAGGAAATATGATGACAAGTGGTATGTGTCCTTGAACCGCGGATTCACGTCTTTGGGTTGAATTGGTTGACATGACTGAAATTGTGCGAGAAACATGTTTGTAGATTTGTAGATTTGTTTTATTCTGCAAGGTTCCAGCTTCACTGGTTTGAAGAGTGTGTTGTTTATGTTTATCTGAGGCCGGCAGAACAAGTAAAACAAGCAGAGAAGTCCACTGAAGCAGAGGACATTGCCTTGACGGACAAGCATAACGAAGCACTTCGTCAATGGGGGGACTTGTCCGTATGGCAGGGGTGCGTGGATGTGGTGACCAAGCACTTGGGGGCGGAATCTTCTTCGGCCCGGGCACAGCGTGGAAGCAAGGTGTCCAAAGATCTCAAACATCTGACTAGCTGAAGAAATGGTTTCACTATTTCACTACCTAGCAGGCAGTGCTGCATGGATTGGTGTGATATCTGTGATATCATATATATATATATACATGTCAAGAGTTTAGTAGCCCCACACAAAAGCATATTATATGTTTCAATCATACGCTCTAGGCTTACACGGCTTACACATCTACATGTGCATTAATTGACAATTCCCAACGGCTTGTTGGATCAGATGCAGCGAATCTGCGTTTTGCGCACGGGCAACAAACAACCAGTTGCCGCAGAGATGAAAGATCTGCTCACGCGGTCAAAAGTCTTGTGCCCGGTGTCCTTTTCTTTCTTGCATACCCTTTCAAATTTAGATGGTACCTCTCAGTCCATTCATGCCACTTCAACACGATACAGCCTTCATCCGTGAGCGCCATTTGAGCACATGGCATCGTTCAGCCAGCTCAGGTCTGAACAGCAGTTGGATGATAGCAAAGGGCGTGAGTTTGACAAAAGTGCGTGCAGCTGTTCATCAGTGACAGCCATGGGCATTGAAGTCATTCGCATGTTCAAACCTATTGTGCTCAAATATAATCAAGACTACATACCTTCCAATCTGAGCAGGGTGCCCGCCCTAGTTCCACAGCACCACGCCCCCCCCAAGAGTTTGAACATTTATAATGGTAACCTATGGTTCCCAGGTTGGGAAGCATGAGTTCCAACCTCTGGGAACCGGCAGTTCCTTGCCATGGTAACCTGTGGTTCCCACGTTGGCAACCGTGAGTTCCAACCTTTGGAAACCGACAGCTCCTTGCCATGAACCAAACGCAAACATTCCGGTACCGGTTCATTAAGCAAAACAAAGCGTTCTGTACCGGTCCATTAAGCAAAACCATAAAATTGTAAAGAAACTGTTTTCATATCATTTTGACATGCACCTTTTTCGTGCAAAAACATTTTTAAGCCGGCCCAGCAGCCAAACGCAAACATTCCGCTACCGGTCCGTTAAGCAAAACAAAAGGTTCTGTTACCGGCTCAGTGAACAAAACAAAACAACATTAAGAACCATGATCTTTATCTTTTTGGAATCAACAGATCCTTCCACTGGTAACGTATGCTTTTTCAGGTTTGGAACCATGAGTTTCAAGCTTTCGCAACCGGCAATTCCTTACAATGATAGTTGCTTAGCTTCGAAAACATAAATTCTAACTTCTGGGAACCGGCAATTCCTTGCAATGGTAACCTCTGGTTCCCAGGTTGGGAACCGTAAGTTTCAAGGTCTGGGAACCGGCAGTTCCTTGCCATGGTAACCTTTGGTTCCCACGTTGGGAACCATCAGTTCCAACGTTTAGGAATTGGAAGTTCTTTGCAATGGTAACCTATGGTTCCCAGGTTGGGAAGCATGAGTTCCAACCGCTGGGAACCGGCAGTTGCTTGCAATGGTAACCTATGGTTCCCAGGTTGGGAACCAGGAGTTCCAACCTCTGGGAACCGGCAGTTCCTTGCAATGGTAACCTGTGGTTCCCACGTTGGGAACCAGGAGTTCCAACCTCTGGGAAACGGCAGTTCCTTGCCATGAACCAAACGCAAACATTCCGGTACCGGTCCATTAAGCAAAACAAAGCGTTCTGTACCGGTCCATTAAGCAAAACCATAAAATTGTAAAGAAACTGTTTTCATATCATTTTGACATGCACCTTTTTCGTGCAAAAACATTTTTAAGCCGGCCCAGCAGCCAAACGCAAACATTCCGCTACCGGTCCGTTAAGCAAAACAAAAGGTTCTGTTACCGGCTCAGTAAACAAAACAAAACAACATTAAGAACCATGAGGTCTAACTTTTTGCAATCAACAGATCCTTCCACTGGTAACGTTACTTTTTCAGGCTTGGAACCATGAGTTTCAAGCTTTGGGAACCCGCAGTTCCTTACAATGATAGCCGCTTAGCTTCGAAAACATAAATTGCAACTTCTGGGAACCGGCAATTCCTTGCAATAGTAACCTCTGGTTCCCAGGTTGGGAGCCGTAAGTTTCAAGGTCTGGGAACTGGCAGTTCCTTGCCATGGTAACCTTTGGTTCCCACGTTGGGAACCATCAGTTCCAACCTTTAGGAATTGGAAGTTCTTTGCGATGGTAACCTATGGTTCCCAGGTTGGGAAGCATGAGTTCCAACCGCTGGGAACCGGCAGTTGCTTGCAATGGTAACCTATGGTTCCCAGGTTGGGAAGCATGAGTTCCAACCTCTGGTAGCCGGCAGTTTCTTGCAATGGTAACCCATGGTTCCCAGGTTGGGAACCAGGAGTTCCAACCTCTGGGAACCGGCAGTTCCTTGCAATGGTAACCTGTGGTTCCCACGTTGGCAACAGTGAGTTCCAACCTTTGGGAACCGGCAGCTCCTTGCCACGAACCAAGCGCAAACATTCCGGTACCGGTCCATTAAGCAAAACAAAGCGTTCTTTACCGGTCCATTACGCAAAACCATAAAGTTGCAAAGAGATTGTTTTCATATCATTTTAACATGCACCTTTTTCGTGCAAAAACATTTTTAAGCCGGCCCAGCAGCCGAACGCAAACATTCCGCTACCGGTCCATTAAGCAAAACAAATCGTTCTGTTACCGGCTCAGTAAACAAAACAAAACAACCTTAAGAACCATGATTTCTATTTTTTGAAATCAACAGATCCTTCCACTGGTAACGTATGCTTTTTCAGCTTTGGAACCATGAGTTTCAAACTTTGGGGATCTGCAGTTCCTTACAATGATAGTTGCTTAGCTTCGAAAACATAAATTCTAACTTCTGGGAACCGGCAATTCCTTGCAATGGTAACCTCTGGTTCCCAGGTTGGGAACCGTAAGTTTCAAGGTCTGGGAACTGGCAGTTCATTGCCATGGTAACCTTTGGTTCCCACGTTGGGAACCATCAGTTCCAACCTTTTCTATCTGGGGTCTATGCCGGTGTAATTTTTTTTAAGGTAACGAATTTCTGAAGCCAAGACTGAATCACGCCGTGCTTGCTGCGAAACAGCTGCACTAGCTCTCGCTGTGAGGTTCTCTGGAAATCGATGGCAGATGAGAGATAATAGCTCGACGAATGGTCTCTACCTCAGAATGATCAGAATTGCTGCAAGCTCCAGATGTTTTTGGCTAAGCAGTTTGGCTACCAACCCCAGTTGGTTGCCGATATAATGTGATAAAATGGGAATATCATATGATATGATGGGGATATAGTGGGCAGAACATGGTATACCAGGGATATATCAAGCATATATAAGCAACAACATGATATCTTTTTGTAGGTTCATTCGTTGTCAAGAATGGTGATTCTATGATCATTCATAGGGGTTTTAACCATCAAACATGTGAGGATATATATATATATGTAGGTTGATGTCTATCTTTCTTCGGGTTGTTATTGACCTACCCTTCAAACATATGGGGACTGATCAGAATCCACGGGGGATCCTCTATTTTCCCATAACTTGGGCGATTTTCCAACATAGCTATTGAGTTCCACTGATGTCTCCCTCAGATTCCCTGAGATTCTCTCGACCTCCGCGTTGAAATCAGGCACTTGGCGACGTCTGAGTTGCGTCTTGGAGCCATCAGAGCCTATGGCAGTGACAGGGAGCATGTCGATTCAGGTGCCGCGTGAAGTGTTGGGGGGAGGGGTAGCCGTTTGGTATTATGTGATTATCTTTGTGTCTATCGATTATCTATGTATCTATGTACCATATATATATGATTATGATATATATATATTCCATCAAAATGGATGGCTTAATGATTTGGGATCTGAAACCATTGAAGAACACACTCATTTTTTTTCTTAAACAACATGTGGAGATGGGAAGGGCTTAATGTAGTTCCACACAGAATGTCCACTGGGGGAGTTGTACGTATGCATAATATATATGTATGTATATATATATAATGTATATACATATATATATAATATTTATATACATATATATATATATACACATAATGTATGTATATATATATATATATATACATGTACAATATATACACATATACTATATACATATACATCTATAATTTGTGTACTTAGAACCCAACGAAGCCGTTCCAAGTTTCCTGAAAGGTGATCACCCCACAGACATATCCAGGAATGTCTCATGAGGGGATGACCCTACATACACCATATCTATGTATCCATCCATCTATCTATGTGTATGTCTATGTGTATACCTAGATGGATGGTAGATATATCTATATCTATATATCTATGTCTATATACCTATACATATATATATATACCCTATATATATATCTATGTGTCTATGTCTATATCTCTACCACTCTGCCAGTATCCCTTTCTCTTTGTCTATCTCTATCTCCATCTCTGTCTCTATGTCTATCTGTATGTCTATACATATCCACATCTATAAGATGCTCACTCCTGCACCAGAACCTGCCTGTTTCTTCTTCTGGCATCAATTTCACATCTGCCATTTGCTGCATAAAGCGAACCATTCAAGCAGAAACAAACAAAAACAACAACACGACAAAGCGACACACAGCCTTTTTTGGGAGCTAAAGGCAAAAAATGTCCGACCTATATCATCCATGCATGTTTCTTGCAGAGTCTTTGCCCACATCATGCATGTATTATGGCTCCCCAGGTCTCCCCCATCCTTCTTAAGCAACGAACTTTCCCGTCCACCCACAGCGTTTCCAGGCAACGCCACAGCGCCATGAGGATGTGCGCATGTTATTGTACTGTTATTGCTTCCTCACAACCCATACACATTGGACCCTAATTCAACCTTGCCTCAAGTGACCTTCGTTTTGTATTGTCACATTCCCTCTGCACTGCTGCACTGTCCTTTCCTGTACCCATAGTGCTGTTACCCCCCTCCGCCCACCCCTTCTCAAATCTCTATCTATCTATCTATCCATCCATCCATCCATCCATCTATCTACCTAATCTACTAATCTACTAATCTACTAATCTACTAATCTACTAATCTTCTAATCTACTAATCTACTAATCTACTAATCTACCAA
Source organism: Cladocopium goreaui (assembly GCA_947184155.2). Classification (NCBI taxonomy): domain Eukaryota; class Dinophyceae; order Suessiales; family Symbiodiniaceae; genus Cladocopium; species Cladocopium goreaui. The sequence goes on along the minus strand of CAMXCT020000504.1, from coordinate 177,430 downwards.
TCTACCAATCTACCTACCTATCTACCTATCTACCTATCTACCTACCTATCTACCTATCTACCTATCTACCTATCTACCTATCTACCTATCTACCTATCTACCCACCTATCTACCTATCTACCTATACCTATCTACCTATCTACCTATCTACCTATCTACCTATCTACCCCCTATCCTATCCTATCCTATCCCATCCCATCCGATCCTATCCTATCCTATCCTATCCTATCCTATCTATCCTATCTATCCTATCTTTCCTATCTATCCTATCTATCCTATCTATCTTATCTATCTTATGTATCTAATCTATCGAATCTATCGAATCTATCGAATCTATCGAATCTATCGAATCTATCGAATCTATCGAATCTATCGAATCTATCTAACCTATCTAATCTATCTAATCTATCTAATCTATCTAATCTATCTAATCTATCTAATCTATCTAATCTATCTAATCTATCTAATCTATCTATCTAATCTATCTAATCTATCTATCTAATCTACCTATCTAATCTATCTATCTAATCTATCTATCTAATCTATCTATCTAATCTATCTATCTATCTATCTATCTATCTAAATCTTTATCTATATGGAAATCTTTAGCTACTACCTCTATCTCTATTTGAATCTAATGTGCACATATCCCCATCTCTATCTTGACTGCCTCTTTCTAAATTGTTATCTTAATCTATACCTAATCTAATACCAAGTACCTATTACCTAACACCAAACAATACCAAATAATACCTGGTACCTAATACCGACCTATCTATCTACCTATCTATCTATCTCTATCTGTACATATCTCTCTATACGTATCTAGATCTATATCTACATCTGTATTCCTCTGTCCATGTCTATGTCCATATAGAAGCCATTTGAAATCGCTCGACACCAACGCACGCATCAAAAAACGCAGGCCGGAACGCATGAATTCTTTGTGAAGCCTGCAGAGATGAGGCGGACAGGAAGATGATATTGGAGATTTTTCTATACATGAAGACTATAACTATATATAGGTAATCTAATGGTTAGGAATGGTAATATTAATATAATAGGTATAATATGGTATATATAATTATTATAGTTATATAAGTAATCTCCAATGGTTAGTATTAATTCAAATAACCACATCACATGTTATGAATAATCACATGGCTATTATGAATAATTAACCACATGTTATGTTAATTATAATGTATAGTAACCATGTGATTTTATGGGACATGTTTTTTCATGTCAATATTTTTTGCATGCTACGAAACTAACTGACTCTGTAATATTAGTATAATATGGAGGTTTCCAAAGTCATGGGGAAACACCTCCTTACATCATCCAGTCGTCATGGATGACCATGACTTAGTATAGCTTAACCTATATATGTGTCTTGGGGACTCCTCGTGACTTAAGAAACCCAGAAGAGTCACTGAAATGATGGTTGATAGAGGCAACTATCTGCAAATGGCCATACATTTCAGCTTGGTGTGTCATGAATCGATCCAATGTGTGAATTCGGCGGGGTTAGTCAGTGTAACATTGGCCGCACGCAGTGGATTGTAATGGTTGGTAGGGGGATCGTCCATGAAGATAGTTTGTTTCGTTATGATTTCTGGCGTTTTGTTGACGTTTTCCCACCTGGCATTGAGCATTGAGGTGGCTCATTTACTCAACCCGCATTCCGGTGAGCAAGTGGTGTATATTCTCCATATTAACATGCGTTGGGAATATACCACTTCAATTCATGTATCAATTTTGTTGTTGATGGCATCAGCACTTCACAGACGTGCTCCAGTCTCATGTCGCCGTAGTCCTTTGGGTCCAGTGAGCTCGTTTTTCCACAGTTTCTGCGTGCGATTTGACTTGCTGAATGCAGAATTGCTGACATTCCTATTTTAATGGTTGATAACGTCCTGGCATCATTTTGCGAAAACTTCCACCTCAATTTTGGGGTTGATTCACAGCAATTAACAACAATCTTTTTGTGGAGTCTACTTGCATGTTTGGTTTGATTCTACCCAGATTTTTTGCTTGATTCTGCTCCTATTTGGCTTTACCCCGTTTTTGTTTCTTTGATTGTCAACATGGCTATAAGTGGATATATAACCATACGTAGTTACAGGGCCCCATATCCCAACTTATGGACACCATGGTTATACCGGCAAAAATCACCCCAGCCCTGCATCCCGAAGTAATTAAAGGTGGGTTTATAATCATAGTTGTTTCATCTAGCCATCTAGCCATAGTTATTTTATCTAAAATCTAACTAGTCATTTAATCCTATAATCCTCTAACCATAGTCATGGTTCATTCCCACAAGAAAGAGCCAACCGACCAAGCCGCGTCTCAGGCAGTGTCTTATCCCGTCCCCTGGCCGTGCGGTCCTAGAAGAAATGCACCGAACGCATGCTTGACGCATGCCTCGCAGCTCGCCGGTGGATGAGTCGTTCCGGGGGTGATACGGGACCGTTCCAATGGGTCTGTCATGGTCTGTCTGAAAACGGGGTAATTTTACCGGTACACCCATAATTCATGGCCAGAAAACACGCGGAGAAAAAACGGGGAAACTGATGATTAACTAATGGATTTAGAGGTAGCCTATTTCCAGAGAAACCCTAATATCAAATATAAGTAGGGATGATCACAATCCATGCACTGGGAAATCTGTTCCTAACCAACAAGTATTAAAGGAATGACAGGGTTTTGATCACTGCTCAAGTGGGCTTAGTTCACCTAATTGCAAACCTGATAAGCCATGAATCAGGGACTTATGATCGCCAGGCTTACTAGCCAATTCCTTGGCTGGGCGGAGTTTTTTTTTTGGTGACTGAGGCGTTAGTGCACTTAGTGCATGTTACGTGAGAATGAGGTATACCCCTTGGTTTACGGCTAAATTTCCTGCAATTCCAATGGGCACGAAATGATGCTAAACTGCTAAACACCATTTGATTTCCGGGGGCTTTCCCGAAATCTGGACTCCCCATGATTTCAATCCTGCTCTTGAGGTAAGAAAACGTAAGAGTCGCGTAAGATTGGCGACTGCCGGCGAATTCGTTGCGGAAGCCGGTGACCCGAGTGACCTGATGCCCACAGATGTTCGCTTGACTGGAGAAAGGCGAAAGACCAAAGTGGCGCCACCAGGAACAGCTTTTTTGAAACGGAAATTCTGGGATTTTTGTTTTACAAGATCATTGAAAGTGACTGGATAATACTGGATAGCTGTGGGCCCCGGGGTTTGCGATGGATCAGAGTCAATGACTCAGAGGAACGTCGTCGCGCACTGTAGCCGGTCTGCTGCTGCGCGCTTACGCGCGTGGCAGTCAGGAATCTCTGCATGTGAGCCAACCCTTTATCATGGTGGTTTATCCTGGTTTATCCCATCTCCAAGCCATAAATGGGTTGTAAGAATCATCCCCTAGTGGTAGGTCTTGGTAGGTTTGTTATGGTGTTTAGGCTTTGGGGTTTAGTAAACCATTTTTTGTGACCCCAACATATGAACCGATCCTAGAAACCACCAGGGTTTTTGTCACTGACGCTCTCGATCGGAGGTCATTAACCCCAGAAAACTCACGGAGGTCTATGTTTTGTGGGATATGGTTAGGATGATGTATTTGATCTTGCAGTGCGCGCAACTCGTTTTGGCGGGATTTCCATGATTCAATAGGCTCCTTGAGGGCCACCATCTACAATCTACATCAAGCTCTGTATGCCCGCTTTGAATCAGGATTGGATCATCAGGACCTAAGAACTTGGATCAATCGTCAATTTCTCTGATAGATTCGACTTGTTTGCTGAGGGTTGGCTGCGTGGAGTAATTCGTCTCACGTCTCTTGATGTGGCTCGTCTTACTGAGAGAGATGCGTTGGATCATGGGGGCAGTACCAAGTACGGCCATTCATGCCATTTTGGCTCACCATCCTCAGTTCCTCAAATCATGCGACATTTCTCTCCCAGCTTTCCAACCTTCTGGCGCTTGGACCATTCCTGGCGAGACGCACTAGTGTTCAACAGGTTCAACAGCGCAGTTGCTGGTGATGACATGGGGACGCACCCAATGGCACCTGGTTTTCACAGCCCCAAAGGCAAAAAGAGGGGCATGGGTCATTTCACGCCAGACATGTCATCTGGGATGTGAAAACCTGTGTGCCATCTGGGTTGGCCAGGAGCGACAGCAAATTTGGACGCCGGGGCTGGGACGAAAGCGTTGGAATATATAGGTGGGATCGGACGGGCTTTTTCCCTACGATTCGGCAATGTTAGAAAAATGCGGCGCATGATGATTGGTGATGGTAAATGAAAGTGTCAATGAATTCAGGTTTTTTGGGCAAATTAAGGTGCACTGGGTGGAGAATGACCAGGGTACCATAGCGTACCACCATTTACCACCTATATTTGGGGTGCATGACAAGCCCAGTTAACCACAGTGAAGATGAACAGTTAAAGACATTTTGGTCACTTTGCAGCTAAAAGTTTCGATGATTCCGGCACCCCCGTTCCGCTGGGCGTGTTTTCCACGGCTGGCTTTTTTGGGTGCCCACACGAAGCGCGACCACGTCACATGTGCCCCTCTGTGGACCTGACCATTCCACTCAGAGGGGAACCATAGCAACACGTGCGTCACAAGCAATAATAGGTAGGAATCAACGCATGAAGTGGATATGCTTATTGAATGATGACAGTGCGTTCCCACCTCCAATTCTCTTGGTTAAACATACTTAAACTATATGTTGAAGACCGTTAAAGTCTCTTTTGGACCACAGCTGCTTTCTGAAAAATGGCAATTTGCAGATGTTTTACCAACAGAAATGACACTTTTCTATGGCAATCAACAGGATTTTGAGTCTCCAATCTTTCGGAGAGCTTTGCTCAAGCACTGGCTGCACCACCCAGTTGGGACAAGTTGGGGCCCCCGAAGCCACGGCAGCTATCAAGGCCTAATTTTAGGTGAAGTGATGGGCAAAAAACCCATGGAGTTTCCTGCAAACCAACACTTATCTCCCCAAGTTTGTTGCTGAATTTTCTTACTTTCACTGGTCAAATCCCAATTTGCCGGGCCGATCCTTGCACCAGGGCAAGCCAAACTACTGGGTCAAAACAGGACAACACTACATTTTTGTCTTAAAAATTCGAAACCAGCCATTGGTTTCCCGATTTTTTCAATGGACCACGTCTTTCGATGATTTTGGGAACTAATTTTAAGCAACCACAGCCCCAGCCTCAGCGCATGCGCCATGGGTGGCGGTGCTCCCAGCCTCTTGGTGGTAAAATGTTTCCGGGGCCGATGGGGATACAACCAACAGAACATGGGAATAGATAGGAATATGATTGGGAGTCAACAAAAATAGATCGGAATATGATTGGAAGTTAACTAAAATAGATGGCACTATGATTGGGAGTTAACTAAAATAGATGGGAATATGATTGGGAGTTAACTAAGATATTATAAATGGGAATATGATTGGAAGTTAACTAAAATAGATGGGAATATGATTGTGAGTTAACTAAAATAGATGGGAATATGATTGTGAGTTAACTAAAATAGATGGGAATATGATTGTGAGTTAACTAAAATAGATGGGAATATGATTGGAAGTTACCTGAAATAGATGGGAATATGATTGGGAGTTAACTAAAATAGATGGGAATATGATTGTGAGTTAGCTAAAATAGATGGGAATATGATTGGAAGTTAACTAAAAGAGATGGGAATATGATTGGAAGTTAACGAAAATAGATGGGACTATGATTGGGAGTTGACTAAAATACATGGGAATATGGTTGGGAGTTAACTAAAAGAGATGGGACTATGATTGAAAGTTAACTAAAATAGATGGGAATATGATTGGGAGTCAACAAAAATAGATGGGAATATGATTGGGAGTTAACTAAAATATTGATTGTGAGTTAACTAAAATAGACAAGAATATGATTGGGAGTTGACTAAAATAGATGGGAGTATGATTGGGTGTTAACTGAAATAGATGGGAATATGATTGGGTGTCAACTAAAATAGATGGGAATATGATTGGGAGTTAACTAAAATAGATGGGACTATGATTGGAAGTTAACTAAAATCGATGGGAATATGATTGAAAGTTAACTAAAATAGATGGGAATATGATTGGGAGTTAACAGAACTAGGTGGGACTATGATTGGAAGTTAACTGAAATAGATGGGAATATGATTGGGAGTTAACTAAAATAGATGGGAATATGATTGGTAGTTAACTAAGATATTGTAAATGGGAATATGATTGGAAGTTAACTAAAATAGATGGGAATATGATTGGGAGTTCACTAAAATAGATTGTAACATGATTGGGAGACAACTAAAATAGATGGGAATATGATTGGGGGATAACTAAAATAGATGGAAATATGATTGGAAGTTAACCAACATAGATGGGAATATGATTGGCAGTTAACAAAAATAGATGGGAATATGGTTGGGAGTTAACTAAAATATGGATGGGAGTGTGATTGTAAGTTGAGTAAAGTAGATGGGAATATGATTGGGGGTTAACTAAAATACATGGGAATATGGTTGGGAGTTAACTAAAATAGATGGGAATATTATTGGAAGTTAACTAAAATAGATGGGAATATGATTGGGAGTCAACAAAAATAGATGGGAATATGATTGGGAGTTAACTAAAATAGATGGGAACAGATTGTGAGTCAACTAAAATAGATGAGAATATGATTGGAAGTTAACTAAAATAGATGGGACTGTGATTGGGAGTTAACTGAAATAGATGGGAATATGATTGGGAGTTAACTAAGATACAAATGGGAATATGAGTGGGAGTTAACCAAGATACACATGGGAATATGATTGGGAGTTAACCAAAATAGATGGGAGTATGATTGGAAGTTAACTAAAATAGATGGGACTATGATTGGGAGATAACCACAATAGATGGGAATATGATTGGGAGTTAACCACAATAGATGGGAATATGATTGGGAGTTAACTAAAATAGATGGGACTATGATTGGGAGATAACCACAATAGATGGGAATATGATTGGGAGTTAACCACAATAGATGGGAATATGATTGGGAGTTAACTAAAATAGATGGGACTATGATTGGGAGATAACCACAATAGATGGGAATATGATTGGGAGTTAACCACAATAGATGGGAATATGATTGGGAGTTAACTAAAATAGATGGGACTGTGATTGGGAGTTAACTAAAATAGATGGGACTATGATTGGGAGTTAACTAAGATACAAATGGGAATATGAGTGGGAGTTAATTAAGATACAAATGGGAATATGATTGGGAGTTAACTAAGATAGAAATGGGCTGTTGCTGAGTTTCTGATTGAAACGTTGCCAAAAGATATTAATCACTATGGATCAACAATGAATATGGCCATTGCCATGCGGAATATGTGCCATACCTTTGTGTATGGCCTCGGGATTTTGATGTTGCCATCATATTAGGATTCTCACCATGGACAGCATCAACACATATCAGAATTACTTGCCACTGTGGATGGCAACGCGAAATCCTGCACCTGGGATGCCTGGGATGGTAGAAAGTAGTAGAAAACCTATAATCTTTACCATCCATCTGGGTAAATTATAACGACCTCACTTTTCTCCCTCACTGGAAATCATGGTTAGTAAGGGGAATCATCCCCAAATGGCCTTAATTCAGGTTAGTGAAATATTTTAATTTACCCAGATCCATCAACTGGTGATTTGGATTTCACAACCACCTGAGGTAAAGATGCGGAGGAACGAGCCGAACGCTTGGCCAAAGAGGCCAAGATCCCAGTGGTTCCAAGGGAGCAAAGGAATGTTGGAAGATCCCACATGTCATTTTCAATGACAAATTATGTCATCTTAAGAATATCTTAAGTGATTTTACTGTATGTCATTTGGTTGCGTCAACTCTCTCCATTTTCTTCCAAGCCCGTGTTGAATTTTTTCTGGCTAAAATCCTCTCTCCAAGCCCTCGGCTGGGAGGTGACGACACTGAAGCAAAAGCAAGAAGAACTGGAAAATGCCAAGAGGCCCGGGAAATTGCCGAATCCTTCGAGACAGATGCGGACTGGGGTGAAGGGTAGGCCGCTAGATTTATGACTTGGACTAACTAGGGATATTGGTCCAAATATCTCCAAATCTTGGCAAAAAAATTTGAACTGGCAGCTGGACACCACTTTGGCTTGGTGCGATTTCACATTTTCTTGCATCTATGGTAACCCCAAAAAAGATGGAACAACTATAGTTTATCACTATGTTAGTAATTATGGTTTTACCTTTCGATCTTTTTGGGAGATGCTATACCATGCATATATGATATATATATATGATATATATATATGATATATATATATTATATATATATCATATATATATATATTATAACTAGATTGTATGCACCAACTTCGCTTTCTTGTTTGTTTCTGGTCTCCTTGTGAGAAAAAAGGTCAAAATCTACGACCGATAACCAGCCCATAACTTTGGCGTAGCCTCCATGAGTCCAACCTGGCAATGGCTTATTGTTGAATTTTTCTTTGTCAGAATCATCTCTGAATGATTCTGAATATGTATATATATATATGTATGTATATATATATATATATGTATGTATATATATATACATATTTGTATATATTTACATACACATCAACAGGTGATTTTCTCGTTGCCGAGCTTAAATCCCGAGACTTGACCAGACTGCCGACCTCCACCCCACCCAGAAAACCCATCTACCACTTCCCCTGGGTCATCTCACTGTTAGGTTGGTTGGGGGAACCAAAAAAGTGACCCTATATTTGGTTGGTTGTAATCATTGTAATCCCCCAGCTGTGAAAAAGCTCAAATGTCCTGTTCCACTGGTTGATTGGTTTGGTTGGTTTCCTGAGAAGGGCACAGTAATCTGCTGTCTTTCACGGTCATTCCAGCTCAATGATACCAGTCACAGCAGCCTTTATTTGTTCCCGAAAGGAAGCGACAAAACATGGATGTGGCTTAAAGACATGGGCGTAGCCAACAAAAAATGGATACCAAATAACCATGGTCACATTTCACCCTTTTCCCCCGTATTTCACCATCTTTCCCTGTCATTGGGGATGGATTTTAACCCTTGGAACTCACCGTATTCCGTTTTTTTTCAGAAACGCACCGCGTGCCGCTTGCGTTCCGCAACCCGTGGCGGATCCGCGCAATGCGGAACGCCAGGGACTTGGAAAAATCCCTGCAGAACGAGCAGAAGAAGTTGCAGGACGAGCAGAAGAAGTTGGCGGAGCTACAGAGCCATAAAGGCGATGGCACCGCCGAGGAAGTGGAGCCTCCAGCAGCAGCAGAGGCGCAAAAAGGACTCAGCTTGGGATTTTTGTGGGGTTGAAACGACCGAAAAAAAGACGACCGAGAAAAGATAACACGACTCAAAAGTGGGATTTGTCTGAAAATGGATATCCATCATTGAAATTCTTGTTTCATTGGAACTATGACTTTCCCAACCAGTGGTGTTTCCCGTCATGGTGTCACACCAACGCACAAGACCCAAAATCAGCCAGGCGGTTAAAGAGGAACATGCTGCATCCACTGCGCCGGTGGGGAGCTCAGCAGAGTTGCTGAGCTCTCCACTTTTTGGATCTCGCTGAAAGGACATGTTTATCCATTGCTCGCAAGGCGAGAACACAGATATTTTGGGTGTCCCAAAATCAGAGGTCGGTAAATGTTCGCTTTTGGAGTTTATATCCCCAAGTATTTGTTGATGTTGGATATTCTTGGGTGCAAAATCAAGACATTTACCAACCCCGCAAAAAGACCATCAGCCAATATATCCAAACCAAATACTTAAACTATCTTAAACTATCTCAAAAAATGGTACATAACATTTGAGAACCAAACTTTAGTATATGGTCTTTTGAAAAGCCTCAAACCATCTCAAAGCAACAGTGGACTTTTCGCCAGATCTGTCCAGCTGAATCTTGCAGGGTTTTTGGCCACGATGGGAATCATGGCTTCCGTGTCCATTTTACGAGCTGGAGATCCTCCAGTCATCAAAGTGAAAAGGCCATTTTATAGACAATCATGACAATCTCAATCTATGAATCATGGGAAATTAATGGAAATTAATGTATCAATTTTTTAATATACCCTCTGGTAATTTAGTGTAGCTATTGACAATGGCCCATTGATAGTTGATGTACCGAACTTAAAGATGGTGATTTTCCAGTTCGCAAACGGTTAAATTACCAGAGGGTGTATTAATACATATATACATATATAATTATATATATATATATCTGGTTGGTGGTTTGGAACATTTTGTATTTTCCATATATTGGGAATAATCATCCCAACTGACTAATATTTTTCAGAGGGGTAGGTATACCACCAACCAGATATAATATATGTTGATCTGGGCTTTCCCAGCCATATTTCGCTGTATGTCAAAACGTCAAAACTCGGAGTTCAAGGCTTAAAAACCGTCGCGTCGTCGCATCGTGTTAGGACGGTCTAAAAGCCTTGGAGGAGGAAAATGCTGAACTTCAGGACAGGAAGCGGTCCACGGCCACGGCCTGAACATGGGGGATCGGTTACCCGATAGCGGCTCCATGGCCATTGAAATGGGGAAGATGAGTTTCGAAATGTTTTTTTTTCCTGACATTTTCAGAGCCATTTCCAAATAGATTCTGGAGGAGAAAATCTTGGCGGAGCAAAAGGAAAAGGAAGAGCTGAAAGCCCTGCTGCCTACTTCAGAACTGCCAGAGGCGAGTTCAAAACCACTTCGGGCTGCAGTGGAACCTGTGGAACCTGTGGAACCCTGGAACCGTAAAGTAAGTGGATACAATTCACCACAGTTACAGGGAGTTATATTATGTATATGGAGGTTTCCTAAGTCATAGGGTACCCCATTTCATCCATTTCTAGATCGGATTTCCCACTATAAACCATCCAGCTATTGGGGAATCCCCCATTTATGGAAACCCCCATTTCTATCATCACATCTAATGTGGGTAAAACAATGCCATAAACCATCCCCCAAGTCACCATTTTTATAGGTGGGATGGGATGGTTACCATTCCGAAATTGGTTCATATAGATCACCATTTATGGAAATATCATTTTTTTTAAAGATTAATGTGTATATATATATACATACATAGTGGCATTGTACATGATTATATCACATGATATAGATAGGATCTGTTAATATCTACGATATATTAAACTATGATCATCGATTATTATACTCATATCCACTATAGTTCTGGTAATTTGTTACGTAGCTATTGAACATGGTGATTTATAGTGAGTTTTCCCATTAAAAATGGTGGATCTTTCCATAGTTATGTAAACGTTTACCAGAGGGTATCAGTTCATGTGTTGATTTCAACTCCAAGTCATAGGGGTACCCCATTTCATCATCCATTTCTAGATGGGATTTCCCATTATAAACCATTATAAACCATGTATATATATAATTATATACCCCCTGGTAAATTAACATAGACCCTGAAAATCACCATATTTTTTAATGGAAACTAGTCTTCCAACCCCAAATCCTGCCAGGGTCTATGTTATATCACAACCGGTGGAGCTAAATGTACCATGATGAAACCAGAAAAAGCAGATGGGAATCCAAAAAATCAATAGCTATGTTTGTTTACCAGAGGGTAAACCAGAAAAAGGAGATGGGAATCATCAATCCATTTTCATAGAAAAAGATGTATATATATAATATATATTATATATATATCATATATATGATATATATATATGATATATATGATATATATATATATATATCATATATATATATATTATATATATCATATATATATGATATATATGATATATATATGATATATATATGATATATATATACACGATATAATATAGTATAATATAGTATAATATAGTATAATATAGTATAATACGGTACCAATTCTATGCTTTTAATACACACTTCTTTTTCGGTGCAGACGTGACTGGAGGATGACCTTCCCACATTTTTCCCGCAGGATACGAAACTTCAGGAGCTCCAGGAACTCCAAAAGGAGTCGCAGGCCGGGACCGATGCGACACATTGCCGCCCTGAGGAAGGTCCGAGTTCTGGATTTCTGGAAGATCTTCCATTGCTGATGTTTTTCCCGAAAGATGGTGTTTAGATGATGTTTGGTGAATGGTTTTGATTACCAGATTGGGTTTTTCGTATCAAACATGATGATGTTCCAGCTGTGTTTTAGAAAACAGGCTAGCCCGAGGCCCGAAAGGTTGGTGTCAAAAACTGGATGAAAGTGGGCACATCCAGTACTGGACCACCACTGTGGCAACATGTTTGGCTCGAATCCTTATTTTGCCAAAGTCCAACTCCAATAACTCCATGTAACAGCTAAAGTCCATCTTATGTAACTTATTTTGTCCATGTAACAGCTAAACATGCTGATTCTTGTTGCCCCCAAGTCCACGATGGTACCTGAGTCAGAGTGTTCTTACCTGTCCATGGACAATTCGAGAAATTTCCATGTATTGATAGATGATTTTCCATGATTGTCTCATAGAAAGATTAGAAAGAGGACTCCAACACAACTCCCATGTTGAATCATTTCCAATCAGCACACCCTTGCCCATCCCGTCGCCACAGCGGACTGGGTTGAGGAGCTTGCAGCGTTGCTGGATGAACTGGAAGGAAAGAAGAACAGTGCACAGGTGGACAGCCGGTCGCCGCGGATCAACGGCTTGGGATATTCAGATTGGACAATTTCACCAATCTGAAGAGATGAAATGGATGTGGATGATGAATGAACAAGTACACTCATTACCGGGTTACAGGAGACCGGCTATTTCGTGACTGGATAACAGCAGGGTTTTCGCCCTGTGATGGCAGTCCTGGAGTGATTCCCAAAAGGTATGATCCATCAGCAACACTATATACCATATGGTTATGACCAACATAGCCATGGAAAATCCCAACCATAAATGGAGGTTTTAATTTAATGGGAAAATCATCTATGAATATGGGCCATAATTTTCCATGGCTATGTTAAATAACCAGAGGGTAGTGAAATTAGAGGGATATCTTCCATGGTGTCCTAGGCCTCTGCAGTCTCCAACGGTCATTTTGTGTGTGCGCTGCCTGGTTCAGGTCCCAGATTTTTTGCACACTGGGATGGTTGGTTCAGGTCCCATATGGTGTGTCCGTCCATTTTCAGAAGCTCCACCGCGGATTTTTCTGGAATGCCCCATGCCGCCATGTTTTCATCAAATGAAAACTGGTCTACACAGTTTACACCTGGTTAGCCTCTGGTAATCCAACATGGGAACCCAAATTTCCCACATTTATGGACGGCTTTTCCCGGCAAACCTCCATGGCAGGCGGCCACAGGGATTTCCCACATGGATCTGATGAAACCGTTGTGGGTAGGCAGTGCTTCAGGTGGAGCGAGAACAGCTTGAGATTGAGCTGGAGGAGTTGACCAAGGAAGATGAGAAGGACTTGGGCACCCGGCCTTCCCATGTTGCAGCGGGGTTGTTACCTCTGGAGATTCACTGGAACTGGTGATTCGGGTTGTAAGTTACAAGGAACTGGCAGCAGGGGGCCCAGTAAAAGAAACGGCTGGAAGCCCAAGTATCGTTTGCGAATCTCTGCAATAATTAATTGGCCCCTTGTTCCTACGTACCCCCAAGGGTGATGCTTGACTGTATCTGGCTCATATCGGCTACCCAAATGCTTGCTGACATAGATTCCATAGATCAAATTCCCATCATTGCTGATTCGCCCATTGGGGTGTCCTGATGCAACTTCTGAACATCCTGAAATGCTTGCCTACACATTGAATATGATGATATCATATGGGTCTCCATTCTTCGGTCTGCACAGGCCCAAGTCAGTGTCATGTAACCTGGCAGTGGGGAATTCTCCATTTGTAGTGGAGAAAAACTTCTTCTTATTCCCGATTGTACAAGGATGTGTGACTTTCCAGAAAGCCAGAAAGCTAGGCATCCCAATTTTCATCCCACATGGCCAACGCCAGATTCATTGGCCGTGGTCGACTAGTTAGCAGCTCGCCCCGGCAAAAGTGATAATCTGCTCTGAAAATAGCACTCCCCGCCCCAATTGCCCCTCCATTGAACCCCAGAATTTCATTGAAATCCTGGGTCAACATTTCCATTTTCTTTGGTGACTAAGCTCAACTTTGGGGGTTAAATCATGTTAAATCATGTTAAATCCTCACCTAATGAAATCAACAACTACAACATTTCTCAACTATATTCCCACATATTCCCACTTTTTTCTATATCTTTCCCCACATTTCTCACATTTCTCCGCATTTTCTTGTGGATTTTGGCTGGTTCCACCAGTTCCATCATCAAGGAGCCGCCAGCCGCCGGCGAGACCGCCGAGACCGCCGAGACCGCCGAGACCACGGCCGCGGGCGAAGCGGCTGAGCTGCCGGCGGCGGAAGCGAAGGAGGCAACGAAAATGGTGGATATCACCAAGAAAGAGTGATGGTCTGATTAGTATGATTAGTTCAAGGTTTTTTTTGATGAGTTCAAGGGATCAGTATGATGAGTTATTAATAAATTACTCCGGATAAAAAAAGGCGATTCTCATTAAATTGAGTTGAACAATCTGCTCAGATGTGCCATGGTCAAGTGATATGAGGAATGTTGCGGCCTGGTGTTTTTTTTTTCTCCATAAACAATATAGTAATGATAATAAATAAATACATAAATAAGTAAATAAATAAATAAGTAAATAAATAAGTAAGTAAATAAATAAATAAGTAAATAAATCAATAAATAAGTAAATAAATAAATAAATACATGTATATATATAATATACATATACATACATATATATATATCCATCATTGTTGAGATGTGTTCTATGAAAACTAGGGATTTAACATGATTAAACCTTTTAAACAATGGATTCTAAGTATTGTCTAAGTTATATGAGTGTATAATCAATCTTTTGACAGCAGACACGCGGATCCAGAATGGTCCACACTCCATACCCCCAAGCGCAGGTGGCGGGCAGTACGAAGTAGAAACTATCAATGGTACTAGCAAAACGTGCAAATCAAATTACAAATTACTGCCGTGTCTTTCTCAATTTCTTCATAAATTGAGAGTATCGGTTGAATCTTGTATAGGTGGAAGGTTCTTCAATTGTTTGGAAGTTGAGAGATGGTTGAATATCTTTGAGGTAAATCACCTGATGCAGAGCCGCAGAAGATTGCAGGGATTGAATGTATCGTTGGACCGCAACGATTGTCTCAGCTTGTCGAGGAATAATAGGTCTTCTTGGTACCCCAGCAACGGGACAAACATGTCCAAGTCTCTGTAATGACTTACACTTTGACTCCTTGAAGGAAGGGAAAAAAATTTGAGACTCAATTGACTGCATATTTTGAAGAAGATTTCGAAAAGTGAGAATCTGCAAAGAAGCCGACCTTTTCGATTTGGGTAGCAGAATTGCCTGCGAACTGTGGTAAGGGATGTACACTGACTTGGCCCCATAGCCCTCCAAACGAATAGGAAGATTATGGCCCGTGACAATGTAAAAATTGAAAATCAGTTCAAGCCAACTCATACCCCAGTCATTTTTGTCAGCTTCCCCATAGTTCTCCGGCCATTGCAAAAGCCCGGCCCATAAAACAAGTGCCTTGCCCAAATTTGCTCCCTGAAGACACATACCAAATATGTCATCAGAAATAGGGACAGTGACCAAAAACTTGTATCCTTGTGGTGCAAAATCCCTCAAAATGAGGAATGCCTCATGACCCATTGCCTCCGAATCAAAATTTCCCAGAACACGCTCGGGTGGTTTCTTCGGCTGCTCCAAGTTTCTGTTGTGATTCGCTTTCTCTCTTTCCAAGATATGACATGCCTGTGTCCTTTCTCGGTTAAATTGTGCCAAAAACTTGAACACTGTCAAAAGTCGCTGACCCTCCGTTTTCTGGAATGAAGCAATGTTGTCAGCCAATTTTCTCATCGGCTCTGGTATTGTCTTCAAAACTGAAGTTGCCGCCATATCCGCACAAAAATTGCCTGCAATCTGCCAAAGATCCAACAGGTCCTTTGCACTTTCAAAAGACCTGTGACTCTTGACTTTGATGACCTGATATCGTTGTGGATCCCATAGATCAGCCAACTCCAGCACCAAATCAGAATTGGGTAGTTTGTGCAAAACTCCATGAAAAATCCGGTTGATAATCATTGTGATGACTGCACAAACATAAGCCGCATCTGTCACAAAGTGAACTTCTTCAGCCAATGGATTCTTGGCAGCAATTTTTGCAGCCACGACAATCGCTGTCAACTCGCCTCTCGATGCCGTTTGATATCCTTTGACCAAACCCAGAGCAGCAACGTGAAAAAGTGGAAAGTGTGGCTGCAAAGTGTGTGCAAAATCAGCAACTGACTTTTGTTGGGTTTAATCCATTGAGAGATCTTCCACCACAGACCACGATGCAATCCTCGCCATGGGACAGGTGGGGTTCATCGCCCCGCCATCTGTAAAAAATCTCATAAAAACTGTGTCCTGTCTCTTCGGTTCCGGAATGGGTACATCCTGAATCATCGATAGGAAATGCTGCAACAGGAAAACCTCAGGGTGAAGTCGAGGCAGCGGCAAAAAAACCCACTCCTCTCTTGTATTCGCCAAAATGTCGCAAGCTTCCTGATTCTGCTCTCTGAGGCTCTTGAAATACTCACACTCCAAGAGTCTGTGTGACCTCGTGTCTGCCTGCCCACAGAACATACAAGAGCCTTCCACATCTTCGGACCAACCTGCTTTTCTTTTGTCAGTCTGAAAGCCACCAACAACATTGAGCTTGACAAGCTGTTGATCTTCGTCTGATAACAAAGCGAACTGCTTCATACCAAGCTGCGTATCTAGGTAGAAGTCACCCATACCTTTCCTTTCGGAGATCAGCACCATGTGCAAATCCCACATCCTGTTGAATGTCCAGACAATCAATCTGGTCGAGTCCTCCAAGAGATTGCACGAAATGTTTTCCGGACCTGTAATTGTGCCATCTGTCTGGATACTCCATCCAACATGATTCAAATAACATTTGAATGCAGAAGCTGGTCCATATGGTCTAGATCCATTATAATCCACAATGGCTTGAACTGTTTGTATTGCCACTTCCCTTTGCAAATTTGCCAATCTCCGAATTGTCCGAGCACACAAACACAAAGTGAATAAAAATGGATCGGTGACATGTTTGGACAGCAATCTGCATGCCAAGAAAGGAGAGGATGTATGCCAAAAGCCTACCAATGCATGAAGTACACTGCGCCGTAGGCCAACATAATGTTGCTGTCCAATGTATGTTGTATCCGAAGTATACAACGCCAGTGGCCAGCATGAAGACTGGATGATCATGGCTTTCTTTTGGAGGGGTGCCGGTATCCATTCAATTTTTTTCATACGTGTTTTGGCCTCATCAATTTTGTCTTTGATAAAGCCCAAAGAGCATGATTTGTCATAGTGTACCATCTCTCCAAGGTCCTTTGTATGAGTCTTGATGGAAATTTCACCGAAATCCGGGTTCGCACTATGGAAATCGCTACAGGCTTGTCGAAAAGACTTGACTGTACCCCAATGCCAACTTTTGTTGCAGTCCAACTGAAGCCTCAGTCGCCCAACAACCATGACCATCTTTCGAAAAGCAATGAAATGTTCCCTCTGTTCAAATGCCAACCAACTCCAGTTGTCCGCATACGTGTATGGTTGAAGTTTTGGGTTAGCCAGTCTGTGATAAAAATAGCAAGACGTAGCCAACATCGCCAAAACACTGACAGAACATCCTTCCGGAACCCCTGTTGTGCTGTATATACCATGACCAACATGCCCATCCAGAGTTGGGTACCTGACCATCAAACTGAGACTCCTGATCCAAGAGTCCACAATAACGTGAGGGACTCCCAACCTGACCATGATGGCCCCAACAGCAAATCGACCAAATGTATTAAATGCTTTGATAAGATCCATTGTCAGCCCACCGCACGTGCGATTGTGTTTCAATGCTTCCTCGATTTGTCGCTTCTGTACGTAGGCAATCTCCTTGACACCACGTCCAGGGAGACCCCCAGAAATGTGGACTGGAAAATATTGCTTCCAGACGTGTGCAACAGTCTGGAAAATGACTTTCGTGTACAACCTGTATAGACTGCTCAGAATAGTGACCGGTCTAACATGATGCATTGATGTGGGAATTGAAATCTTCGACAGAAGAACCGTCTTTGCCATCATCATCCGAACACCAAATCCATGCTTGGAAACCAACTGGAAGATCTCAGCCAAATCTGCAATACACGCATGAGGAAGGCTCTTGATTTCATCATTATTCCATCCACAAGGTCCAGCTGCTTTGCCGCTGGGTAACTTGCGAATGACTTTGCGCAACCTCTTAACGTCCAAAAAATCCAATGTCACTTGAGGAATCAGTGGTAAATTGCACTCATCCAAATCCTCCATAAAAGTGCTCCAAGTATGACTGGAAAACTGTTCTGAAGCCGCATCTCTTTGCCAATATGGCTTCCAAAAGCGCGAAAACTCCGATGTAATTTCACTGGGTGTCAATGCAGTATGATGTAATCTGAGAAAACCAGAAGCATCGATAGTACCTTCCAAAACTCTGAAGAAAACTCTTCTACCCTCCTGTGCCACGACCTCAATCTTGGCCTGATTCAAATGAACCTGTGCATGCTGAGGTATTTCCACATCTTCCCCAATACGTACGCACGATCTCTTGTCATGGCAACGCAAGAGAGTGTAGGATACCTGTCGATCCACCGGAACCTCATTCAGGACCAAAGAATCCTTGCCTTTGACAATCCGGTATGTCATTCTGCTGAAATCATGGTCTTGATCAATCTTCATCCTACATTTGAAGGCATCTGCTCTTTGTCTGGATTCCTCATAGCATGCATGATTGCAGTCGATCTGAGTGATCTCTGTAAAAAGCTCCAATTGTTCCACGGATGGTAGATTCAAATTAAAAGGCGTTACCGCATCATAGGCCAAAATCCAATTTTGCCAGCTGTGACCGTACCCTTTTGCCAGTCTGATTTTTCTCCACTCAATAAGTGCATCTGAAAAATTCCTCATCGCCTGAGGATTGTTGTCCGTATGCATCGGTAACGATTTGAGTCTGCGAAATAAGGACTTCAGTCTCCTGACTTGTCGAAAAGATTGATCATGGCACAGATGGGTTTGTTCAAAAATGGTGTACCCGAAACCATTTTGGAAGAGGAATTCTTTTGATTAACCCATATTAACCCGTCTTAACCCTGAGATTGGGGGAGTATGGGGGAGTACCCCCTAAATGGATAGGTTGCAGCCTGCAACTTTCTGCAGGCAGGTGAGCCGCCCGCCACCCCTGCCGAGCCCGAGCAGCCCGCGCAGCCCGCGCAGCCCGCGGCAGAGCCAGCGGAGCAGCCGGCAGATCCGCAGCCGGCGCAGGCAGAGGTGGAAAACGAGCAGAAAATGACGAACATCGTAAGGAATATATTCAGGGATGATTATAACGATCTCACTGCGACCTCACTATAATCATAGTTAGTAAGGGGAATCATCCCAAAATGGCCTTAATTCAGGTTAGTGAAATATTCTAATTTACCCAGATATATTCAGGGATGATATGCAACACTACTTTTCTTTTGTGAAATTCAGATGTCACTTCTAGATTTTTTACTCTATATTCAGAATGGCAAAGATTGTATGTTTTAGCAACAATCTAAAGAACAGTCATGAAGGATTATGATCATCCCATTCCCCAGATTACCCAGCTTCTAGGAGCCAACTCATGCCTGCTACGGATGACCACCTTCTTTTTTTCCCTATCCCAAACCCATGGAGAAATATGGAGAACCCTGGAAGATGGTGGAACCAGTAACTCTAGTGGTTCACGCACACATAGGTGATGTAGAACGAAAAGAGTGGCTTTTGGCCAAAATGGGGACTTGACGATACAAAAATGCTTGGGAAAGAGGAGACTCGTAGTTTTTATTTTTGCGATACAAATGACGCGTTTTGCTGGCTATTTGGGAATTGACCATGCTGATAGTTCCTTCTTTTGGGGCGGTCAACCCATCACTTGTTTGTTGCAAAACAGAGTGCTTAACTGACCCCAAGGGCGATGTTTGTAATGGACAGAAAAAGAGACCCCTGCTTCTCAGGCTGGGGTTCAAAGGTGGATTTGAGGGTATACCTAATCTCAGGGCTTAGAAATAATTAGAAATATATTGTCCCTATTCAAAGTGCATTTGCAGACACCCAACCATTTGGACCCGAGCAACAGTGACTTTCGGAAGCAGCAACTGGGTATCTTGGGTTTCTGTTCGCTTTAAACCAACCTGGCGAACGATGGAGCAGCCATTTGCTTCAATGATTTTCCCATGGCTAGTTCGAGGATTTCCGAGCCATGTTTTGATTACCAGAGGGTCTATCCCATTGTGGCCAAACATATTCCATTTATAGTGGGTAAAAATTGGGGAAAAATACTGGGATATGAAGATATAGCTTGATATAACCAACATATTATCCCATAATAACCCCAATATGTTGGTTATATCTTCATATCCCATTATATATATATTATATCCCCAATATAGTCACCAACTTAGCAGCGTCTGGGGCACCGAGTTGTGGCAGGCTGATGCTCCTGCGGAACCAAGGAGGGAACCGGTTTTTATAACACGGTGGCAATGCTGAAATCCAGCATAAAAATATCCCTTTGATGAGTGTTTTCTCCTGCAAAAGAGTATAAAAACATAGGACATGTATGGACATGTTCCATTTCCAAGGATATAAGATGTAGCCTTCTGAGAACAGGAGCGTGCAAATTCACCACTTAACTGTGCCCTTGGATTGTTTTGAACACAATCTACACGTCTCTTATTGGTTGAATTCGCCAATTTCATTGACGATGCTTGAATCCTACTGTTTGATACTTCAAACTCACTTAAAGACCATGGGTTTTCCCAGCAACACCAAACTTTGGATGGTTAAAACATCCATGTTGAAACCCATAATCTGGATGGTTCCATCCAGAGCTGGTTGGTGGTTTCAAACATGAATGGATTATTTTCCATTTCATATATGGGATGTCATCCTTCCCATTGACGAACTCCATCATTTTTCAAGATGGTGAAATTGCACCACCAACCAGATAAGTAATCAAACATCTGTGAGTTTGTCTATTTTTTTGGAGGGACAACCCCATTCCATCCACTGTTCCATCGTGTTCCATCCAGGACCGAAGGCGCTGACACCGACGCAACATTTGCGGAGCAGCCCACGGTTGTTGTGGCCGTCGAAGAGCGGATGGAGGGTGCAGTTGGGATGGAAATTATGATGAGTTATAGCAGAAATTATGATGATTTATGGTTGATCATTGATAAGACTTGCGGAAAATCTATGGAATTATGAGGAGTTATGGTTGATATATCTGTAGTTAAACAGTTAATGGATGTTGATGGCATTTAGCCTTTGGTTATTTATCTGGTTCAGGAGCCATTTTTGGGGGTATCAGCCAGAAAGGGCCATAGGGGGTATGAATCAGGAATAGTGAATGTTGATTCACAAGAGGGGTGTAAGCATGAAATTTAGGAATTTAACGACTTAACCAGTGAACATTGCATAGGCTGTTGTCCAGAAATAGGGATTTAGACTTTGAATTCCATCCATAACCGGGATATTAACCAGCAATAATGAGATGAATGACCAAAACTAGGGATATATCTATGGTCATCGAAAATTGGGTACTAGTGGACAGATGGGTCTTTTCTGGGGGCTCTAGACCATCCATGTTATTTTGCATTTGAAGAAATTCCCAGATGGTGATATTTTAAGCAACAATTCTGCCATGTTGATCCAACATTATGAGGAGTGTCACCTTGAGAAGTTGCCATGTTGCCAGGACGAGAAAGGCCCAAAGATTCAAAGTCTCCGAGAGAAGATTGCTGAAGTGGAAACACGTGAGCGAGAACTGTATGAAGAGGCAAGGTAATTTGTGGCAAAGTATGACATTTTATTGATTAAATTAAAGGATATCAACGGCTCCTGCTCTGTTTCACATTGCTTTGTTTGAACGGCATGTGTTCACTAGGAAGAATCGCATCTGAATTTCGGGAGCCTAAAGCATGGTCCAACAAAAACAACAAAAAATCATTTTCAAAAAAACATTTTCCCACATTTTTTTAAAATCATGTTCATTCATTTGTCCCTTTTAAAGATCACCATTTTCCACTATCCATCTGGATTTTGGATGCCCAAAATCCACCATTTTTCCCTTGAAGTCGCCGTGTTCCATCCCCCCGGACGCCGGACGCGGGTCGCGGTAGGTGCAGAGCACCACGCAGCGCCGGGCCGAGATCGGCGCCACCTTGGCGGAGTTCGCGGAGGATGCGCCGGGGCGGATTAGAGAGCCGGAGCAGCGTGGCGTGGGACTGGGCTGCTGGGATTGCAATGGATAGCCATTTAATAGGGATAATGATCAGCAAAACCATTGGGTTTAGGGGTACACTATATAGATATGATGGATATCTGGTTGGTGGTTTGAAACATTTGGATTATGTTCAAATATATGGGATGTCATCCTTCCCATTGACTTTCATATTTTTCAGATGGGTTGAAACCACCAACCGGATATGGATGGAGAGATGCGGGTATCACTGATATCACCACCAATATGGAGGTTTTTCCTGAAACTAGGGGTACTTCATGGTGATTTCATGGTGATTATAATGGACAATCCATATTTGAAGCTTTCCGTTTTGTCATAGGGATATCCCCAAATCATCGAAAATTGGACCAAAACTTAGTATTGAAGCCCATGGTTTTGCGGAACCCCCATGACTTCAGAAATTCTCATATCAAGGATGGATGGATGGATGGAGTGATGAGGTATGAACGATAAATTTCAGATCAAGCTTTGGGAAGTTTTCACCCTCCAAGTTTTGGGATTTTTGATGCTTCAAGGTATAGAATGATCGTGTTTTTTTTTGATATTTCATGGGATAAGCAACACTTTTTTGCGGGGGATGGGGAGGATGTATCTGGGATAGCTGGTCAGTTATTTTTGGGATGGGGATGGTGGGATGGACTTCGATGATGTGACTAGTATATAACTCGGATATCAATGGTATATATATATATACGTATATACAATGGGATATCTACAGAAACAGTAATATATTTGTATACTTATATTATATATATTCTACATTTGGATAATATTTTTATAATATTGTTAATACATATCAATCGTATATATTATCCAATGAGAAACAACATAAACATACATAAACTAATTTGGATGGTTTCTCAGAGAGATGGATCATCCAAATTCTCAATCAGGCTAACCTCTCCATGCTTCTTAGCTAGCTTCTTATCTTTGCTTGGTTACTGGTTATCTATAGCGATTGTGGTTCGTTCGAATCTATGATATCTAAGAATCTAGGTGTTCTGTGTGTATATAATATCATATATATATAATAATATCATATATATATATATTATGCATACCGTATAGACACCTGCACGACATGTTTTTGCAGATATGTGCCATGGTCAAAAGTTGGACTAGCCATTATAAGGATTCCCATTGTGGGAAAGATGATCATAAACCAATATAAACCATATACACTCTTTTGACGCTAGCACACGCAGATACATATCTATATCTATATATATATATTATATGTATGTGTATGTATATATATATACATATATCTGCATTGTCACATTGTAGTTGGTTTAGATATCAGCCTCTCCATTGGCTTTAGATGTTTGAGGTTCTCTGTTGGACTTCTTCGTTGAGAACTGTGGTGAGGTGAGGGCCTCATGGATGCCACAGATATGGTTTGGGCTGGCTGAAAGCATGGAAAAAATAAAAGACGAGAAATCTTCAATTTTGTTTACCTCAAACATCCTAGAATTCATAGTTTCGGATGAAAATGCTAGCTTTTGGGTTGAGCACCCAACTTTGGGGTCTTCAACAGACTCTGCACTACCAGCTTGTCGCCTGAGGTGAGCTTTGAATCTTCCAGTGGGACTCCCAGCATCGAATGGGATCAAACAGGGGATGTGGAAATCCAGTCGACTGGATTCACAGGATGCGACCATTTTTCCAAATGGTGCATCGAAATTAATGGAGGTTTCTATATTTTTTAACCGTTTCGTCATTTTGAGGTAGGCCCTTTTTCTCATCCGGTCGTCATGGATGACCATGACTTAGTATTGAAGCACCTATGCCTTTGATTTGTTAAAATGGGATCCCCCCCACGAGAACAGGACACCATCATTTTCTTCGGTTTTTCGACGCATGCCGCAGCCCTGGGATGCCCAGCGAGTTGAGGCCATTGCAATGAAGATGATTGGCGAAAGCCTCTGTGCACAGCCACCAAGCTGTCTCGGGTCTGCCACCAAGCCAACCAAGAGAGCCTTGGACAACATTGTGTCAACGGCTTAGATAAGATTAGATGAGTATTGGGTAGAAATTGGGGAAATTGAGGTAGATCATGGGCCCCATGTTTTAATGAGACATATAGTCATAAGCCCATGAATTTGCAAAATATAGGGATAGTATGGGATAGTTTGCTTGGAGATGGGCGAACGAAAAAATTGGAATGGAATGTCCACTGAGATGCCAACATCCATAAGCCATTCACACCAAAGACCATCCCCTATTTTTTGCCATAAATGCATGGGATTCAAGTCATTCCGAAATGGTAGTTGTTTACAATTGGGTTTACGACATTAATATGTTCTGTTTATGTGTGTGATTTGAAGACCAAGAGAATTCAGAATGGTGAACTTACTCCACCTGATGTCCAAGGGGAGTTTTCGTTTATCAGAAGAAAATTTCTTGACAAACAGAGCGCCAATTTTGAGTTGATTCAAATATGACAGTATATCGGTAACCTGTTATATATATATATACATATTTTTCAGAAGTTGATTGGATAGTCTGGATAGTATTGAAAACCAGAGAAAATGTTGCTTTAATACCAACTTTAGGTTGGTGACAATATGGGGATGTGATATCCACAAGGGGAGGACCGTGGATACTTTTACCACTTTACCTCTGGGTTTGTCTGAAAATAGCTCAAAATTGGATGATTAGTCATCATATTTCCCTATGAAATGGCGAGAATTGGGTGTATACCGGGCCCAAATCATCCCAAATCCATCCATTTTAAGGTTGAATTCTGAACTATGAAGCTGTTGTTCACCATGATTGATGAAAATGCACAGAACTTCCACTTTTTCTATACGTATTTTAATCAAGTATTCACCTTAATTTCACCTTATTGTGTGTGGGTTGTCGCACTTGACCACCTTTGAGTTCTCGAGTTCTCCACTGAGGAGTCGCTTCGATATCGCCCGCAAGCGCATCAGACCCTTGAGTCGCCTGGCTATGGTTCATTAGCTATAAATACATAGAGGCATGAATATCCAGATGTGAACAGATAGATATTGTATATATATATAATATATATACACATACATACAACTATATTATAATATACTGTAATACTACAAATAAATATATGTATGAAGAATCATTGTCTTACTTCTGAACTATAATTAATTCCTCCAGGCAAATTACATATAAAATGTTGCAGGGGATGCAAGTATAAGGACTGAATCAACGCTATTTGCCAAGCCTTTCGGGTGGAAAAACTGAAGCAGTACGTGGTCTTGATTCTTGACCCAGGGTTACCTTGGAGGATGTTGCAAAGAACAATCTGCGACTGGCGGCTGTAAAAAGATGTGGTGTTGACATGTCATGCCTGGTGTGACATTGATGGTGAAATTGTTTGCATGGCAACCATATATAAAATAATGTGTGTATATGTTGTATATTGGGTGTGTCCAAAAATGCGATATATGCCCCCAACGGCAACATCTACTAAGGAACATGATGATGAACCCGTGAAAACTTAAGGTGCCGAACTTTCAGACCAAGCCATGTGTTGTAACGTAAGGCTTCTCCGGACCAAACTCGTCTTCCGCCGCAGTTTTTGGAGTTTCCGAAACGGTTTCCTACCCCGTGGGACCCCTAGAGCCAAGTTTTTTAACCAGGGTTTAAAAGAGGAAATATTTTTAAGGTAAACCACATCAATATGTACTACACACATATCAATACATATCATGAATCTGAACGAAGTCTATCCCCTCTAAAATGGGGCTCCATTGATCTTAGGTCCCAACGTCTTTGCTGTGGAGAAATTGTTCATCAGGCAGGGTCCGTGCGATTCGACTCCCGCCAGCTAATGCCCCGGTTGGCCAAGTTGGTTTATCACTTGAATCACTAAGATTAATGGCAGTTACCCTCCGGTACATTAACAGTTCGACCCTGGCAGGATTTGGGGGTTGGAAGACTGGTTTCCACTAAAACTGGCTTATTTTCAGGGTCTATGTTAATTTACCAGGGATAATAAGTGTAGTTAACGGGGTTATAATGGGTTATAAATCAACTTACGACTGAGGCAGCACCTTGTGACCAAGACAATTGATGCACATTCTTGTGGATGTGAACAGGACGGTTAAAATTGTAGGTCTGGGTCTCTGGGTGCTTAGTTTGACATCAGAATACATCAAGTTGGGATTCAAAGCTAATCTCCAGGAAACACAGGTGTCAAAGTGCTAAAAGTGCAAAGCCAACATGGCATGAAACGCAAAGTACTGTTTTCACCTTAGGATAACCCTTGTGCCTCAAATGTTCACGGGACAATCGCGGAATGCTGCACAGTGCAAATGTTCATGCACAAAAGTAGTGCTTTTACACTGGTACCAAATCCTGGAAATTTTGTCTTCCCTGTGCATGCTGTTTCAGCGGAAGACTCATCCATCCTTGGTTAATCCTACCCCACCACTCATCAGGCTTCAGTCGCTTGGTCAACAGATCAGCCATTTGCTCTTGAGTCGGAAGCCAGTGCAAAGGAGGTCGAAGTGGAGTTTCGGGAGTAGGCTTGAATGGATCGCCGTGCTTTTTACGCCACTGGTGCTCGGCCTCAATCACCAAGGCCTGTCTCAGACCTGCAAGGTCAATCGCCAATCTTTTCTCACTTGGAGCACGAGGTATCCCTTCGCGATGAATGTGATCATAGAGGCTCCTGCAATCGGTGATGAGATGGAGCGGATGATAGGCTCCACCTTGATGATCTGGAACGCGAACTCCAGTCCCAAAGGATGTAAAGAGTCCACGCAAAAAGAGTGCTCCTTCGAGCGCTTCTGAGCAGGCCATTGTCTCGCCCGCAAAAGTTGAACGGCACACCCTCTGTGAGGCTTTGCTCTTCCAGTCTACCAGACTAAAATTTCCACCGTTGGGTCCCATGCAGTTTTCATCGGCTAGGAGGATCAGCGATCCAAGTTGCGATGCAACCTGGTGTCCGCCCAGCCATTCTTCATCTTGCGGAGCTGCATGGTCTGGGTCAGTGTTGCCCCAAGCCGCATCGTGGAAGGCTATGAAGCAGAGGTTGTCTTCCGGGATCTTGCGTAATGTGATCCCGCAATCTTTGAACTGGAGAGCGTCCGTGACGGCTTTGTTGGTCTGCTTCAAATCATGTATGGTTGGAGACCGTTGCTTTCTCTGTGCTTGGCAAACTTGAAATTGAATGTCTGGCCTCGTTTGCTTGGCCAGCCATGATAGGCAACCTATCACCGTTCTATTCTCCTCCACCTGCTCCACGGAGGCACTCTCAGCGTCGTTGTTTCCCCCTCCAATGGTGACCTTCTCCACTCGGTTGCCGATGTAATTCTTTTGAGTGATCTCAATCTTGTCCGCCGAGCAATGATATTCACAGCCAACGTACTCAAAGTCGTTCTCTTCCCATTCATCCACTGGGAACATCTCTTTGAGCTTTCTTTGGACATGCCGAGCCAAGTTGGGTTCGGCCATCAACATCAAATCATCCACATGTGTCAGGAGCAACCCTGCCACACTTTGTTCTTTGTCGTTGATGATTTGGAATACGCAAGGGTCGATGACATTCTGCACAATGTGGAAGGTGTGCCCGTCAAAGTGGATTTTCATCTTTTTCAAATCACCAGAAAGTTTCATCCACCACAATTTTGGACTTGTGCTAAGTCCAAACACCCCTTTGAGCACTTCGATGATTTGTTCAGGTCGAAGTCCTGGGATGCCACGTTTTGGTTGGCGGAAATACAACTCTCGTGGCGCTTGAATACCATTGAGGAATGCAGCACGAATATCTCCCACACTGACCAGCCATGATCTGCAAAGCGCAAGCTGTAGTGCCAGGATGATGGAATGCCTTGACGTCGTTGGAGCATCTGTGACCATATCCACCTTGCCCAGGTCGGGGTCATTCTGACCAGCGATACACAGCCTAGCTTTTGGTTTTGCTGGAACGCTGGGGTCAGCCTTTCTCTTGGCATAGTTCTTGTCTCTGTAAAGAAACCTGGAGTTCAAGATGCGCTCTGGTTTGACCTTCTTGATGACCTCGATGCTCTCTTCGACGCTCAAAGCCCGCACGGCATCAAACTGCACGTGCTCCTCCCATTGTTTCAATTCCGCTGCACGATACATCTCTCTTTCATCTGGTGGTATAAGCTGCCAAGGGAGTTCCTTCTCAAGCTGCTTCTCTTTCCCTTTCTCGGAGATGGCGTGCTTGACCATAAGGACTTGTTGGCCCCGTTGTCTTTTCAAGTTCAAGGGCACGTCATCCAACGCTTGCCGACGACGAGCATGGGCCTCCAACTGCCTTTCTCGTCGGAGAGCTTGTCCAATTGCACCTCCAGCTTCTTCCACCTCCATGTCCAATTGTTCCTCCACCCCATGCGGGTCTTGTTCCCATTCCATGTCAGCTGGCACGGACTCGCCAGCTCGGTGATCACCATCTTCATAGTCTTGGTCGATGATGTCATCATCTCCCTTGTCGATGATCTCGCGCAATTCCTTCATGGATGTTTTGAG
Organism: Cladocopium goreaui; assembly: GCA_947184155.2. Taxonomy (NCBI): domain Eukaryota; class Dinophyceae; order Suessiales; family Symbiodiniaceae; genus Cladocopium; species Cladocopium goreaui. Next base: position 148,488 of record CAMXCT020000504.1, on the reverse strand, counting down.
CCTGATCATCTCAGAAATCTCCTCATGATGGGCAATGCGCAAATGTTCTGGTGCAGCAAGAAGGCACCTTCCACCACGTGCTACCCAGAAATTGTGTCCTTCACGTCCAATGATAGTGCCTGGTCCAATCCATGCACTTCCGCTCTTTTTCCCTTTTCGTTGCCGGAGTTCACGATAGATGTAAACAAGGTCACCGGCATCGTAGTCGGCTTTGTCGACTCGGGCTTTGTGTTGGGATGCTCGTTGCAGTGCATCTTTGGTCTGACAGCTGAAAAATGCTGTGCGAGCACCAAGTCGGATTGCATGTGCCCGGCTCACCTTCTCATCGGCCGTGATATTGTCAAATTGTTCCGGACCCAAGTGGCTGTCGAAGAGATCGCATGCGCATCTGGGTGCCGAACACCCATTGCCTGGGAGAGTAGCCAGACTTGTTCCTGAGCTGATTTTTGGCGTCACTTGTGCATGCTATGGCTTCCGCAAACTCATCCTCCAAAATGGTGAGGTCCTCCACCAATTTCTTCCAGATGGCTTTCCATGTGGCTCCATGTCTTTCGCAGACTCCATTCTGCCAATGCGCTTGGCCAGCTGCACATCTCACTGTGATGGATCGGCTGTCCATCAGTTGTAGAAATTGGTCTCGAAAGCCAGAGTCCAGGTCCACCAGCAAGTGCTTTGGAGCGCCTGCCCAATTGATCCATCCCTCCAACATGGCCCTGCCAAGCTCCTCCGACTTGGTACTCTCGACTGGCACCACCACCTGGTAAGTTGAGGCCAGGTCCACGATGTTCAGCGCTGGTTTGTTCTTGGCATCAGCCGTGTCCAGCCAGATCACATCAGCGGCAATGGCTTCGTTGAAGTCAAGTGCGGTGCATGGTTGTGCTACCCGAGAAGAAGGTGGCCTCCCACTGCGCTCACAGGTGCGGCATACCATTTGCTCAGCCGCCCGGACCACATTCTCAGGTGCGCCACCTACCCTCAAGTGACGAATGAGGTCACGGTTGGGAGGATGGCCAAGGTTCTGGTGGACTCTCTTCAGGACTGCTGCAACCTTGGGGTTCACTTTGCCTTTGAAGGATATGGCATTGGCTCCTATTGGCTCCTCTGCCCACTCTTCAATCTCTTCCGCTTTGTTGGGATCATCTTTGGAGTCTTCCGCCGGGACAAGATCCGTCGGGTACTGGACATAGAGCTCCTTTGGATGTGCCCAAGCTTTGTCAACCGCATGGACCACAGCTGTGGCAAAAGCGGTTGGGTACACTGCTGTCCATGCTGTATCTCTGCCTTGAATTGGTCGGTGGTCATGTGATGGATCTTGGCACCGCTGGGAAATTTCATCAGCGAAGGCCTGATCGTTGGTCATCAAGGCCAAGGGCTTGCGCAGAGGCCTGCCATCTTGCAAGCTGCGCAGCCCAAAAGTGCAAAGATCCACATCAGCAAAACATGCACGCTCACCCAGGAATCGCTGTAGCTCTGGATGTCGCCACAAGTCACTCCCACGAGGGTTTTCGATCACAGCTATGCCACCGAGTCCACTTTGCAGCTCAAAAACTCTGCTGGTGAACCTCACAAGCTTGGACTCCTTTTGTCTCAGTCGCCGTAGCTCTTGTTTGCTATGGTTCAAATGAGAAAATTTGCACCAAACTGTGCACGGAGGTGCAACCCAAACCAAACGTGGCCTATGATGCAGAATGTCCTCAAGGACTTCCTCTTGGTCATGCCCACGACGAAGGTCGTGATTGTACCTGACATCACGGGGCTGCAGCGCTGCTCGTTTTCGCCGAGCGTAGGCACCAGAAATCCTAGCTTCACCGGCAAAAAGTTCAAGGCAGTCTGTCTTGGCTTCTCGTGCTTTCACATGATGTTTGGGCTGCAATACTGCCCATGCCTCCCAAAGCGGGTCCTCGATGATCTCCCGGGTCAGGCTTCCAGCCATAAGCGTGCATGCCACCATCACCTCGAAGAGACCAACGACTTCTGCTCGCAGCTTTTGTGCCACAGACCGATTTGCCAGTCTCCTCCGTCGCATGCCTGCTCTTGCCCTTGCCCTAGGTGACTCACTCCACAAGTCGCCCGGGGTTGCATCCTTCTTGATGTCATTCACAAAAACTTCATTCTCGTCCGGAGCGTTGAAGTTGAAGTGATTATACTCAATCTCCCCACCAGATCTGCTAAGCCCGATCGTGTCCTCATTCTCAAAAGCCTGGAACTCGTCCGGAGTGTCCAAGTTGTTTGAGTCATACTTTACCTCATAGTTCGCAGACCCAGTGGTGTTTGTGCTCGCGACGTCATTGATCTCCGCCACATCACCGGTGACGTCACCCGGGGATTGGCCGTCTTTCCCCCCACCATAGTTCAGTTGGCGCCCCGTTTCTTGAGCGCCGCCAGACGATCCTCCAGCTTCTTGATGGTGAGGTTGACATCCTCCGGCTCCTCGTCGAGGTCGCTGTCGCTGATCACTTCCGGTCCACGACGAACCCGAGACTTTTGGCAGGAACTTGCGACCCTGCTCCACGATGTGTCCGAGGAGTCGCTTTCCCGCCCCATAGCCTTCAGGCGAGGAGGTGGGATCACTGCCGTTGCCTCCGGGTCCTTCTGCATCGGGGTTCCACTGCTTGACGCCTTCTCCCGGCGCTCGATCTCTCCCTGTGCCCATGCTGCCAGCCGGACCAAGTCGGGGTGCGAGTTCTGATTCGCACGAGTCTCCTGCACACTCCACTGGAGATAGCCCAAGGGAACCTCCTGGTACATCCATCCTTTGAACTTGCCGAAGGTCACCAGGGTCTGTGCAGGAGTGCTCTTGGTGTCTCGAATCATCCTCATCAGCAGGCCACGTGTGGGTTTCGGAGGCATAGTGATCTGCAGCTTCTCCGCCTCCGCAATGAGCTCTGCCAGACTGAGCTTCGTCAGTCCCTTCATCGAATTCTCGTTCTTGGCCGGCTTCTCCAATTCCAGTTGCTCCAGAAGAATGGACCTGAGCTCCGGGACCGACCAGTTGGGGTGGACGGTCACACCACGCATCTCGAGAGCCTCTGCCAGCTCTCCCTTCCTCATCGCCCATGGTGACGTTCCGCTGCCCGGCATCGACAGCGACGAGAGGTTCGTCAGGGCCGGCTGTGCCGTTGATCGCAGTCTTGAGCTTGCGAAAACGACTGCGGCCAATCCATGGGTAGATCATGTCCTGTGGAATGCTGGTATTCTGATATGTTGTGTCTTCCCATGTTGATGACAAAACTCCATCTCCAAGACATGGTATGTGCTCGGTGATTCGATGACCTTCCAACTTCTCGACCAACTGGTGCTTGATTGATTCCAAACTTGTGTTCCATGCAGCTGGGTTGAAGAAGTGTTTGCGTGGTACAACATGTATGCGTATGAACTCATCTTCCGTCTCCAACCAAAAATCACGTGATTGATTTGCTGACTTCCACCACCCTACAAAACTTGCTCCACTCAAAGTATGTTGTGATTCCAGCAATAACTGAATTTCTCTCGACAACTTCTTTGGGAAAAATAATGGCGTGAAAGAAGGCTGGCTCGCACTCATGTATGCTTCGAATGCTGGAATGTGCACGGCTTCGGGTGAAAACTCCGGCAACTCTCCCAGCAATGGGTTCTTGCCAAAATCGGAGACCAAAAGTGCTGGATGTCCCGTAGGGCTAGTCAGGAGTGGCAACTCCTGGAGATTCAGCGAAGCCAGTCCAACCTGTTGCTTCGCAACGTCATAGCACATGCCCAAACTTCCCAGCACGGGTCTACTGAACAAAAGAGGCACGTTGCAGGGGACAATTGAAACCCTGACCCCAAACTGTTTGCCATGAATAGCAAACCATGCCTTCACAGAAAACATTGACCTGTAAACTTTGGATGCTCCGAATTTGAAATGCTCATTTTCATCCAAGGTCTGTACAGGAAGCCCTAAGCTATCTGCGACCTGAACGTACTTCTCAAACCAAGCATATCCAGCCACGGTTTTGGTGCAAGCCGTGTCAATGATTGCCAGGAGCTTGTCGTCCTGGGGCCCGTGCTGGATGCCTTTCTCATTGTCCATGATGAAGCCCTCGCCATTGCACTCCTCAGTCATGAAGCAGGAAGATGCAGGGGACAATTGCCGAACACATACACAAGGGGATGTGCCGATGTCGAACTCCTTGATCGCAGTGGGCTGTCGCTGAAGACCACCACCACAAACGGCGCCCACGTCATACCCAGGGATTGCAAAAAGCGATTGCCGAAGACAAAGACAAGGGGATGCCGCCAAGTCATACTCAGTCATGTAGATCTCGTCCAAGGCCTGAACACCGGAGTCCGTCACAAAGCACTGGTGCACAAAGTTCACCGACTGCACAGTCTCAGCACCTGCAGCACTGGTAGTTCCCGACGAAGACCGCTGTCTCAATGGGCACTCCGGGTCTTTATGCCAGTGACCCCTGCGTTTGCAGGCGCTGCAGTAGCTCCTCTGTTTTGCCAGCCTCAAACGTTCTTGATTCCTCTGATCCACCGCACGTTGGTCGACACCTCGGCCCTTCAAGACCTCCTTGTATTTCGCCTTGGCTCCCTGGTATGTCATGTAGGCTGTGTAGTGCTCCACAGCAGTGTCTTCATCGACAATCTCACCATCATCAGAGTCACCATCGCCTTTCTCATCCTCGCTAGACATCTCACCACCTTCATTCGTTGTCATGTGGACGCTCTGCCTCGTCCAACGCCTGCCACCTCCTTTTGCATCTTCACCTCCCCAAGCCCCCGGCCGTCGGATGGCTCGGTCCTGAACCAAAGCCGCATGTTGCAGCTTCTTGCAGTCATACTCATTGTTGACGCTTGACAAGAGCGCCAGTTCCTCCTGCTCACTGAGTCGCAGTTTGTCCAGGTACAACCATGCTTTAATGAGTGGAGGAACATGGCATTGTATCTCTGTCAAACGTAGCACCATTCTCTCAAACTCCACATTGAAGTCTCTGACCTGTTGGTCACTACGGCGTCTCCCTCGTTTGAAGAGGTCAGTCATGAGTTGTGCCACCTTTGAAACTTCGACCTCCATGAAGCGGGTCTGAACCCACTGCAAAAAGTAGGAGACCCCGTTTTCCGTCGCAAGCTTGTCCACATCAAGCTCCTCAGCGTAGATCCATGCTTTGCCGCTGAGGCCATTGTAAAGGGCCAACGCACGCTGGTGCGCTGGCAACTTCGTGCATCGCAGCCAAACCTGAATTTTTCTCAGGTATGACCTTGCCGATCTGCCAAGGTCATGGTCACTTCCTCCTTCTCCATCAAACTCTGGTACAACCAGTTTCTCAGTTGGTTTCCCTCTGTCCTTTTCAGCATCATAGTTCGACCAACTTTCATTCCAACTTCCTACACCATGAGCCACCTGATCACCTTGCCACCTTCCATGAGAAGCCGCAGTGGTCTTTTCCACCTGCGCCACATTGAACATTCTCATTTGTTCATCATCTAACCATCCATCATAGTTGAACTGGCCATACTTCTTGTTGATCTCCCCGCTACCATCACTAGTCCCATTGGCCGACCACGGGTCAGCAACATGTTGTTCCCACCAAGGGTCACGTTGGCTTCCATCGCCAGGCCCAGCTCCACCTAACTCACACCCTTCGGCCCAGTCGTCCTCTTCTCGCACAGCGGCACTCCATGCCCAAGCCGAGTTTCCACCATCCCAGCGAGATGAGGTGCTAGTAGTAGCCGTCGTAGCTGGAGCTCCAGGCCTGGCACAAGAGGGTCGCCAGGCGCTCATGGTACAGCCCTAGATCTCAACCTGAACTGCTCCGCGGCACCAATGTCAAAGTGCTAAAAGTGCAAAGCCAACATGGCATGAAACGCAAAGTACTGTTTTCACCTTAGGATAACCCTTGTGCCTCAAATGTTCACGGGACAATCGCGGAATGCTGCACAGTGCAAATGTTCATGCACAAAAGTAGTGCTTTTACAACAGGTCCAATCTCACATGGACCTCGCGCGCCAACAACCGAGATGTCAACGCAGTGATATCATGGGGAGAGAAACCATCACGAAACCATGGCCCAGCAAATCAGGCTGACGCGTTACCCTCTGGTAATTTAACATAGCTATTGAAAAATGGCCGTTTATAGTTGATTTTCCCATTAAAAATTGTGATTTTCCATAGTTATGTAAACGTTTACCAGAGGGTATCAGTTCATGTGTTGATTCAACTCCAATCTTTTCTTGGTGATATGCCCATGGATGACCACAAATGTGGCTACTAGATTTTTGGGCCGCTGGTGGATGTCACACCTGGCATGGTCCCAGGCGACCATCTCCAAATATGAATGATTTTTCCCCATGAAATGCCACCAGCTGTAAGGTCTTTTCTCATCAATGTGGATCAGTCACTGCTTCTTGATTAGGTCCAATCAAGAACTGGGTCCCAAAACGTTAGAATTGGGGGCATGAATTTGCGGGAGGGGATTTTCATTATCCATTATCTATCCGAAAGGTTAAGACATATAGGTGGCTTATCTATCTCTGCATATGTATATATATATATGTATACATTGAACATAGTGACATAGCCTTCAGCCCCTCACAGTGAACTATCATCTCCCTAGTAGGGTTTTCCTATCAACCTTCATTGCCCACTGTTAGTGGGTGAAGGGTATGTCAAATTCTACTAACCCAAACTCGCAGACCTCTGAAGTATAGCCCATGCCATAGTAATGGTTCATGAAAGGATTGAGGAGTTGAAGCGACTGAGGGTATGCTGCGAAGGTATGTTGAAAATCATGGGACCATGCCCGAAATCCGACGGATTGTCATCGTTTTCCCATGAAAAAAACCTTCCATTCTGCAGCTTTTTTCCATGGAATACCCCTGTTTTGCAGACCACAAATTGCCTTCAATTGACTAACTAGCCTATGGTTAGGAGGGATCGGTTCGGAGCTAGGGCTATTCATATTCCATCATATTCCCTGTAAACTGGGGAGCTAAGCTAAGGAGCTACGAATAGAGTTTCCCAACAATGATACCAAGAACTTATCAATATCCAAACATATCCAAACCACAGAAAAATGGTGCTAAAGTAATAACGTCATCCTGGTCATTTCTTGGGCCAGACATACCAGGGATTGCTGGCCCCTGCTGCGCAGCTGCCGCGGGGCCACACCTGCGTCGTGTCGTCGGTCCCATGTCTCAGGACCTCTGGTGCACCGCCTCGGCCAGGTGTGGTCCCCCGGCAGCCGCCTGCAGGGTGCGCATGGCTCCGTTTGTTGGCTTCCTCTGGGCGTTGCTCCTGACTGCGTTGCGTGGGTCGGCCGTGCCTGGCTGGTTGGGCCCAGAGGACCCTCCGCCGAACACCACTTTGGGCCACAGCCCGCCTCGGTTCGAGCAAACTGGCAGGAAGCACCGCCGGGCCTTGACCATCTCTCTGAACGCCCGGTGGTGCCAGCAGCGCGAGCCTCCGTCTTGCCACCTCTTAGCTGGGCTACTGCCACCGGCGCGTCTCCATTGGAGCAAGCGGGCTCGACGCCTTTATCCTCGGCGGCCTCGGTGGCCGGGCTGGCCAATGCGAGCATGCCGGATTGGGGAAGCTGCCAATCCAGGGCCCCCTGCCCCTGGGACGCCTGTGGGTGGTGAGCGGGGGTCGGCCCGTGAACGCGAGCGGTCACCCGCCAGTGGGCGTGGCGCGCCTTCTCGACAGCGGCTGTTCTGTCCCGTCCCTGGCTGCCTTTGTGCCGACCCCACCCGGGCACCTGGTTGGGCCAATGTCGCAACCATGCGCTCGCACATTGATGCGCACCTCTCTGGCTCTCTCACTGGCGATGTGCCCGCATCTTGGATGCAAACCCACGGCCGCACCCGCTGCCTGGTCTGTGGGCTGAGCGTGTCGGAGCGACACGGCGTTCATCCCACTTGTCGCCCCGAGGCGCGGGCAGCTGCCCCTGACGGAGCCCAGCCAATGGACATCGACAACCTGCAACTGCCTTCCTTCACGGAGATCCAAGCCGCCCGCACTCCCACATTGCGACATGTGCCCGTTGCTGCCCGACACACCTGGAACCACATCCTAACCCGGGCGTTGGCAGCCGTTGTGCACCGGAATGATGAGAGGGCGTGGCGTGAACTGCTGATGTTGCCTCAGTGCCTCCTTTGTGCACCAACTCGGGGAGGTCGGCGGCACAGCAAAGCGGTCGCCGCTTATACCTTGGACCGCCTCCACCGCTGGCAGGAAGGGGAACGGCTCTCCCTTTGGTCCAGCCGGGCTGTGGGTCGTCCTCGCCGAACTACACCGCCCAGTCCAGATGCAAAAAGGAGTCTGGCGACCAGCTTGGCTCGCGAAGGGTTTGACCGAAAGGCGTGTGCCGCCTTACTTTCCAAAGGGCTTTGCCCCGAAAGTGATACCACAGCCCAAGCCCTTCAAGCGCTCCATCCCAGGAGCCCGCCACCCAGTGCCCCACCACTCCATGACCTTCCCGTTGGCCCGGACATCGCCCCTGACTTGGTGGCCCGCTGTCTTCGTGCTTTCCCTTCTGACACAGCACCGGGGCCCACCGGCTTGCGGGTGCAACAGTTAAAGGATGCATGTGTGCCGGGGGGCACTGAGGCCTTCCTCGCTCAGCTTGCCGCTGTTGTGCAGCTTCTCGCTCATGGCCGCGCGCCTGCCTGCGTTTCTCCGGTGCTTGGCGGGGCAGGGCTCGTTGCCCTCCCTAAACCCACGGGTGGGGTGCGACCCATCGCTGTGGGGGAAATCCTCCGCCGGCTCACGGGCAAGTGCCTCATGTCCGTTGTCCGGGAAGATGCACGTCAGCTGCTTTGGCCAGTGCAAGTTGGCGTTGCTGTGCCCAATGGTGCTGAAGTTGCAATCCACACGGTCCGAGCCTGGTCCCGCCGACACATGGGCTCCAGCACCAAAGTTCTCCTCAAGTTGGATTTCAGCAACGCGTTCAATTGCGTGTCACGGGCCGTGGTGCTTGAGGAGGTCCGGGCTCACTTCCCGCAGTTGGCTAGATGGGCCACCTGGTGCTACGGACAGCCGAGCCGGCTGCAATTTGGGGCCCGCACCCTGGAGTCGTGTTGTGGAGTACAGCAGGGAGACCCTCTGGGCCCACTGTTTTTTTCGGTAGCCTTGCACAAGGTTGCCCGCACCCTTCGGCAACCCAGCCTCGACCTCGCTTTGTTCTACCTGGATGACGGCGTCTTGGCCGGGGACCTCGCCCACGTGGCTTCTGCTTTGCAACATCTGCAGGCTGCCTCCAAAGCAATAGGCCTCGACTTGAACCTCGCCAAATGTGAGCTTGCGGTTGCTGGGCCTGTGTCTGAAACAGCTCTGCAAGCCTGCTTCCCAGCTGCCTTGCTGTGTGACGGTGGTGGCACCGGACGGGTCCAGTCCAATTTTGATTTCTTGGGAGCTGCCATCGGGGACGACACTTTCATCCGTGATCACACTGCAGACCGGGCCGCCAAGGCTGGGGACCTGCTGGACGGGTTGGCTGAACTCACCGACCCCCAGGTAGGCTTACGCTTGCTTCGGGCATGCGGGGGCTTTTCGCGCATGGTGCACAGCATGCGCTGCAACCCGCCGCATTCCCAAAGCATCGCGCTTGACATGTTTGATGGCATGACCCGGCGCTGCTTTGGCAACTTGACAGGTGTACACCCCACTACAGCGCAATGGCAGCAGGCTGCCCGCGGGCTCGCTCATGGAGGGCTAGGTTTGCGGTCGTGTGAACACCATGCGTCAGCAGCTTTCTTAGCTTCCGTCGGCGGCTCGCTAGCTGCTTGTGCCGAACTGGATCCGGCTTTTTCTGCCGATGAGCAAAAAAGCAGCCCTGCCGTGTCGGCCGCCTTGGCCCACCTCAATGCCCACCTGCCGCCACACCAAGCTCTGAGCGTTGAGGCCGCCCTTTCCTCCAAGCAACGCGATTTGTCCCATCGTGTTGATGCGGCTGGCTGGGCCCACCAGCTGAGCCAAGCAACCCCTATCGAACAAGCCGTCCTTCATTCTGAAGCTTCTGTTGGGGGCCGGGCTTTCCTTGCAGCAGTTCCCCACGGCGCCGGACGTATGGAACCTGCAGCTTTTTGTGCGGAGCTCCGCCTCCGGCTGTTGGTGCCTGACGCTGATGCAGACGCCTGGTGTCCTCGCTGCGATGGCATCTTGGACCGGCACAGCTATCATGCTGCCACCTGCATTGCCGGTGGTGAACGCACGCGGCGGCATCATGCTGTCCGTGATCTGGTGTGCCAGTGGGCCGTGCAAGCCGGTCTTCGTCCTGAAAAGGAAGCTGCCCATCTTCTGCTGCCTCAGAGTCCCGATGACTTCAGCAGCAGCCGTCGCCGCCCTGCGGACATTTTCATCCCTGCCTTGGCCGGGTCCCCTGCTGCATTGGATTTCGCTGTCACAGCGCACACGCGGCAAGAGACTTTGGCTCTGGCTAGTCAAACACCCGGAGCGGCGGCGGCAGCCTATGCCCAGCACAAGGTTGCATACCTGCAAACAGGCCACATTTGCCAGCAGCATGGAATTCGCTTTTTGCCTATGGTGGTGGAGCCGACAGGAAACTGGGACGATGGCGCCATGCACACCTTGAAGCATATCGCGCATGCAGCAGCTGCCCGTACAGGGGCAGACCCTGCACAAGCCGTTGCCACCTTCCTTCAGGAACTCTGTGTGGTGACGCGGTCCTACCGGGCTTGTGCAGCTCTCCGACGACGCGCAGAGCTGGCAGCTACCTAGACAACTTCTGAGGCACAGAATCACCATTTGCATTTTTTTTCCTTCTTAGTGCTCCCATGCGCCCCCTGGGCACCTTCCATTAGCCCTTTGCCTTGCTACCCTGCCGCCCACCACTGCAATGTGGTTTTTCCGCGCATTGTACAATCTGGGGTTCTCTTTGCAAGTGCGGGCCTGTTGGAGGTTTGTCCAGCAATTCCTTTTTTAGGCGAGTGGAGTAGGTTTGCTGCCATTTTCCACTGTGGGTTCTACATTTCTCGCAGGGACAGTGGCACACCGCATTTTCTTGTAGTTTATGTCTTACAGCAATTCGATACGTGATGATGTCACGTACCAGTTCCCTCTGGTAATTTCTTACATCCCAGTCGAAATAGTTGAATAACGTGTTATATATGTTAAGGAAACCTCCATATTTTGCATTACAGTATATATATATATATACACACATACACACACACACACATATATATATATATATATCTGGTTGGTGGTTTGGAACATGAATTTTATTTTTCCATATATTGGGAATGTCATCATCCCAACTGACGTCATAATTTTCAGAGGGTTGAAACCACCAACCATATATATATATATTATATATTATATATTATATATATAATATATATATAATATATATATATAATATATAATATATATATATAATATATATATATATTATATATATAAAATGTGCCAGTTATTAACCATTGGACCATTCCTATCCCGGTGCCTCAGGCCACTCACCGAAGAGCGGCGCTGCAGTGCCGCCGAGGTCTGGAACGAGGGCGAGCCACTGCGGGCGGCTCGGGAGCCCATGGCTGGGTCAATGGGAAACGATGGCAAAATGGGGAGGTTTGACAAGATTTCACCAGGCAAAAAAATGGCTGGTTGGTGGTTTCAAACATTTGGATTATTTTCCATTTCATATATGGGATAATCCTTCCCATTGACTAATATTTTTCAAGATGGTTCAAACCACCAACCAGATGGAGATTTAACAAGATTCAACCAGCCAAAACCTGGGATACTACGGGAAACTATGAGGATTGCACCAACAAAAGGTGGGCTTTGGATAGGATTTGATGAAGAAACATTGGAATTCGAAGAGATTTTCACCAACACAAAATGGGAATGTTGATTGTTGCGCGCTGAGCACTCAATCTGTGCGAATTGTGTTCATGATTCTGGAGCAAAATTCGCCCGCGGCCAAGCAATGCTGCATTTGTTGGGTTTGTTGCCCAAGTTGCAACACAGCTAGTGATGAGAAACGCACGGAAATGGTGTACCAAAAGAGATCATTGATTTTGCAGGTCGTTTTTGGGAATTCCACGGTACAAACATCAGGTTTGAACTGTTCCTAGAATTTCTTAACGCAACACTCACAAGGCCCCTCAACATTATTTCGGGTAAAAACCATGATTTCCTTCAGATTTTCGCTTTTCCCCAGTGTTTTTTTTTTTCTATGCGCCCAGGAGCATTTTGTCAGCCATGCTTGGACGGAAGACTTTGGCAACTTGATCCAGGGACTCACCCGCTTTGCTGTGCGGTCTCCCCAGGATCCTGGTGGTTTCCCCAAGGCTGGTTTCTTGGTCCCCATGAAAATATATGAAAATGGGACAGGAAATACAGAGAGTTCACAAGAATTGCGAGTCATGCCCAAATTTTGGTGAAGATCCATAAGGGTCAATATTTCTACAAGGTGGTGCCCGCCAATTTTGTTTGTTGATTTATATGTTCAACCCATTAACTAGGTATAATGTGTGTGTGTGTATATATATATACACATACCATAAATCCAATCGTTCACTTACTCGCCAAACTTGGCTAACTCTGGGGCATCACTTTTTGTTTTCAATGGAACAACACATGACCAACATCTGCCATTTGTGGCTCTGGCTCCCGTGTCTCGGCCGGGGGATTCTGATGCGCAAAGCCCAGAAAATCCCATGATTCGTAGAGGATTCTTCATAGAATGTGGTTAAATCAATGCCAGAAACCTACCATTTGGGGGTGGCATTCGCACCACACCATACCACACCCATTCCCAGGTCAGCCTCACCTTTCGTGAATCCCCAGCATTGCCACAGGAAACGGGACGGGGGGCCTATGGCGACCACCATGAAACGTAGCGAATGATGTGGATTTTAATCATCAATGGTGAAGAACCGGGATTTCATGAAAAGCTAGGGATAAACCCCCAAAAATGATCCTTAAAATGGACAATGGATGTGGGTCTATCTGAGAGGGGATTGATCCCGATTTTTTTTATGGCATTTTTATTAGGGAAGATTATGGTTGACCACCAGATTTTGGGGGTTGAACGTGTTGACCAGCGATGAATTGGATGAAGGGATCATTTGCAGGAGACCACCCCCTATTTGGTGGTAGAGATTAGGGTTTCCTATATGTTGAGTTTTCCTGAAATTGATTTTTAGCGTAGAATGTGCCCAAGCTTTGGATTCTACTCAAATTGTTTCAGAACAAAAGAAAGTACCAAGGCCTTGGGACGTCGGAACACCAAGTTTTCACCAACAGCTTCAAATCATATCCAAAAGGTCTTGGGTTTCTATCTTCACGACAAAGACACTACTGTATCTACTTTTTTTTAGCGATACATAAAAAAAAACCTTAACCAGAAAAGTAACAGTCCTACTCAAAACGTGTAAACTTGAACCTTTTCATACCTTTCCTATCTGAACTTGGAGGGTTTACTATAATGTTCAGATCCATTTATTTTTTTGACTCAAGAACACATATGAACACATCATCCTCAGCAGCTGGCCGTGGCTCCCGTGGAGGACAAAGCTGCGGGCCACGCCCGTGGCTGCAGTTTTTTCATCCACGCCTTTTCCGACTCCATGTGGCACCTGGGACCTGGAGAAGATTTTTGTGGCTGGGTGGACCAGAGGTGGAATGACACATAGGTTGGAGATTGCCAATTTTGATGCCAAAAGACATGTGGGGAATTGATGAAATGGTGTTTGGTGGGATGAAGATGCCTTGGAATTCTGATGTGACAGAACTTCTTTCGTATCGAAGGTTAGCCATGACGCCATTTTCGATGTGTTTCCCGGGAGGATCCTGTTAGGGAAGACTGGGGCAATGTGAGAGAACAGCATAGTTTGGTGACTATCCGAACAACTGAGCAGTTTCATTTGAACCTGGGCGTTGGTTGATGATTTTTTCGGGGGTGATTCACCTACCCTTATTTATACATTGGGGAGTATCATAATCCATGGGAAGGTCAACCCAGGGACTTCCCAGGGGAGTTTCTGAAGTCATGCGGGATCCCCAAGTCACCATAGGTTTCAATACTAAAATGGTCATCCATGACTTGGATGATTTGGGCTAATTTGGGGGGTACCCCCATTTCAGGAAACCCTCAAATTTACCCTCTGGTAATCAAACACGGCAATCAATATTTGATTTATTGCAGGGAAAATCATCGAAGCAAGTGGGTTATTTTCCAGCAAGCCACGTGTTTGATTGCAGGAGGATAATTATATATCAGAATCTTGCAAAATCTGTTACATGAGTTGATTATTTGAGATGAGTTGAACCAGATAAGATCATCATAGATCATCATAGATCATAATAACATACCATCATCATTCATATATCATCATAAGATATCATCACCATAAGATATCATTATCATTCATTATCATAACATACATTCAACTCATGATTCAACTCATTCAACATGAAACCCCTGATTTGGGGCATCCAACCAACTGATGAAGACCGCCTGGCCTCAGCTGAGGTCCGAAAATCGGGACAAAAAGATGGAGGACCTGAATCTTTTTTTACAAGCTTTGCATGCTGCAAGTTACAAAACACGTTCTTCTTTTTGTCATTGATTCTTTGAGAAACTGAGAAAACAAGACAGAATACAAACATATCAGACAGAAAAATAAAAGACAAAATAGAACACACAACAGAAAAACAAGAAACAAAGAAACATGAGACTGGGAAGTCAAGGATGGACATAGCAAACTCGCAAGAAGTTGCACACACTTTTTCAAGAAGGATGGACAGACCAAACACATGCTGAACCAGCCTAAGCAGATGTCACTTTGACCTGGATATATTCCAAGAATGAACACACATTCATATAAACCATGCATGACGACTCATCCGAAACATACATACATTGCATTATATACATGACGTGACATGACATGACGTGACATGACATGACGTGACATGACATGACATTACAAACGTACATACATGTGCAAAAATGGGATCAGATCAGGTCGGTTTAGATCAGTGCTTTCCCGTTGTTTCCTAATTATTGTTGCCTGGCAAATCTGATGAGGCCGAGATGAGGTGAACTGGATCCAAAAAGTTACCCCTTCGTTCCATAAATGGACACCCGTGTAGTATGATCAAGTATGCAGTTTTGGTTGAGGTATTCCATTGAATTGACAGGCATTTGATATATGCAACACATTTTAAAACCATTTTTTAAACACTTTATAAACACCAACCTTTTATGGTTCATGCACGTTAGAGGTGCACAACATGCAAGGTGGATACAAAAAACAACATTGTGAACATTTCACAGACACATGCTTCCAAATGTCGTACATATTTCAGTCCCAAAGTGGTCCCAAAGTTCATAATTTAACACAGAGATTCCCAGGATGATCCCAGATCGTATTAAACACAACAGAGAAAAGATAATGCCAGATGATGCAAACATAACAACAACTTGAGAATTTCATGTTGAATCCCAAGAACAGCAAGGCACCAAAGTAAACTGCCAATGAATAAGTGCCTGATATATACATATATATATGATATTGATGTATGATGATGTATGTGTTCACTCGCATAGATCTCCAAGATCTTATTTCCCAGGCAGTTCATTGGGACGGACTTCCGTCGTGGCCCGCATCGAGCTTGGGCAGGACTTAGGTGTGTACCAGGTGCTCAGTGGGAAAGGCATCAAGACGGTGCTTTTCAGCTTGGGTGCCCGCGGTCTGGACCATTTTTTGGACCCGGTTCCGTTGCAGAAAAACCATGATATACCCTCTGGTAAACATACAAAAAGCTATGGAAAATGGCCCAGTTATAATTGATTTACCATGATTTACCTATTAGAAGTGATGATTTTCCATAGCTATGTTAGTTTACCAGAGGGCATGGGAAATGCTGCAGATCAAATATCTATGGATTTGTTTGAAAATGCGGTGTATGCATACATTCCCCAAATGCCCACTTGTAAACTAGGGCTAGGTACATATATTCTGGAATGATGGGATTTGTAGGGGAAACTATCCCAACACGGCGGATTTTTTAAAGGTTGGTGAACTATTTGTAATTTATCCAGGTATAATGTCAACACTGGATTAAAAAAACTTGGTTAATTGCGGGATTCAGACCAAATATGCTAAACTAGTATAAAATAGTAACTGCTCAATCAGACATATATATATATATACATGTTATATATACATATATTTGATGGTTCCAATCCCATTTATATTTATATCCTCATATTTTGAACGGTCGCTGATACCAACTCTTCAGTAGGGCGTTTCCTCCCAGCCTTCATTGCCTGCTGTGAAAGGGTGGGGGCTATGTCTAATAACCCCCAAACATAGAAAACTACAATCCTACTCAAACGGAGGTTCAATTTTTTTTTGGTGCGGTTGCTAATAATGTTGCTATCTCTATATGGTATAGATACCTATGTGTATCAATGTTAGTATGTATTCATATACATATATATATAAATAAATGAATATATATGTATATATATATGTAAATACACAAATAAGAGTCAGTCATCCTCAAGATAGAAACATGTATCTTGAAACATATTTGCATTTTAGCAAGTTTATTGGATCGACGATCCATATTCTGTGTATATATATATAAATGTCTATATAGTATACACATTAGTATAACCATGTTACCGCAGGTGTAGATTAAATGTCTATATAATATACACATTAGTATAACCATGTTACCGCAGGTGTAGATAGATGTCTACAGTTGCCTTCTGTAATTGTCATATACACATACATAAATAACAAAACACACACATATATATAATATTTTGTTGGTCATCTTCCCTTGATCTTCCCATTGTTGTTGGCTAAAGGCCATAATATCACCATATATAATATATATGTATATATCAGTATGTCTATAGTTACACATATTAGTACATTGTTGAGGCAGGCGTGGACAGTTGCCTTATGCCGTTTTCACATGTATATATATATATATTTGCAAGGTGGTGCCCCATAGTTAGCTAAATTGGTTTATAACTCCAGTTTTACGAATGGTTTATGATACATATACCGAACTAGTAGCCATGGGGCTGCAGTCAAGATATTCCTAAGATAAATCAACTATAAGTATCAACTATACCGAACTATACCTATAGTTCATTGGGATTGTAAACTTCAACAAACACAACGTTTGTGGACACCTCCTGTGTTTGTTGGCTTGTCACCACTCATTTCCAAGGCACGGGCCAAGATGGCACGGCACTGCTGAGAGTTCGGTCGACAGCAGGGAGGCGATTTCTCGGTTTTCAAGGGAAACAAAGATTGGTTTATTTCATGGATCATGCCCACAAAAAATGGATGATTTGGGGGTACCCCTACTTCAGGAAACCTCCATATGGATTCAACCATCAACACATGGTGATCCATGTGGAATTTCAGCAGCAGGGGGGTGAAACATTGGAATCTGATCATTGAAAACGCGTGCCTCGGGTAAGAGTCGGATTAGATCTACCCAAGCGGGTGATTATCATCATCCCCCACGAGTGATGGGTTACTACCCCAATAACACATTAATTGGGGAATCCCTTCTAGCATGGTGGCATAGCCATACTGCCATACCCCGTATACCATCTTCTGACCATGGTAGATGTAGCAAACATGCTACAAAAGGGTTGCAGGAGAGGATGTACCGCATGTGGCAGGTTGTGGTGTCCACCATATTCCACCTTCGCTTGCGATCAGCCTTCAAGTTGGCTCTCCTCGACCGATTCAACAACTCCCACTTTTTTTTTCCAGAAAAAAACGTATCCCTACATTTTTCCTACATTTTTCCTACATGTTTCCTACATTTTCACACCATTTTTCCCACATATTTTCGCCACATTGTTCTGACCTAAGGCCTGGTGCAGTTTGGAACTCTTCCTGGCCAAGGCGACTGACACGGAGAATTCACTGTGAACAAGGGTGATTTTTCATGGGAATCTTCTGGGGACTACTGTGGATGGGCCAGCGAAATCCAAATCACCAGTTGAAAACGGTGGTAAACATCCCATTATTTATAAGGTTTCAACCATCCAGGATTTCGCAACCATCTACTGTAGTTCAATGTGATGATGGTGTTACAACCATTGGAATGAACATGTTTTTTTTCATAGAAATACTATTTTATTATTGAACAATATTATAACTAACGAACTATAACATACTATAACCATATATGATTCAATCCATCCGAAAAGAACGGATCACATAGATTTTAAATAGGGATTTAAACCAAACTCATGGAGATTTCATGGGCATTTCACTGTGACTATATGGAGAAAAAATGTGGATTTAACTATGATTTAACAATCTAAAATGGGGATATCATGGGGATATCACGGAAATGATGAAGTTGGATTCTATGAGCCAAATCAGCCCTTGTTAAGCTGCGGTAACATACCCATTTTGATGGTGAATTGAGGGCCTAGAAACCATGGTCTAAAGACAGATAGACAGCAACTCTAAAGGCAGAAACAAAAGGATACAAAAGGCATGGTTTTTGCCACTGTGTTCATATAGGTCCAACACCTATATGCTCACACTGTACGAGAATCTCATGAGGGGGAATCAATTGTGTCACTGGTGAATCGCCTCTGTTAGGGATTTCGACCCATCCAAAGGTTTCCCATCAGAACCAAAGGCCTCGATTCGGATTTCCCGCCAGGGCTTTGGACAGAAGGTGGTCTTAAACACCAAGTTGCTGCCTCAGCGGGTTCGCGGGTTCCAGAATTGGTCAAGCCTACGTTGAAAATGAGTTTCCTGACGGAAATCGCTAAAATCAAGCCAATAGAGTGAGTGCATCCTGCAATGCCCTCCTACAGGAAAGAGACATTTTTTTTTTGACTTCACCGAAATCCAGGACTCCAATTCCAATACCACCTCGTCAATAGCAAAAATGGTGCGGGACACCCTCCGATTCGGTGTCACGAAACAATGTTGGGTTGATAGAATATCCATTCCTGCCAGTCAATATGTATCAAAATAGTATTTTCGTTGATCGATTCCGCAGGTTTTGATTGACAAGATCTCCATTTTTGCTTAGTGAAGAGTCAAATTTTGGGTGGTAGTGAGGCTGGGACCCATGCAGGCGGGGGTTGCGAGCTGCCAGTGTCATCAGTGGTGCGTACCGTTACCAACTCATTATATAATTGGCATATCATAGTATATCTAGCCTCTCATTCAAACCATTTATTTTTCAACAATTCCAAATATACACAGCTTAAGGAACTCTTTTTTCGCTGTTTCTGTTTTTGCCCACAGAAAAGATAGGTACACCATCAATATCGACCACTAAAAGGTGGAATGTCTTGGATCGATGGCTTGGCCCAGTGGACATGGATTTACCTTGAGGAAATTTTACAGAATCCATGACATTAAGTTACATTTGCTTTTAGTAATCCATGGATTTAACTTGATCCGGGTAATTTTACAGAAAGATCATGGAACCCATGATTTCAGGAGATTTTTCTAGGACGGGTCCTCGATTTTGGGTGGCAAAATCTGCCGGAAGTTTTCATGAATTGAGAAAAAAAATTGATCATAAAAAAGGGCCTGAAGCACTGGTTTGTAGATCTTCCTTTGAACCAATCCATTGCCGAATCAGGATCAGTCGGGTCCTTCCGCCCTGACACCTCACATCCAGCAATTCGCCACGATGCTGTTGAAGGTGTTTTGGAGCCAAAGGGATCCCCTTGCGGGGAGGCTTCTGGCTGATTTCGGATGTCCAGTAGTTGTTGGTTTTTTGCTTGTTTTCAGTCCCTTAGTTCCACAGTTCAAACATGTTCAAAAGATGGCAATGTTCGATGCAATTGATCAGCATGTTCTTATCATAGTGGATGTCGAAACATTAGCTTTTCGGGGCGCCGGCCAATATTTAATCGCTTCGCTATTTCGTTTCAGGTTATCTTGAAACTCCTCAAAAAGAATCCGAGAAGGGAAATCAGGAGTGACTTCATTATACAGCAGCCATTTGAGGCTGATTTTGCCATTGAAATTGGATGATCTGATCTTGTCTGACAGCTGCATCTGCGAGCCGCGAACTTTCTGCTCGATCTTGATGGAAAATGGCATGACAACGATTTCTCTGAAGGTTGAAGCTGTCAACGGCTGTCAACTGGTCACATTCTTGGCCTCTTTGCTTGACCCTTTCCCCCCTCCGCTTGCGGAATTGCCGCCATGTGCCGCCGGGATGCTGTCAGCATTTTGCTGCCGCTGGTGCTGTTACTGGGTGACCAAGGCCACTGATTGAGATGAGTTCAAGGCGATTTCTTTCCTCCTATAAAGACTACAATGGAAAAAAAACAAACTATATAAACCCTGATTTAGTATTGGATCTATGCATGAATTGGGGTCTCCAATTTTTCGGAGTATTTGACACATTTGACATTACATCAACATTATAATCATGAAATATCCGGATGAAAGGTCCCCATTACAACGGCAATAGTCTTCAACCACCAGTGACTTGTCAATTACAGGTCAGACTTGGGCTGGCAACCATGACGGCATTGGGAGGAAGCATCCCAAATTTGCGAACCAGCGAACCATGTTAATATCTAAATTCATGTTATATATAATTTGATGTTTATGAATGTTTTATATATTATTCATTCATATTAAATCTAATATACATCTGATGTTCTTTTCACAGGTTTTTTCCATCATTTTCTGGTGCCCTCTTCGTCAAGGTGTGAAGTCCATGGAGATGTTGGGCCGGGAAAACCATTTGACGGTTCCCTGCAGCTTGGAGCAGAGATGCGGAGATGCTTTTTGGGTGGAGATGGAGGTTTCGAGGTTTCCGTTTCGTCATGGGGGACCCACAGTTCTCATCAATTTTCCATGGGATTTTCCATGAAATAAAGCATCCAGCGATAAAGGGAGTAGCCCCATTTATGGCAAGCCCCATATGATGGGCTGAATTTGACACATGGATTTTGTGGATTTGAAAATGGGGGAGACATGGAACAATTCCAGCAATTTATGGCAACTTGTGTGGGGAAAACGGGGTTTTCAAGCATCAAATTTTGGGCTATCCAATTTTCAGACAAACCCACAGGGTGATGTGGTTGGGTGTCAACCAACAAGGAATGCCCATTCGGAAACACCTAACAGCATTGTGCATTAGACACTATAATAATCGTCTATAAACTGTATGTTCAATGGATCATACGCCAACAGTGGCAACCATGCGTGTATCACCTCTAAATCACCCCGTTACATATATATGATTATATCTATCTATCTGTCTGTCTGTCTGTCTATCTATCTCTCTCTCTCTATATAATGTATATCATTGTATTACGTATGCATATACTATGGGTTTCTCCAAAATGCCAAAATG
Organism: Cladocopium goreaui; assembly: GCA_947184155.2. NCBI lineage: Eukaryota > Dinophyceae > Suessiales > Symbiodiniaceae > Cladocopium > Cladocopium goreaui. Next base: position 127,163 of record CAMXCT020000504.1, on the reverse strand, counting down.
GAGGATGAAATGGGAATTTGATGGAGACACTGAGTATAAACCAGCAAATCTAGGGGTACCTTTTTTTCCAGACAAACCCGTATATATATACGTATATATGATAAGAACATATATATATAATGATAATAATAGTAATAATAATAATGATAATATTAATAATAGTAATAATAATAATGATAATATTAATAATAGTAATAATAATAATAATATATATATATATATATCTACATTACATTATATATATTGTATTATATATATTATATCATAATATATAGTATACTATATATATATTATTATATATATATATTATTCTATATTATATTATATATTATATTCTATATATCATATTATATATATGTCATATTATATTTTATATTATATATTATATATATTATATATATTATGTAATATATATATATATTATATTATATTATATTATAGTATATTATATTATATTATACTATATTATATTATATTATTATATTGTATTATAATATATATTATATATAATATATATATAATATATATTATATATAATATTTTATATATAGTATATATCATATATAATAGTTTATATAATTAACATTGTATATAATATATTGTATATAATATTAATTATATAAACTATTATATATTATTAATTATATATAATATTAGATATAATGATATTATCATATATATATATTATACATATATCATATATATATATATACATAGATATGTATATATGTACAGTTTTATATGTATAAAGATAAGTGATATAGAAGTAATACATGACATGTGCACATTCGCTATCCATATACGTACATATTCAGCAAGAATGTATTCCAGTCCATGGAAGTCCAAGTCCCTTTAGGGCCGAAATTGGCCGTTTCCACCAAGCAGATATGGAGGTTTGTTGCTGGGCACCTCCATCGGCAACCAACGAAAGATGTGAGATCTATACAATGAACTTACATATAATATAACTCTATATATATAATATGGAGTAATCTATATCTAATGGTATATACATTGGGTGATTATGATACATATTATCATATATATGATATCAATACAATAGAAATGTGTGATTCGAGAAATTGGGAACCCCGAGAACCATATTCCATGGTTATTTTAGCCATATTCAATGGCCATAGGGTGCCATTTTGAGACAAGTTTAAAGTTTAAAGATCAAAACCAACTGGTTAACCATATATGCTTGGATCTGCTTTAGTGCATTATATTATGTGTTCATAAATTTTCATATCCCATGATACCCCAATATATCCCCATAATTGTTGGCTATAAACCAGTGTTGCTGTATCTCAACTGTTTAATGTGGGAAACCCAATAGTAAACAATCCCATACAATCCCCAAGTCCTCAAAATCTACCATCTGGTTATTTAACATAGCCATGGAAAATGCCCATTTTTAATAGGTAAACCATCTATAAATAGGCAATTTTCCATGGCTATGTTAAATAACCAGAGGGTATATGCCTGCTATTAACCATCCCCAGTCATGGTTGGTTTATTTATGGCAGCGTTTCCATGTTGAGATCTGAGGTGCTGGATTCGACAAAATCTTCGAAGGAACGAAAATGTGCTTCGAACAGAGACATAAGGCGAGCCTTCTCGGAGCATTGCCGAGTCGGTGATTTTTTTAAGTTACATCCATTCATTGGGGAATCTATAAGGAATACCCTCTGGTTATTTAACATAGCCATGGAAAATGGCCTATTTATAGATGGTTTACCTATTAAAAATGGGGATTTTCCATGGCTATGTTAAATAACCAGATGGTAAGTTAAACATACCCACTATTTTATTTTGGGGGGGTTCCGGATCTGCAAATCGCAGTTTTTCGGAGCATTTGTGAATGGCAGTAAGAATGATGCGAAGTTTCTGGATGATGTTCGACTTGTTAAGGTTTACATTACATGTTTTTTCTTTTTCTAAACCCAATTGCAAACCATTTATATAGGAAGTCTTATACACTGCTCGACTTACAGGGGTAATTATACTGTATACCCAATAGTAAGCAATGATAAGAACCAATAAACAAGTATAAACAGCAAAAAAACCAAATTTGGGATGGATTATTGTTTGGTTTTCCGGCTTACCACCTTGATGATCTTAATCATTTTCCGAGTTTGGGCATCGAAGATGAACTTCTTCTTATCGGCATCAGGATGACCATATCTGTACATATATACATATATATATATTCATATATATATATATGTATATATATACACACATATATATATATATGTATATATATATATATGAGCCCGGTCCCCGGACCCCCCCCCCCCCCCCAATGGTATCCCCCCCCCACTCCTAACCCCCCCACCCCCCCAAAACCTAGTATTTGCACGTTATTTGCACATATACACATATACACATATATACTCCCCTTTCCACCCTTCCAACCTCGCATCTCTACGTTATTTGCAGCACTTGAGAGCCACGACCTCGTCAACGGACCTTGTCTACCTGTATATTTCTATCATAACCTTTTTTTCGAACCGCCTATAGCGTGCCTCGCACATGGTTTACAACATATTTGCTACCTATGGATTACGCAAAGCTTGCCTATGCAAACCTAGACATATGTACAGTAGAAAAACAATAAATATATATATATAGATAGATGCACATTCTAGATACTACATATTGATATCTTGATCTTGTATCAATCACATATTTCGTTTACATTGTACATACTGTACACGTATATATATATATATGTATATATATATACATATGCATACATATATATATATACATATATATACATAAAATCTAGATATACACCGTGTATTGCTGTCGATATTCAATATACCACATATACTATGTAAAATTTATTCAACGAACATATTTACCTATATTGTAAATATTACATCTACTGTGGATACAGTACATGTGGCATATACTATCTATATTCTATCAAAAACCACATATACGATGTATGTATATATATAAATATGTTCAATATATATATATATATGTATATGTCAAATATATATATATATATATATATATATATATATATATATTATATATATATATATATATAGATTGCATATATTCTATTTATATCTTACATATTATATATATGTTATATATATATATATACACTACACATACACTCTATATTACATATAGTATATCCATTCTAATTATCGATACATATGCATTATATGCACTATAAAGACTACATACACCATGGCTTGGCTGCTGAGAAAACCCCCCCTCCCCTGCCACAGGGGGGGGGAACCATCTGGCTGGGGGGGGGTGTGGGGGTCCCTGCTCATATATGTATATTATATATATGCATATCTAATATCTAAGATATCTGTATATCTCTACCATCATAAAAGCACCATCACCGCCATCGCAGCACCTCTCCGGGGCGCTGGGCGCTCTGGTGCCACAACCGATGGACCCTGGTGTGGTGCGCGTGATTTTGGACTTCGTGCCGCAGGCGCGCAGCGCGCAGCGCCAAGCGCGCAGCGCGCCACGGGATGGGCGGTGTTTCCAACCGAAACACGCAAGAAAATTGTATGGATAAGACGAATGTATATATATATATACATGTATACAGCTTTTATAGCTTTTATACAGCTTATATGTACTGGTATATAGCAGGTTTACTGGTGGCTTTCTTTTTTTATTTAGCTTTCTTTTGCATACATGTATATACTGTATATATATAATATACACAGGCACATACACATAAAACTATGTGAGTATGTGATATGATATATTCACAAATTATTGTGTATATATATATATATACATGCGTTTTGTTGTACTTGTAAGCAAACCATAAATGGGTGATGTCAGGAATGGGGAGATTTATTCAGCAGTGGAGATGGGTCAATGCCCGGTGTTTTGGAGGGATATGGCTACTTGGCTATTGAATTAAAGTCCTTGCCTTGCCCACCTCGTCCCTATATTCATAACCAGCAGAAGTTCTTAACTCATGCATGAATATAAGATGATATGAGTACCCTCTGGTAAACTAACATAGCTATGGAAAATCACCAACTTTAAGTTCGGTAAATGAACTATTTCCATGGGCTATTTCAATAGCAATATTAAATTACCAGAGGGTATGTTGCAAAATATTCTGTGAAACAGCGATGGTTCTCCTGTTGGGTCGAGATTTTTTGGCCTCAGACTGTGTATCAGGGGGTATGACCAGAAGCCATATCTCCAGATTTTCCAGATTTGGCACATCTTCAACATCTATTGGTTCACCCCAGTTCACCCCCGACTTTTCATCATGAAATCCCCCGAAATTCCCTGGTGAGGAACTGGCAGAACTCCTGCAGAAGGACTTTGAAATGATGGGCTTCCTGACCTTGCGGCTCGGACGAAATACTCAGCTTGCGGTGCTGCAGATGTGGCTCAATTCGTGAGCCTAAAAACTCATGGGGGCCTGTTTTGGTTTCGACAGACTATTCGCTACCATACATTATACATATATATATATATATATGTATATATACAAGTATAAATAAACATATACCTATAAATATGAATATAAATATAGATATAAATATCAACATTCATACAGCTTTAACAACATATATACACAATGTGTAGATATCTACCTATAGCTCTGGATCTTTTGATCTTCCCCAAACCTGCGGCCATAACTGAGTCGAATCGTTGCCGCGCGACTGCACGAGAGGGGCATCGAGTATACCCAAAGCACCAAGGAGACCCGGCGACGCGGGCTGGACGCAGTCTTGGAGGTTTCCTAAGTCATGGGGGTACCCCAAATATTCAATAGCTGGATGGTTTATAATATGGGTATGGGTCAATACCTATAGATACATTTTTAGTGGGATGAACATCCATTTACCAGCTATTTTGGGGTTCACTAGGTACCAGGGTTTTGACCCAGCTCCATATAGAATGGAACATCCTATGGATCACATGATGATTTAGGGATACACTGGTACACCCATGACTTAGGAAACCTCCATATGGAGGTTTCCTCAGTCATGGGGGATTCCCAAGTCACCATGGGTTGAAAAATATGAACAGTAATTTGGATGTAATTTGGATGATTTGGGGGTAGCCCCATTTTAGGAAACCCTCATATAAATATCTGCGAAGCCACCAACTACTTGTTGAAAAGTGTCCAAAAGCTGGAAATTCATGGGGAAACATCATTGAAGTATTGAAGTATCATTGTATCATCGTGGACATATTATGAATATGTTTCTATCCCTTTGGGAACCCCTATGCCAGAACTGTTTGAAGGGAGTATCTACCGGAGACCCCTATACCCTCTGGTAAACTAACATAGCTCTTGAACATGGCCATTCATAGTTGATTTACCCATTGAAAATGGTGATTTTCCATAGTTATGTTAGTTTACCAGAGGGTAGCAGTATGTAACAGTCAGGGTTTCCGGGTTTCCTGTGCAATTTTCCTTTGAATCAATCCGCTGAAGTGGTTGAATTGACGGTCTCCCAGGTGATCGCCCAAGTTCTCATTGGTTGTCTCCCAAGTTTAGTCGGTTTAATCCTTTGTTGGTGCTGGCTGAAGCAGAAGGGTTGGAGGGAGTTCAATTGACGCTGGGTTCGAATCCAGCGCTAACCATCTATCCGAGCACATCATCTCCAGTTACCATTTTGTCCAGATGACTTCCAAGCAGCTTTTCAGCACATCTTTCTTTCAACATTCCGAAAAAAATCACATCAAGCTGAATTCCAAAGAACGTCAATCCCAAACAAAGTGGGAGTCAACCATCCCAAAGTGGAAAACATTCATCCATCAACTCCATCAACTCCATCTCCCGTGGTTAACTTCCCTTTTTGGTCATCCCAAAAAACGTCCAGGACCTTGGTTCGGACCTCAAGGAGGTGACCCTGAGCTTTTCGGAAGAACAGGAGGACGCACTGCGCCTCTATGGCCTGGCTGGCGGCCTCAGGCCGAAGAGTTTTTCCCCGATTTTGAACCAGCGGAAGATCTGGGAACCAGTGGAAAACTCCTGGATTCAAAGCAGAATTTATGATATTATGATATAATATATATATATATAATATATATTTATCTATCATATTTATTGATCTGAGTTCTATGAGCTCATGATTCTAAGTGGTTTCATCCATGATTTTTTTAAAGAACGGGGAGCCCGATCGGAGAGGAATCTGGGGATGACAGGATGGTGGAGCGCATTTCATGGGCCCCCCCACATCTCATGGTGATGGAAAGACACCGTGGGTACGACTGGAAGATGCCATGATCTATGCATTTTTTATTTGGTGTTCCAAAATCATACTGGACGAGGGAGACAGGCGAGCAATTTTCTGGGGTAAAGTGGTCTTTGAAGTGACCCCCAACCTAAAACTGGCCGTTCGACTGATACAAAACTCATCTTTTCACCAACTCTACAAAGTGGTGCCCCCTCAGTTACAAGTTGATTTGTAACCCCATTAACTATATAGTTGTAATTACCATTGCAAACCAACTGAACTTCCCTATCCAGTACCTTGTATCAATCTCTTCCCACGAGGCCAATCAAATCTTCCCCTTGGGACAGAGATGATTTCCCCATGGCCTCCAAAGACTCTGCCCCGGTCTTCATCCTGGCCGTCGTGGTGACCGTGACCTTCTCCATGCGCCAGCGGTTTGCGGACCTGATGGGTTTCCAAGTGGACCCCACAGTGAACCCCCTGGACCCCTTGGGGCTGCTCGACAACATGGAGCTGCTGCCGGTGTGAGACGAGCCCAACAAAAAACCCGCGGATACGGAGCAGAGGTCCAAAGCTGGCCATGGCGAAACTGCGAAACTGCGCTGGGTTTCCGAACGATGTAACGTGACGTTTTAAGATCAGAAATGGGTCCTATTAGATCCGACTAGGATATTGTAAACCATTAGTTATTGGAGCCTTATTTTTGGGGTTTACCGTGTTGCTGAATAGGCAGGGGGAATAATGCTATGACCTAATCTGCAATCCCATCCCCCTTTGATCATAAACGCTTCCCAGGAACACTCGTGAAATGTATTGGATCATATTGGACCCATTCAGAATAGGCAGGGGTCAATCATACTGTCATTCAGGTTTGTGGTTGTTGGTGGTTCGATCTTCTTGGAACTTGGGGGTCTTGAGTTTGGCTCTCTTTCTCAAAACACGTTTTCTTTTTGGTATACCTTAGCAGTCCACTTGGCCTGTTTGTTCACCAAATCCTTTTTTGGATCACTACCCCTGGAACTATTTGTAAATAGGCTGGAAATGGCTGGAACAATTATATTACAAAATATGTACGGAAATTACTTAAAATTACAGCGTTGCAGTCCCAGCAAACGCGAAGGCCAACTTGCACTCAGACCCCATCTCGATTCACCCAGCAGCATCTTAGACTTCTCTGTGCCGCAAACTGCTCTGCGTCAAAAACCGCTCAAAATCTGCACTGCTAGGCTTGGCTTTTTGTGGCTAAAATGCCATGGAAGCCCCTGAGATTGGGAAAAGCTGCGGTCGACCGCGGCAGTCTGACGAGTTGGCGAAGTTGGTTTTTCACGTTAGGTGAACTACATAGAAAGTTGGATTTATGGTAGATATTATATGGTTAGAGAATTTATAATGGTCTAGTTAAATGGGAGTTTATATGGTTATTCATGTATATATATATATACATATTTATACATATATATACATTAATATATTGATCTATTCTATCGAACTAGTCATTTGAGTCATTTGGGTTTAAGGATTTCTAGCTTTCACTGAACCAACATGTCACTGGGGAGCACCCCTTGTGGGGTCTGCGCATGCTCCAGTTGGTCCCTCCAGCTGGGCCGACTGGGGAATTTGGGGACGCGGTCAATATGGATGATTCGATAGCTTGACCACTTGACAACATAATTAGTCACTTGGAGAACACGTCCGATTTTTGGACTCACCATTAATCAAAAACCACTGTTAGCCATTGATCACCATTAGTTAACCATGATATCCATGATTTACCAGGAAAACCAAAGGATGTTTTGAACATTTCAGGAAAATTGGAGGTACCTACCACATATAAGGCCTATGTAAGGGAATATCCCAGCAAAATTCCCATTGATATTTGAACTAGTGAAATGTGTCCCCACATCATCCCAACCCGGGTGCCGTTCCCAGGTTGTCTTGCCAGAGATTGAGATGGAGAGGCCGAAGGATGGCGGAATTTTTGTCATTGGCGAAAATCAGAGATGCCAAGGGCACTTTCACAAACAATAGGATTGCACATGAAAAAAAGGATCTGCCACTTACATCCCTATCGTTGATGCGGAAATCCAGGTTTTCATCATATTTCGATGCTTAACTCCTCCGGTCAACACCCGAAAAGTCACCGAACACCCGGCACTCACTGCGTCCGCTCATCAAATAATGGGGGTTGCGGGTGGAGATTGTGCCAAATGCTGTCTGAAAATTAGGGGTTCCCCCAATAATGGCAATTTTCCAGGGGCAACTGATGATTAACCCCTGGATTTCGCTAGCCTAAATTTTGAGACAACCGCATATATCATGGGCGGTTTCTATATGTTTATATCATCAAACAACCGGGGGAGACAGTCTGAAAACATGAGGATTAACTCTGCAAAAAATGGGGGTTAACAATTTAACATGAATATCAAAAGGAAACATCCAAGATGCTTGCCAATTTGGGGAAGGAGAAGTGGCCCTTTTGTGAGTAGAGGCATGAAGTGTCATTGAGTGCTGTGAGTCAACATCTATTCAAAGAAACCAACGGAATTGCGAGGTGCACATTTTGTCTGTCTTGCACATTCCAATTCCTGGAAGCCATCAGTTATGACCCATGCTAGCAACCTGCATCAGGATGCCGAAATTCAGCATATTTTCTCATCCAACACATTCTTCAAACGTCCTCATATGCAAAATCAGACTTGGACGTTTGAATTGGTACCCAAACGCTTCAGCCCAAGAAATAAATCATGATAACTCCAAAATTCTGTATCAGTATCAGTCTGCATGGTTGATATACTTTCATGCATTCCACAATGCAGACAGCGATAGTTTTTTTTCTGGTTTTCTGTGACTGAATACAGTATCTATCCATGAGCTGATTGAATCAGTCTCGAACAGTTTCAGTATCTTCAAACATCCTCATTTGGGTTATTCTGAAGACGGGGTATACCCTGAATTTGTTTGTTTATCACCATTTTCCTTAGTAAGAAAGCAATCTGTGGGGGGGTCAGACGCACCCATGTGATGTGGTTGGCTACACTAATCCCATGAGATCTCATTATATCATATTAGATCCCCATTCTGGTTGGTTTCATCCCAATTACCCTCTGGTAAATTAACATAGACCCTGAAAATGACCAATTTATAGTGGTTTCACTAGTCTTCCAACCCCCAAATCTTGCCAGGGTCGAACTGTCAATTTACCAAAGGATAACATTGATACTACTAAGACTATAAACCCATTTTGACCCTGCCATTTTTATCACCAAGACGCAAAAGCAAAATCCATCGCCCCCATGGCGCAGGGCTCCTTGCAACAAAGACTCGGAAAAGTTGGAGCGCCCGATGGGACCGGAAAAACAACGACGAACACGGGGATATATACATGATAATTGTGGTATATGGTATATCATGGTATATCATGGGTATATATATATGTGGTATATGTATATATCCCTAATATAATAATATCCCATATTATATCATACCCTTTGGTAAACTAACATAATTATATACCATATACCATATATATATAAATATACATACCTAGGGTTTGTTTAAGGTGATTTTTTTTATATTTTCCCAATGGAAAATCCACCATTTGGGGAATCTATAGTGAATATGATCTGGGTAAATTTAATCACGACCTCACTCTTCTCCCTCACTGGAAATGATGGTTAGATTGCGGGGAATCCCAAAATGGCCCAACATTTCAGGCCCTTTTTCCGGGAAAGGGAAGATTAGTGGCCCAACATTTCAGGTTAGTGAGTTATTATACCCTCTGGTTCTTTAACATAGCCATGGTATAGATGGCCCATTTATAGATGGTTTACCTATTAAAAATGGTGATTTTCCATGGCTATGTTAAATAACCAGATGGTGATTTACCCAGATATATGATGTTAAGGGATATATCATATCTTTGGGTAAACTAACATAACTATTGGGTCAATCAACTATAAATGGTCCATTTTCCATAGCAAAGTATTTGTCTACAATTCAACATGGAACCTGAGGGGTTTGGAAGATGATATTCACATTGAATGTGGCCATTGTTGGGCAGGCAAGTGGTGAATTGTACAGGGAAGCTTGGGAAAACCGGTGCAGCCGATGGATACAGGAAGAACTGTTGTTCACAGCCTCCAGAAAAGTCCAAAATAGACTCCGGTGGTATCCCAATTTTTGTAAGTGATTACCCTCTGGTAAACGTTTACATAACTATGGAAAGATCCAACATTTTTCATTATGGCAGAGCAACTATAAATGGTCCATTTTCAAGTTCGCAAACTGTTGGTCATACCAGAGGGTAATAAGCCATGGATAACTGGGGTTAATTTTGCTGTATCCCACAATGGAATCACTTGAGCTTCCAGGGATGCACATCCATGGTGAATATCTACTCGAGGGTGGATACCCTCTGGTAATGACTAACAGTTTGCTATTGCAAACTGGCCAGTTAGAAATCGTTGATATAGCCACTGAAAATGGCGATTTTCCACAGCTATGTAAACGTTTACCAGAGGGTCTATGATATTATATGATATACATACATATATATATATTATATATATAGATGTATGGTCACAATGATCATATCGCATTTTTTGTAGCTTCAAATCCCTAAAACAGGGCTCCCATTTTAATTAGGGCAAGCTCTCAAGTCACTCATCAGTCCCTTCCGTTGCCGCTGGGGATCCGGCGGCAACGGCGAACACGGCTTCAGGTCAACCCTCATGAAGTATTTGGAGGACAGCGGCCAGGGATCCCAGGGATCCCGTTCGGGACGGCCGGTAACACGGAACTGGAACGGAACTGCATCCTCTAGTGACTTAACTACCATAGCTGCTTTTTGGCTATGGAAAACCGATGAACATAACCACTTATACATGATTTATGTATATATATATATGTATGTATATATATATGTATACATATCTATTAAAAAACAGTGATTTTCCATAGTAATGTTAGTTTAATGGAGGGTGCCAGCCAGTTGATCTGGGATGAGTCGAATGCCAGTCATCCCAGATCGTTGGGGATGGGTATCAAAAAAAAATTATTATTAGGATCAAAAAAAAATATTATTAGGATCAAAAGAAAATTATTATTAGGATCAAAAAAAATATTACTGTTTGTAAGTAAAGGAAAGAAGGAAGGGGGGGAAGGAAGGAAGGAAGGAAGGAAGGAAGGAAGGAAGAAAGATTGAAGTAAAGAAAGGAGGGTAATTTAATTTTTTTTTTTTCTCCTGGCTCCTTTGGCTCCTGGCTTCTGTGGCTCCTGGTGGCTCCTGGTGGCTCCTGGTGGCTTCGTGGCTTCTTGGCTTTTTGGCTTCTGGCTTTTTGCTTTCTGTGGCTCCTTCGGCTCCTGGCTCCTTCGGCTCCTGGCTTCTGTGGCTCCTGGTGGCTCCTGGTGGCTCCTGGTGGCTTCGTGGCTTCTTGGCTTTTTGGCTTCTGGCTTTTTGCTTTCTGTGGCTCCTTCGGCTCCTGGCTCCTTCGGCTCCTGGCTTCTGTGGCTCCTTCGGCTCCTGTGTCCCCGGTGGCTCCTGGTGGCTTTTTGGCTTCTGGCTTCTTGTCTTGCTCCTCCGGCTCCTCTGGCTTCTTCGGCTCCTATGGCTCCTTCGGCTCCTGTGGCTTTTGGCTTCTATGGCTCCTACAGCTCTTCTTCTCTTGTACTATTCTCTTTCTCTTTGCACATGCAGTCAAAAATAGTTATTATTGCAAGCAAACAAAACTATTATTGCAATGAAAAAATATTCAGGAAGGAAGGAAGGCAGGCAGGCAGGAAGGAGGCATCTAGATCAAAAAAAATATTATTAGGATCAAAAAGACCCCCCCTGCGGCTTGTGACAACGCCAGAAAGGTGGATGATAAGGCCCACCTACATTGCGAATGAATCTATCATGACCATGTGACGCTTTGCGGGGGGAGGCGCTGCGCCCTTGTTTTTGTTTTAACTTGCATTGGGTACTACATGAGCATTGAGCACATTTATATACGCTGTCAAGGCTCAAGAGAGATATAGAGTAATCTTGTGGACACCACTCAAGTGACGCTTTGCGGGGGGAGGCGCTGCGCCCTCCCCCCGCGCCCCCCTCCCGCCTTGTATTGAGCACATTTATATACGCTGTCAAGGCTCAGAGAGATATAGAGTAATCTTGTGGACACCGCTCATGTGACGCTTTGCGGGGGGAGGCGCTGCGCCCTCCCCCGCGCCCCCCTCCCGCCTTTTTATTTCAAGCCCCCCCCCTGCGGCTTGTGACAACGCCAGAAAGGTGGATGATAAGGCCCACCTACATTGCGAATGAATCTATCATGACCATGTGACGCTTTGCGGGGGGAGGCGCTGCGCCCTTGTTTTTGTTTTAACTTGCATTGGGTACTACATGAGCATTGAGCACATTTATATACGCTGTCAAGGCTCAAGAGAGATATAGAGTAATCTTGTGGACACCACTCAAGTGACCCCCTCCCGCCTTTTTATTTCAAAGCCCCCCCCGCGGCTTGTGACAACGCCAGAAAGGTGGATGATAAGGCCCACCTACATTGCGAATGAATGTATCATGACCATGTGACGCTTTGACCCTCAACCACCCAGCATGCTTGCTGTGCTTCCGTGCTGTGACAACGCCACAAAGGTGGATGATACGGCCCACCTAATATAAATGTATATATATATATAAGTATGTATCTATAAGTACATTTATATATAGATACACATGCATATTTACTTATAGATATACAGACATATATAAATATATAACATCTGTGTGGTTGTTTTGATACACAGCTTTGATCCCAAAATAGATTGTAAATAATCACGTAATTATAGCTATTTGTATGTACATGTTGTATCCATAAATAACCCCTAACCCAACCCTAAATAGACCCTAAACAAATCCAGACGAAACCATTAAGCCAACCCCAAATAAACCCTAAACCAAACCAGCACCTTGCATGTGAAAATAGGTCTTTCCAATCTGCTTTGCCCTCCCTTCTTTATATTTAAATCCAAACCCGTAAATACATTAGTTGGGGTTGGCACGATGATGTGGTGAACATGATGGTGTGAATGACCATCGTCCGCAACTTGTGTTAACTTCTGCTTCCCGTGCCTGTCTTTGCCATGCCTGCTATGACAATGCCACAATGGTGGATGATAAGGCCCGCCAACTAAACCAAACCAGCACCTTGCATGTGAAAATAGATGTTTCCAATCTGCTTTGCCCTCCCTTCTTTATATTTAAATCCAAGCCCGTAAATACATTAGTTGGGGTTGGCACGATGATGTGGTGAACATGATGGTGTGAATGACCATCGTCCGCAACTTGTGTTAACTTCTGCTTCCCGAGCCTGTCTTTGCCATGCCTGCTGTGACAATGCCACAATGGTGGATGATAAGGCCCGCCAACCGGTCCGCAAGGTAACCCCATCGACATGGACGGGCTGAGGCAGGGCCGACGCTTCTCCAGGTTGGGGCTGCTGAGCGTGCTGCCATTGTTTGCGGTATGTACCACCCGACAAACCAACCAAGCAAGCGTTCAACCCTCAACCACCCAGCATGCTTGCTGTGCTTCCGTGCTGTGACAACGCCACAAAGGTGGATGATACGGCCCACCTATATGTTGTTCTGTTTTTGTTGTTGCCCTCGACAATGCCACAATGGTGGATGATACGGCCCGCCAACCAGTTCGCAAGGTAACCCCATCGACATGGACGGGCTGAGGCAGGGCCGAAGCTTCTCCAGGTTGGGGCTGCTGAGCGTGCCGCTATTGTTTGCGGTATGTACCAACCGACAAACCAACCAAGCAAGCGTTCAACTCTCAACCGCCCAGCATGCTTGCTGTGTTCCGTGCTGTGACAACGCCACAAAGGTGGATGATACGGCCCACCTATGCTGTTCTGTTTTTGTTGTTGCCCGCGTTCAACTCTCAACCGCCCAGCATGCTTGCTGTGTTCCGTGCTGTGACAATGCCACAAAGGTGGATGATACGGCCCACCTATGCTGTTCTGTTTTTGTTGTTGCCCGCGACAATGCCACAATGGTGGATGATAGGGCCCGCCAACCAGTTCTATTATTATTATTATTTTACTATTATTATTATTATTTCTATTATTGTTATTATTATTAGTATTATTATTACTATTAGTATTTTTATTTTTACTACTACTATTACTACTACTACTACTACTATTACTACTACTATTATTACTACTACTACTGCTATTACTATTATCATTATTATTACTATTAGTATGAATCCTAATTATATTTTTTTGATCCCCATAATAATTTGTTTTTGATCCCTAAATAATAATTTTTTTGATCCCAATAATATTTTTTTTTGATCCTTCACCCAGATCGTTGTTCATCATGGGGGATCCCCTGTCACCATAGCTTTCAATATGTTTCAATACTAAAATGATCTGATTTGACATAGATTTGGGGCTGCCATGGGGCTATGTTCACCACTTCACCAGGGTGATTCATTACATTCCCAGCGGCCCAGGTGGACAGTTGCAGGTCAAAAAGCTGCGCAACGTCATCAGCGAAGTGGTTTGTAGTCCGGTCGGCTCAGTGGTTTCGACCACGTTGTGGTCGACGTCTTCGACAGATCAAACTTATCCTCCGGTGTCATCAAGCGTGGAAATGGAAAATCACACATTTACAGGTGAATTTTGAAACCTCCACTTCGCATTGCTATGTTTGATTGCTGATTCTGTCTTGGTGAATCTGGTTTATTTTTTGTCTCAAAGTGTCTGTGTTCTCACTTGATAGCGGGCCTGCCTGTACGAGTGCGAGCGATTGAAAGCCTGCCGCAAGGGACCGGAGAATTTTTGGCTCATTTTGTGACGCCTGCAATTGTGCTGTCGAAGAAAGATGCAGGCGTCACAGTCTGCTGGGCTCTTTTATGCGTTTGCTTCCAATGTTTTTCATGGGGCTTGAAAACCACCAGTCCTTGATTGATGATTATATGGATATATCCAATATACTATCCCCTTCAATAATTGATGATTATATGGATATTATATGGATATTATATGGATATTATATGGATATTATATGGATATTATATGGATATTATATGGATATGGGATATACTATCCCCTTCAATACCCCTGTTGATTGATACTTATATGGGTTATACATGGTTATACTATCCTTTGTTGGGGATAACCCAGAAAAAATACCACATTTGTTGGTTTGGAAAAAACACTATCGACGAACTGGGAAATCCTTTACCAACAAACGTGGTTCAGGGATGACAGAGGGTTCACTGAACCTTGCTGAACGAAATTTTCCAGAGAATTTGTTTCCATGATTTTTGTTCCCAACTTTATGGGGGTCAAATTCGCATATCATTATTTTTTTCTATTATTACTACTATTATTTCTATTATTGTTATCATTATTTCTATTATTGTTATTATTATCATTCTACCCATAAAACCAGCTCCAATCCTGCACCCCCAAGTTACCACCATAACATGAGCAGTGTTTGGTTGATTATTTTGGTCATAGTACCCTTTGGGGCTGTTGGGGATTATCATCATCCATGAACTGGGGTTATCCCATTCTTTTCAGCAACCAGTATTTTCAGGAGTGACAGAAGCTTCTGAATTTCGGTGAAATCCTAATTTTTGATGGACTTCGATGGAGGACTTCGATGGACTTTCCATCATTTTTCTAATGGATTTTTCATGGATTTCCCAGCATTTGTTCGTGGATTTTCCACCCATTTTTCCCATGGTTCTGGTCGTCCAGGCTTTGAGCATTGGTTTCTTGGGCGGTGGTCAGATGTGCGAGGCCCTTCTAGGAGGACTCCTGGCGCAAGGCACCACTGAGGCGACATGGACTTGGAGGGCTTGGAGGGGGGAGGAATTTGCTGCAGATGTTTTACCCTCTGCTAAATAAACATAGACCCTGAAAATAACCAATTTTTCATGGAAACTAATCTTCCAACCCCTATCTGGCAGGGTCTATGTTAATTTACTGGAGGGTAATGATATACCATCTGGTTGGTGGTTCGGAACATGAATGGAAGATTTTTCCATTCAGTTGGGAAGAATCATCATCCCAACTGACTTTCACTCCATCACTTTTCAGGTTGGCTCAACCACCAACCAGTAATGGTAATTTTTCACATAGCTATGGAAAATGGGCATAGAAATAGTTGATTTACCCAGCTGTAAAATGGTGGTTTTCCATATAGTTATGTAAACGCCCGTTTACCAGTATATCATTATCCCATATAGATACTATATAGTATATCATCTGGTAAATCATGAAAGTATGTTTTTTTTCCCATAAAGTAATGATCCCATTAATTACCCATATAGTATGAAATAGGGATATTCTTATATGGTAGATTTATCCATTTCCCATTTCCTATATTCTATAGTTATAGGGATATTCTACCATATACTATAGGCCCATTTCTAGATGATTTACCTATTAAACATGGTGGATCTTTCCAGTTCGCTATGTTAGTCATAACCAGAGGGTAATGATCCCATGAAAATTACCCGTTCATAGTTACTTTCCGTATAGTAATGATTTCAGCCATCGTCAAAAGTGGCTTTTGGAAGTCACCAAACTCTTGCTGGAGGCGTTTATCGTTGGTGGATTGTCCAGCCATGTTTGAAGATCTAAAATGGGGAATTATTGTGTTATATCTCTATGATATGTGTTATATCTCTAAGGTGTATATATATATACTAATTCGAATGATTGTTATTATTACTTGTTATTTTTTTTTATCATAAGTTATCATAAATTTTTATTGATTGTTATTTATATACATTTATTCTTTTGTATTATATTCAATTATTTTATAAGAAGTATCTTCCTATGACTGGTCGATGAACCATGGGATTTTAAGTGAATGAATGTTTACCATGGGGTATGACTGGGATGTTGAGAAAATCGCATGGGATATAAAGAAAAATCGTACTCTGGAGATTTTATCTGGACAATTTCGCAACAATAGGAATGACATATATTTCTAATAATGGCTATGATACTCATGAATCATTTATTTGAACTATGGAATTTCATAATGATACTAATGAATATTAATCCGCAACATTACTAATGAACATCATTCTAGTGAGGTCATGATATTTTATCTGGATGAATTATCATGACCTCACTGGAATGATGCTTAAATCGGATTCGGGGAATCATGGAATCATCCCCATAGCTGGTCTCAGTGGCTACTTTCAGCTTGGGGATAATTATCACATCTAACACCTAAATACAACATGTACACCTCTTAACATGGACATCTATATTTCTGACTATATTCGTGAATACATGACTACTTACTACGAAGATATACATGATAAACCACATGACTATTTTATATACATGACTCTTAACATGACTATATTATAATACATGATGTACCACATGATAAACTCCTTTTCAGCATCTTGAAACATGGGGCATCCCACTAGTATCCCATTTTTCTGTACCATTCGTGTCCCATTGAACAAATCATCAATATCCCGTGGAAAAATCCTATGAAATTCCAATAAAATCCCATGAAGATCCCATGAACATCATTTTTTGATACATGACATCAATGACATCATGACGTTTTTGAGATCTTTTGCTGTTTCTGGCTGAGATCAGAGCCTACCATCTGTCAGGGTGCAAAAGTGCTGGTCAGTGAGCCCCTAGAGGCTGGGTTGATGGCAGTCTCCGCCAATGCCACCCATCGATTCTGGCCAAGGGGGGGAAATCATCAATGAATATCAACGAATCAATGAAGATCATGGATGGTAAACATACCACCTATTGATGGTGATGTGGGGGATGGTTTATTATTGTTTATGATGATAGAAATGGGGGTTTCCATAAATGGGGGATTCCCCAATAGCTGGATGGTCTGTAATGGAAAATCCTATTAGAATTGGATGATGAAATGGGGTACCCCCATTTTAGGAACCCCCCAAATCATCAATATCAATGAAGACGCATCCAAGATTTTGAGCGAAGTTTGCCAGATCTTCAAGTTCCAAAAGCCCGCGCATGTCTTGTGTCCTGAAGGCCAGAAGAAAGTATTTGGAGCAGAAGCTGCTTGTTTGCAAGGTATCCTCTAGTAAACAAATATGGCTGGGAAATCCCGTCAAATCCCCCTGTTTTATGGTCGAGCATTACTTGTACATAGGATGATTTTCCATTGCCAGCAATAGCTGGAGGGTACGCGCATGTATTTCCCGATTGGGCACGATTATATGTTTCAAATTGTTTCAACTTTGTGCGGTCGAATTCATGAATCATCAATGATGATCATACTCCTATGGACAGTTGAACGTTGTGATTTTTCTGATCTCCCCAAACGAGTCAAACAAATCACCGCCGTGCGGTGCATTCTTTTTTGGCTGACTCAGTGAGAGATGACTTGACATCAATTTTTGGCAATTTGAACTAGTACTGGCGGGAACACGGATGTCTACTGTAGTTATATGTATAGTCATTTTATGTGATTTCTAGCACTCAGCTGATTAGACAATCTCATTTTTTCGACGGAAGTCGCTTTGCCAAAGTTCCTAGTCGTTTTGCACCACCAGCCAGGTTCAGTGTGAAGACGACGGAGTCCAATAGCGAGGTGGCCACGATGCCGGGTGAACTTTGATGGGTCGATACAAGGTGGTGAACGTTAGATGGATTTTACATGATTTTCACCATATTTCGACATAGACATATATTACCGTTATAATCACAAAAAAGTTCAACAGTCAACCAGTCGAGCTTCTGCAGATTTCCATCCATTCCATCTATCATTCCATCTCCATTTTATGTGTTTTCCCATAGTTTTCCCATGGCTTTTCCCATGGTAGGACCCATCTAGGTGTCCTGGTCACATGGCTAAACTCCCATGGCGAAACTCATGGTGAACTCGCCAGGTGGTCACCACCATGGGCAAAGGCGGCGTGGTGGTCCTAGCTGTCAAGCCGCAGGCGACACCAGCGCGACAGCCAGGAGATTTTGCACGAAGAAACACGGTGATGAATTATAGTTAGCTAAGCTCATATGGGTATGGATCAACACCTATTAATACCATTTTTAGGGGGATGAACATCCATTTACCAGCTATTTTGATGTTCACCAGGGGGATAGGGTTTTGACCCATCCTCATATTTATAACTGGCTTAAGTATGGTTTATGGATTATGGTAGATCTATAGTTGATATGTTGATGGGGGTTGTACGCCAACGACTTATCACTGGGGCACCGAAAGATAGCTAGCTGGTAATCATGATATCTCTGGTACATTTCCATCACTTCCCGCCTTGTGGTTAGCGAATTTCCTCTTATATGTACATAGAATGTACATATACTGTATATAATATGTATATATGATTATATATGTATATATGTATGTATATATATATGTATATGTATATATGTATATATATGTATATGTATATATGTATATATGTATATATGTATATATATGTATATATGTATATATGTATATATGTATATATGTATATATGTATATATGTATATATGTATATATGTACATATGTATATATGTATATATGTATATATGTATATATGTATATATATATGTATATATGTATATATGTATAAATGTATAAATGTATATATGTATATATTATGTATATAATTTGCTGGTCAATAGCTCTACAGGATGGGGCCCGAGAGTTAAGTTGGTTTCTTCCTCCCGGCTCTGCATGATCCGGCCTGATGTCTGCCGTAGGTGGCAGCAGCAGCCCTGAGTCACTCTGCTGCGAGTTACGTTGATCCGGTTGGGGTTGGGTGTGGTAGGTGTGCTTGGGAAACGTGGAGGAATGGTCATCAATCCGTGAAAAGAGATCTATATGGGTATGGATCAATACCTATTAATACAATTTTTAGTGGGATGAACATCCATTTACCAGCTATTTTGATGTTCACCAGGGGTACAAGGTTTTGACACACTGCCATATAGCAATTGTAAGACCATTAGTCCCATGTTTTGACCATGGCAGATATTTGTGCGTCTGAGGGCACATCCCCACAGGGCAATAACCATTTTAATGGGATAATGATATAGCGATTCCCCTGATAGTGGTAGTTTCACAATCAATTTGTTCATCCTGAAATCGGGACCCAGATGCTGCACGCCGTCGGCATGGCTGGTGGGCTGGATCTGGTACATTCATCAAATGTATCTATATCTATCTATGTATCTATGTCTATATATATAATATATATATATATATGTATTACATCTATATGTATCTATCTGTATCTATATATTATATCTATATCTATATGTCTATATATGTAATTTCAAAGAGGAAAGGGCCTTGCCTAAGTTGGTTTACAAGCCCGACTTCGATATATCCATTATAAATCCAACTTAGCTTTAGTTTAGGGCCCCTATGTTGTTGGTTTCACTCCATCAACATAGATATTCAGCCCTACCCAGCAATGATCGATACTTAAATCCTATAACTTCCCAATATATCCCCGCATCAACCCGTATCCCCGTCACCAACAAGAAACTAATATTTATGGTTATTACAACCATAGATAAGGTTATAAACCAACTTATAATTCGGGGGTAACACCTCTTACCCAGATTTTTCGCCACAGATGGTCTGACGATGTCGCCTGAGACGTCGCCGCTCTTTATCTCCATCATGGCCGGTGTACCTTGGGCGGAAGTATGAAGCACCATATTTTTGTGGCACCAGTTCATTGGGGTTATAAACCAAGAATAACTTCTGAGGGGGCAAAATCAACCATGGGGCTATGTATAGAGCAACCATCTCTGAATATGTATAGCAACTGGGGGTATATCATATACATTTATATACTGTATGTACATATATATATATATATATTTATGATATATGTATGTATTTAATGGTTTTGTTCAGACATTTGAATTTAAACATCCAAATCTGGAATTTAACGATTTAACCAATGAAAAGTGGAGTTGATGTCAAAAGCCAGCAAAAAGGGCATAGTCAGCAAAACTGGTCCACTGGGGGTATGAACCTGCAAAAAAGGATCTCTCCCTCTCTCTCTCTCTCAAATGGGTATCGGAGCCCGAAAGGGGGTAAACCCCAAACTATCATATTTCACACCTGACTGTCACATTTGGGCGGTGGCTAAGCTATAAATCTTTAAAGATTGGATTTTATGCTTGGGTTCACCACAGTATGTAGATGTTTCCTCTGAAAACAGGAAATATATGGAAATATGATCTAGCAACCGAATTGCAGAGCATATAGTTTCAGGAAATATATGCAAATATATGGAAGTATGATCTGGAAATATCAGGAAATATCTGGTTTCTGTTTTGGGAGTCTTTATGGCCAGCGATTACCATTCCAACGCACCTAGTCACTTGGACCCTAGGTATCCCAAGATGGCTGGTTAATGGATGTTTATTCCCCTAAACTGATTAATATATGATCAATATATGATTAATATATGGTTAATGTATAGATATAAACCATATATTCGTCTTATATTCATATTAACCATCCCCATTTTTGCTGCGACATTTCCCCCCTTTGTGACGTTTCTCAGGTGACCATCGCAAAGCTGATGGACATGGGTGTGAAGCGTGTAGCACCTCGGCGATGTTTGAGATTAGGGACTCACTGGATAGCGATTTTACCGTAACCAACCCAGCACAAGAATCATAGCATAGATGTCCTTTTCCCATTGGTTGGTTTCTTGAGAAACCCTGAAAATCAACAGGTAAATGGTGATAGATGGTATACCAAACCGGCCCTTCTATCTTTACCAAAAGGACATTATTGAATCATAGGGCATATTGTGGAAGAACTTTGGATATGGCCAGCTATATGATATATATATATATATATCTGATTGGCGGTTTAAGGAACATGAAGGGATTATTTTTTTCCATAGATTGGGAATTTCATCATCCCAACTGACGAACTCATATTTTTCAGAGGGGTTGAAACCACCAACCAGATATATATATATATACATACATATGTATAGTCTAAGTAATACAAAAACTAATCACAGGAAATATCCATAGGAATATTTGGATATCACTGGATTTTTTCACCAACTGTAATGGTGATGATATTGGATATAGCCAACTATATGATATATATGGGTGTTGTATGTGACATGTGGATTCACGTAGAAAATGTGGATTCCGTTTCGACACAAGGAGCACTATGATTATCCAATGGAGGGAATGGGATACCCCATAGCGGCCCCATCTCAGAAATCCGCAGTTTCGGATTCGTTTTTTTCATCTGCATTCAAGTTGGGTTTTCCAATTTCACCAAAAACAAATGTGAAATGGTTCTACTCTCAGAATTTATGGTGAAATCACAATTGATTGTGGGTAAAATAGCATAACTGTGGCACAGCCACCATGAATCTAGATCCTTTTCCGAAGGTTTCACATGGTGTTTCCAGATCCATGTTAGACCCTAGGGTACTCCTTCTATGGTTCATGGGAATTTTAACTATGTATTACCCTCTGGTAAATTAACATAGACCCTGACAATAATCCATTTTTAGTGGGAACTAGTCTTCCAACCCCTATCTACCAGGGTCTATGTTAATTTACTGGAGGGTAAACCACATTGAACACAATTAAACCATACAAACCACCACAGTAAACAACTAAAAGACATACTTAGTCAACAGTGAACCATGGTAAACAACACTTAAAACCATACTTAACCAGAAGTAACAATGGTTTATGGGTATTATATTAAACCATATAATATAAACCATATGAGTGCTCATATGAAACCATATGAAACCATATGAAACCATATGAAACCATATTGAACCCTATAAAACCACGTAAAATCATATGAAACCATACTTAAGTTGAAGCTTTAATCACCATTTTGGCCCTTGTTTCGGAACCATTTTGGCTCTCCAGGCGCGGACCATGCCCAACACGCCTTCGCTCGTTGGACTGGGTGCCTCTGCTTATGTCGCTTGGCAGAACACAACGAGCAAGAAAAAAAGGCCTGAAAAAAGGGCCTTATATATGGTAGGTACCCTCTGGTAAACTAACAGTTTGCTATTGAAAATGGCCATGTAGTTCGTGGATTTTCCCATGAAAAATGGTGGATCTTTCCATGGTTATGTAAACGTTTACCGGAGGTACCTCCAATGAATGGAGCTTCCCGAAATGGCTCTGATGATTTTTTGAAGCTACAGACATACGTACCCATCGGAACCTACGAATGTACGTACCCGGAACATATACAAATACATATCCGTATACATACACGTATACCGTGTACCTATACGTTTAGCTATACCTATAGATCGATACCTATACCACACATCCACATCGACACATCCATACATCCATACATCCATAGATGCATACATGCACTCATGCATCCAAACATCCAATCATACAAAAATCATACAAATATATATACACACACACTTAAACAAACACAGAGACAAACATATCAGCATGCAAACATACCAACATACAAACATACCAACATACCAATACACACACATACAAACATACAAACATAGAAACATACACACAAAAAACATACAAACATACAAACATACATACAAAAAAACAAAAACAAACAACAACAAACAAAAACAAGCAAAAACAAACAACAACAAGCAAACACAAACAAAAACAAACAACACAAACAATCAATCAAACAAACAATCAAACAAACAAACAAGGAAACAATCAAGCAAGCAAACAGACAAACAAACAAACAGACAAACAAACAGACAAACAAACAAACAGACAGACAAACAAACAAACAACCACAAATAAACCGACATACCTACATACCTACACACCTACATACCTGAGTGCATATCATATATGAACTATTTGGCTGTAGTGAAAAATCGCGAGAAACTGCCGGTTTCGTTTCGACCAGTTCTTGCCATATTCATTCCGGAACTAACCGAAACTCAGTGTGAATGGTAGATTCTCTCCCTCTGTGAACATATTGCACATTCTCTGAATGAATTCTGCTCTCTCTATGAACTTTGCTCTCTGTGAATCCTGCTATTTGCAAGTTTACATAGTCAGAGCATTTCCATGAATGTGAACTTTGTTGCATGAAGTGGAAAGAAATGATCTCGATGACTTTGACTGCAAATCACAGACTGTTGCTGACTCTTCAATCAGCGGAAACTTCTTTGAATTCTGTTTTGACAGATCGGTTTTTGTGTGGTTGTAGCATGATTATATTAAACCTATTGTTGTTCTATTGACTATTATTCTCGTTAATAAACAATGGGAATCCCAGTATATGAGGGAATCTCAGTACAATGAGAATGAGGGAACAATAATAGTATTACAATTGATACAAAACCCATTGTTCCCTCATTAAATTACAAATAGTATATTACAATAAAATAGCTGGTAAAGCCATTGTATTAATAGTCAATTACTGTACTATTTACTATTAATAATACTATTACTATTATTGTACTATCAATGAGCCAATCCTAGCTTGGAATAATAGTAATCCCAGCTATTACTGTTACTATTAATAATTACTGCACCAACAAAAATCCATTGTTCCCTCATTGAATTACAATAGTATATTACAATAGAATAGCTGGTAAAGCCATTGTATTAATAGTCAATTACTGTACTATTATCCCAGCTCTTAATGTTACTATTAATAAGTACTGTTACTGTACTAGAAATAATATGAACCAAAATAAGCTGTACTATTAAAATCTATTAAATAGAATTTCTTTAATAAAGCCATTGTATTAAAGATACCCTCTGGTAATTTAACATAGCTGTTGAAAATCACAATTTTTAATGGGGAAATCCACCATTAATGGTCATTTTCAATAGCTACGTTAAATTACCAGAGGGTATAAATGCTGTTATGTACTATTAAAACAATGGGTTCCCCAGCTTGGAATGAGGGAAATCCCAGTGCTCCAGGTCCTGGGTCCCGGTGCCTCCAGCAGCGACGGTGCAATCGTGGAGCGCGCTGCTGGAACCAGAAACCACCGGGGAAACGTCGGAAATTCGGGGATTTACCGAGGAAAAGCATGGGAAACTCATGGATTCTCATGGATTTTCTAGGAAAACCATGAAAAAACCTCATGTTTTCACCCAAAAAGGGGAACTCAGCAACAACATGTAAGGGTTTTATTGTGCAACAAATGGATTTTAACCAAAAAACAAAAGGGGTATTTGAGCAACCAAATGTGGAGGTTCAGCCCAGAAGGGAGGGTTGGTTGCTAGGATTTTCCCAGCTCTTGTTGCTGAATTTCAGTCGGAAGATTATTTGTTTAAACAAACATCAAACAACCCCCAAAGTTACAACCCTCAAAGTTAAGATAGAAAGTAAAATCGTACTAAATTATAGTGACAAAGTATTTTCAGTCTACTTTTGGGTTTTCTACAAGTGTAGCTTTTGAAGATCCCCAGGTCATGTCAGCTGTGGGTCTCTGCGAAAAATTGGGCGACGAGAAACTGTTGGACGCGGTCACGGGGCTCAGTGGTTCCGGGCCTGCCTATGTGTCACGTGGCGCGAGGGAAAGTGTGCGGCCGTGGGGAAAAACATGACCTTTGTTGGAAAAAATGAAAAAACATGGAACAAACAGATTAGCTGGATGGTTGGTTTCAAATAAGAAGTACATTTGGATGATAATCCCAACTGACCAATTTATATTTCTTACATATTGTTCAATGAGGTTGAAATGCGGAATCAGATGGGAATATACTCTCTAAATTTTCTATCTGGCTGATGGTAGTTGACTGGTTGGTTGAACCGACAAACATGGAGAGAGAACCAAGCAGCAGTGGCGAGATACCTTGCAGCAAGGGCGGAGATTTGGTTTGACAAATGTTGCATTTCCAAACGCGTGTGAAATTTTAAGTCAAAGAGTGGTATGAAACAACATGTACTATGACTATAACCCATTCCCGAAGGAGACAGGAAAAGAACCAACGTGATGATGTCATGGATTTTGCTCGACAAAATTACAGTGTTCAAAAGTTGTCAAAGAAGCAGCAATTGTTGGTGGAGAATTGGATGCCCATCATGGCGAAATCGGGGATTGAGAATCCGTGTCCAAGTAGGTTAACTGCCCACAACCAGCAGAGGTGGACTGGTCAACTGCTCAACTGCTGTGAAGTGAGTGAAGTTAAGGAGAGAAAAGCATGTGCCATGATGCCATGGTCAAATGTTGTATTATTATGTATAACATATATATATAAATATATATATAATTGGGCCATGATTGGGGATTATGACCATCCCCAAAATAATAATGTTATATACACACACACACCCAGATTGGGGATCATTGGGGATGGTCATATCACCATGGTGTCAGGGAATATCAGAACTGCCCGATACAGACAAGCAAAATGACGGTCAGATGACACTTTTTTTCACATCTGGGGAGGAATGTGTCAGACGTAGAGCCGAACTGTACAGGAAGAAACATGGTGAAAAGGTAAACAAAGTTGGAGGATAATCAAAGGAACGGAATGATCAGAACAAAAAACGGGAGAACATACAAAATAACCAAGTCTTCAAACCAAATAAAGCATGTTTGATAAGAACAGAGTTGAATGTGAAAGTGCTGAGTTGCCAAAACAGATACGAGCAAACACACAATCAAACAAACGTCGAGGTTGTATTGAAAACTCAACCAGTACCTAGATGGAAAAACGAACCACCCCAACAATTGGAATCTCCAAAAATCCTCATTTAACAACAGTCACGCCATAGTGGTAGATCCCGCAAGCCGATGCTACAAAGGCAAGGAAGAAACATTGAACATCCAATTTTGACACCATATCTGGTTGGTGGTTTAAGGAACATGAATGGATTATTTTTCCCATCATATTGGAATTTCATCATCCCAACTGACTTTAAGTCCATTATTTTTCAGAGGGGTAGGTCAACCACCAACCAGATGCCATTAAAATTCCCATTAGATCCTATTAAACCACCATAAAATCCCATTAAACCACCATTAAATGTCATTAAACCACCATTAAATCCCAGCTTTCACCATTTCATATTTGGAGATGACACCAAGGTACATGATGATTGAATCCATGGCTGATGGTGGAGTGCGGAGCTTAATCATTTTTCCCAAGGTGTAACTCTCATCTGGCTGATGGTTGGTGTATGAGCAAATCCTCATTGTTGTTGATTATACTGTATATTAAACAACATCTGCAAATGGTTTCAACATGTTTCAACATCATCTTCCATTTCTCGCTCTTTGGGTGAAAGTTCGGCCGCTGACGATCCAATACACAGTTGCTCAAAACCTATTATATCCCGAGGAACTTCCCATGACATCCCCATTATTGTTGTTTAACATCCCCTATTTTTCTTAGGTACATCCCCATTCAAACAACGTTTTATGTATGATTTTCCTATAGAAAACCTCAATTTTCCCCGGTTATCTCCAGTTGAATCACCATCCATCATTTGTGTGGGGTTATAATCCCGTATTATCATTATCATTATAATCATTGTCAAGCATCACTATCACCCCCATTACCATCATCATTATAATCCCTTACCACCATTATCACTATTATCATTATCATGAGCGTCAATGGCTTCAACCAGCATTACCCTCTGGTAAACTAACATACTGTAGCTATTGAACATGGCCATTTAGTTCGTTGATTTTCCCAGCTGCAAAATGGTGATTTTCCGTACAGGATGGTGCCCCCCAGTTATAAGTTGGTTTATAAATCCCATTAACTAGTTCGTTATATCTGCCATAAACCATAGTGAAATGGGAGTTATGTTCACCAACTTAGCTAACGAACTGGGGCACCACCTTGTAGTTGTGTAAACGTTTACCAGAGGGTCTTGCTGCTTATGATCCATGATCTCCTCCTGAAGGTGAAGAACGGCCTGCCGCGGGATGTGGCGCTGCGCTTGGCCGCGCAGACCGTTCTGGGCTCGGCCAAAATGACGCAGGGCGAGAAGTCACTGGGCGCGAGATGTGTAATTAGTGAACAAATGTTGGACAATGGTGAAAACATGGTGAAAACATGGTGAAAAAGGGTGAACACATGGTGAAAACATGGTGAACACATGGTGAAAACATGGTGAAACACACAGGGACGGAACCGATTGTTTCGCATGGGAAAATGATGAGAAATGATGATCTAACCATGATCTGAGCATGGGGTCATCAAAGATGGTGATTTTCCACCAGGATTTAACCATGAAAAACAGGAATTTTCCACCCATGGATAGAAGATGGAGAGTTAAAAACCCATGGTTTTTAGCTATATCTGGTTTGCATTGGTTAAAAACCTGGCCAATGTTTACCTTAAAAACAATTTTTTGTCAGTCCTTTAAATGGCTAGTATACAATCTTTTTTTTTAAAAAAATAATATATATATATAAATTGAAATTGATTAACAGGTGAAATAACAAACTGGCCGTAGGTATGTAAAACATTCGAAAAAATGATTCATCAACCCGCCAAGAGCAGTAACGCCAAGACAAGCCATGATCCATCGATGAGGTCTTGGGATAAGCTACTGAACTTGGCAATTTGTGATGGGTCACCATTTACTAGATCTCCATATATCTAAGCTTTCCTCAAGCTGGTGCCGACCAAGTGATGTTTGTTGGTGGATAATTCCATGTAACTAAAGCTATATCTACCATAAACCCTAGTTAAATTACGTGTAAAACAACTTAACTGAGTGGGGGGGTCACCATCAAGAACCACATTGGTGGGTAATGGTCCTATTAAAACCTCCATTTTCCAGGGTGTATTTTTCCAACCAAACATGTTTGACTACCGAAGGGTCATAGTTAGCGAAGTTGGTTTATAACTCCAATAACTACAGGATGGCCCCCCCAGTTATAAGTTGGTTTATAAACCATTATAACCCCCATTAACTATAGTTATATCTACCATAAGGCAACTTATAAGGCAACTTAGCTATCTTGGGGGCGTCATCCTGTAGGTTTTATCATATATCTATATAGAGAATGAATGTTAATGGGGTTTATACGCCAACGTATAGTTGAGGGGGCACCACCTTAAATGAATAGTACTATCCATCACTACTTGGGGGCATTCTGATGTTGGTTGCATATATATATACACACCCTATATATTCTGAAGACATGTGTATTCCGTTCTATTTTTATATGCACATTATATCCCCAATATAGTCCCACTATTGTTCGCTATAAACCATGGTTGACGTATCCCAACTGTTTAATCATGTGTTTGACTACTGAAGGGTAACCCTAATTGTTGCTTATCTATTCCCATCACATATCCTGTTATCTACTCATTGTACCAATATACATATCATCTGATATATGGATCAGGGTATCTAAAGTTATAGGTCTTAACAGCTATAAATGGGATTATAACTCCTGCAACTAAGGTCATATATCACTTCAATGAGTTTCTTTTCGCCAGTTACAACTGTTCAGGGCCATCAACAAACCATATTTATAGAATGTCCTATGATTTTCCCACATTTATCAGGCATTTTCCCCCATATTTCTCCATATGTTCGGATGATTTTCCTATAACAACGCCCTCCATTGTGGGCTTCGTTTCGGGGAAAATCTCCATCCATCGCCCTGCGCCAGGCACCCAGCGCAGCTGAAGAACGCGGTGGAATCCCCCGGTGGCACCACCATCGCGGGCACCGCCACGCTGGAGAGCCTGGGCTTTCGGCACAGCGTCATCAGTGCCGTGACGGCCGCCAAGGACGGGATAATATAAGGATGGTGAAGATGTAGATTAGAAAAAACATCATATTTATGATATAATATAGATTATCTATGATGTGCATGTACAATATATATATATATATATATATATGTACAGTATATATATATATATATGTACAGTATATATATATATATGTACAGTATATATATATGTACAGTATATATATATATATATATGTACAGTATATATATATATATGTACAGCATAGATATATATGTACAGTATATAGATATATGTACAGTACATTTGATATACTATTAGCATCTTTGTATTTCATTGTATGATTTCATGTCATATTTGATATGTCAATCTGCATGCATGTACGTGTAGAACTATATAGATATATTTGTTAGAATTGGTATATTATATTAGTAAGTTTTATTCTGCAATATATATATAGTTATACACAATATACATATATGATTGTGGTGATTACACATTACATGATATATGATATTTGTATATATTAAGACGTCATGTTATTAGATATTGGTTTGATATGTTTCTAATCAGTAAACATGTAATTAAGATATGATTTAGGTATGGTTGATGCATAGTCAATATGGTAATCTTCGGGATTTTCACCAAGCAGCACGAATTTTGAACCTCGGGGATATGCGGATGTAAGATAGAATGTGGGTGTTAGCATCCCATCATCCTTATTTTTGATCCTCACCGAGGAAACAGGGTGTTGATCCATTCCAAGTTTGTCGGGGTATAGTCGGTTGGAAACCTTTCATGCATGGGGGTACACGTGGCTCGTTAGGACTGGGGCCCGTGATTTCTTCACGGGCCCCGTGATCCAAATCAACTCCTAGTTGCGCATCGTTGATAGATATGGGATTGAAAAATCTATGAATGCGATTTCTAATTACTCATAACCAGTTGGAACCATCATCCACTCATAGTGCTTGTAAATGGGCTTCTAATCATCCATTGATAGCCAATCTATTCACTCTATTCCAGATTTCCCCTTAAAATCCATCCGTGTTAAGGGACAGCTACATATGATGGTTAGGATTCGGGGAATCATCCCATTGTTAAGAATTAGCCTTTGGTAATCTAAGAATAGCTATGGCAAATGGCAGATTTGTAGATATGTTGTTATTAAAATGCATATGAAAATTCATGTTTGATGATCAGTTTCTGGAAGGTACGTCTCATTTTATCCCAACATATATCCCATTATGTTCCCACATCATTTCCATCATATTCCCATTTCTTGTTGCTTGCTTGGGGGTGCAGTTCCGCTCATAAGTGGCTATATAGCCATAGTTGCCGGGGTTACTGTATATCCCAACGAATGAAGGTTACTACTAGTGGTAGGTCCCATTGTATCCTATATGTAATATATGATGTGTGTATATATATCATATATAATGTCAACCCTGGATTAATAAAACCCTAGGTTGTTTAATTGGGGGGATACCATTTAAGTATCGGATTATGACTATTTGGGGAGTACCCCCCTAATTAATAAACCATGGTTTATTAATCCGGGGTTGACATTATATCCAATCATATTCCCATTATTCTTGGCCTTAAATCCCCATTTCCCCAGATGCCCGTCCAGGAGCGAGCCACTGAACTGGGCAAGTTGTAGACCCGGCTGGCCGACGGGTTGCCACCGCTGGGCTGAAGCCCAAGGTGTGGTGATTGACTGTTCGTTTTTTCAGCAGCTTATACATGTTTACAGTCAACAACTGTGTATGCATGTTTTCAACAGGTTGACACTGTTTACCATTTTATGACCCAACTGTGTATCTATGTATTTTGTTTGCCATGTTTTTTTCTCATTTTATCAGATTTTATGATCCAGCTGTCTGTATCTCTCATCGAAAGCTCACTCCCCACCTCTGTAGACTCAGCAGTGGTAGAGTCGCACAGACCAGGCCCAACTTTTTGTAGAGAGAGAGAGAGACATGTATAGATATATATATATACACATACATACACATAATATATATATATATAGATGTACACATAATACATATATATATATACACATACCATATATATATACATACCATATATATATATAATATACATATATATATATATGCACACAGATGCTATATTTATATTTCTACCATGAGGTTTGTATGTGTTCATAATTTTGTAATGTTTTATAATCCAACTGTTTGATACTGTTTGTAGTATTCACATATTCACGTCGCTTCGCGACGGCAACCGCCCGCACCGCATCGTTGGGCTCACACAGCAGAGATATATCTATATATATATATAAAGATCATATATGTACATATCGAGTGAACGGTCCACACTGTTAATGATGTCAGCCATTGTTCTCTTCTACTGCCATTGTTCTCTTCTATTGCCGTCGCTCCGCGACAAGAACCCCTGTGCGGCCGCCACGGTTTGAACGATGTTGTTCTCACACCTTCGCGACCGCTCGTAACTGCCAATGATGTCGGCCATTGAGACCAAAAACATCCGAAAGTACTGATTGTCGGAAAAAAAACGCGAAGAATTTGATAGCCATGTATAGCGGACCAACGCAGTTCAAAAAATAGCGAAAAACATGAAAAAACGGCGAAATTGCTGTTATTTACAGTGTTTTTGCGCGGTGAGAAGCAGAAACCACTGCAAATACCATGGTTTTTGAGGGTCAGGTGGCCAAAAACACTGTAATTTACAGTGTTTTTTTAACCAACGTCAAAAAACACTGGTATTTACGATGTTTTCATTCACACCGTAACATAAAACAGCGTAATTTACGAGGTTTTTGGAAGTTTTGAAGCTAGCCGTCAAGCATGCAGAAAACAGAAAAACACTGTAAAAACCAGTGTTTCTGCTATCACAAAACGACGAAAATCAGTCCGAAAACGGGTCCAAAAACTCAAAAATCCGCCTCCGGGCCAGGCCACCTGCGGAACCGCAAAAAAAGATGTTGCAAACCAAAAAATTGAGGTCAAAAAGTTGAAAAACACGGGTTTTTTTCACTTTTCGCTTGCCGATTTTGGACGGGCGCGTTCACGAACAGGTGTCTTCCGTACTGTTTTTTACAGTGTTTTTTGAAGGCGAGCGTCACGACCTATCAAAAACAGGAGGTTTTGGCCGAATAATGGCCCCCCCCCCCAGGTAAACCTGTAACCTTTTACGAGTGCCATCCGGACGATCACGCCCCAGCACCTTCGGTGCGGGCGGATTTTCCAATCGTTAGGTGAATGATACTTACCAAGTTACTTGTCGGGGATCTATACATGTGGAAAGTTCAGAAACCTGCGAGCCATGTTCCTTGGACGATGGACAAAATCAACCTGCAAAGGGCGGGTTGTGCGTCGAACTCTTGACATTTCTGGTCAGCAATCTGACCACCAATGGCGTCAGCAATCTGAAAGACAGGTGTGGTGGGTCAAAATTCGAGTTCCTGAGACTGACTATAGATTCAGTTGTCTTTTGCAGCCAATAGCCACTCCTTGGGTATATATAGCATTTGGACCCATACCGACCCATCCAAGTTTTGAAGAAATGTTCGCGGGTCACGCGATATGCCAAAGTGACGTGTTTCTGCGCTGACCCCGCGGAGATTTCGAGCTGCGGTCGAGGACTCCACTGGAAAACTGCGGTGCTGCGGTGCTGGTGGACCATCACTATATGTATATATAATATATGTATAATATATGTATATGGGATTATATGGGAATATGAATATATTATCTGGTTGGTGGTGACTGGAACATGAATGGATGATTTTTCGGAATTTCATCATCCCAACTGACTTGAAGTCCATCATTTTTTCAGAGTAGGGCTCAACCACCAACCAACCCACGGATTGAATCCCGCATGACTCCAACGAAGAAATACGACTTGTCGAATTGGCACCACGGCCATGACTGGTTTCTGGTTTATGTCTCCAGAAATATGCGCAATGCGCAATTATCCACATGTGTTTCCTTTTTGGCTCTTTTTGAGATAGTTATATATATATATATATTTTGCAATACGTTCTTCTTTCAGTTCACCTGTATCTTGGTGAATATATTGGTGCTGGTTACATTTTCTTACGTATCCCGCGAACAGTTTGAGTTGGAGCCTAACCAAAACCTATGTTACATGTAAACAATTGGCAACATTTCCCCTATTCCATATTTTGTTATACAGACTCTATGGATCCAAGTACTTCCTGAGAAGCTACTTCACCCCATTCAATCATACCCTAAATACTTCCTCAGAAGGTACGGCTTGATCCATTTATATATATATATGGGTAAATATGGTTTTCATATCTGGTTTTCATATCTGGTTTTCATATCTGGTTAATATCTGGGTTACATATATATATATATATATTTATGTACATATATATATATATATCATATCACTTAAAATATCTGGTTTTTATATGGGTATCATATCACCAAAACATATCCCCATTGCCAGTGGTGCCGTGAAACAAACTCGTGTATCCAAGGTCAATGCTTGGCCATTCTGGTGCAGAATGCCTCAGTCACTTCGGTCGCGGAGATGTTTTCACATCTTAAGTGGTTGAGATATAGTAGATTAAGGGATTTTAAGATGTGAAAAACTATATCAATATGAATTTAACTAGCAAGACATATGCAACACATTATTGAATTTAACTGATAAACATGGTGATTGATAGTTGATTTTGTTTTTTTGCTAACCGCACAGTTGACTTGCTGATATAACATGATATAACTATAGGATTTACGGCAGATACATCATAATATCAAGCAGATCATGCCATCTGGTGAACATCAACCAATGGGGAACACCACCTTGGGTGTAGTTTCCCGGGTGTCCTCCTTGCAAGTTGGGGCACTACTTGGATCACAAAACTGGAGGACTTGGATATGCAGATGGGGATGAATCAAGACCTTATATATATATATACATACCATTTTTGGGATGAACATCCATAAATCCCAGCTATTTGGATGTGAACTGCAGGGGTACCTTGGGTAACTTGATTGCCCAGATGGTTTCACTTTGATAATCCTTGAAGCCCAGTTGTATCAATCGTAT
Source organism: Cladocopium goreaui (assembly GCA_947184155.2). Lineage (NCBI taxonomy): Eukaryota > Dinophyceae > Suessiales > Symbiodiniaceae > Cladocopium > Cladocopium goreaui. The sequence goes on along the minus strand of CAMXCT020000504.1, from coordinate 92,202 downwards.
TACAGGACCCCCCTCTATAAACCCTGTCCCGTTTCAATTCGAGATACCTGTGGGGGATGGGTCATCCCCATAATTTTTTGGGGCTGTTCCGTAAGGTCAACGTTTACATAGATGTGCAAAAGCTATGGTTTCCGTAGGAAAATGAGCTGCACCATGTTTTTCTTGTCCACATCTACATTAGTTTACCCTGGAGGAATATACCCATTCTGTTTGGATTCCCAGTATGGGATGACGCTATACCATGTTTTAAACATGGCATTTTGTGTTGGTTGATATCCAAACACTATAGAACTTCGCGCGCGTGCGCAACGCATGTCATATCACCTGCTTGTGCAATCCATCTCATGTCATGCCATGCAAGCCACATCCTCACATGCAAGGTCTATCATGATTGTCATGTTATCTACTTACGCCATGTCTTCACATGCAAGTAGGGATAGGAAGATCCCCATCCCCTTCGACAAACGTCTTTCGGAAATAAGCAAGAGAGGTGCAGAATATCAGCGTTTACCTGCGGATTGCGCACAAGAGATGTATGAAAAGGCGGTAGAAACTCATTCCGTTCATCATTAGGGTTCCATGGTGTTTCGCATTTTTTGAATCTTTAAAACACATGGTTACATTTCTATAGAAGACAGCGTTCCATGCAGAAAAAACACTAGGCATGACTCTCCATTTGGGTGAATATCTACATCGCCATGATTGATGAGTGATATACCCATGACTGGTGGTTAAATCGCAAATTTGCCTGCTTAATACAGGGTTGCTCCAATCGACTATAGGCAAATGATAGCCACTTGAGGTACATGGGTGATTCGACATATGGAGGTTTCCTAAAATAGGGGTACCCGCAAAGCATCATTTGTTTTTTTGATTTTCCCTTATAAACCATCCATTTTAGGGTACCACCCCATTTATGGAACCCTCCATATGTCTTCAATGTCTCTGGGGTGGCCATGGAGCAACATTCATTTATATATACTTGTATATACATACATAAATAAATAAATAAATAGATAAATAGATAAATAAATATATATATATATATTATATTATACATATATATATATACATACATATTATATCATCATTGTAATTATTGTATCTCCATCCCTGGTTCTTTGGTTGTTGATCATACCATGCCATCGTTTGCAGTGTTTTTTTTTGTCTCAATGGAAGGATTTCTTGTCTCAATCTGCCGGAAACCATGGTTTTCGCCAAGAATTCTAAGGCTTTCCTGTAGATTTCCCCTTACCCGCTGGTAAGCTAACATTGCTATAGAACATTGGCCATTTATAGAACTTTGATAGTTGACTTACCCATGAAAAAAGGTGATTTTCCAGTTCATTTATCAAATGTTTACCAGAGGGTTGTTTCGAATCAATGGCCATTTATAAACCAATCAATGGACAAAAAACTGTTTTTTCCAACTCCTATGATAAAACCCATCCATTTTGTACCCCCAGAAATTACCCTCTGGTAATTTAACATAGCTATGGAAAATCACCATTTATAATGGGAAAACTCACTATTTCTATGGCCATTTTCAATAGCTTTTTGTTAACGTTTACCAGGCCGGGTATGGACGCCTCCTATTGGACGGTCTCGGTCGAAATCCCAGGTGGACTTGGTGAAAACCGCCTTGGAACTGGGCCTCTTGGCGTCGCCTGATCTTCGCTTAAATTGTCTCACACATTTTAGACATGCAGAAAACTATGTCCATATTTTATATATGAATAATATATATATATAGATAATATATATAATATATATATAATATATATAATATATATATACATATGTATATACATTCTGATATACAGAAAAATAGGATAGGACTGTAATATGACCAAATGGGATAGTATACTGTACACGTATATATATATATAATATGTATATATCCACTTATCCACTATTTTTTTTGTTGTTTCCTCCCTATGGTAATCCAAGAAACAGTTAACATCTCCCAGGCGCCGAGCCTGACTCGGTGGATGGCCTCGGCATTCATCCCTTGACCTACGTCTCTTGGCATCCTTTGCCGGGGATTTTGGATGGGAAAAATGCTGATGGTGGTTATTTTTAGCGAACATTTTTAGCTGATGGTGGTGATTTTCATTTCAAATGGATTTTTAGCAACGTTCGAAATGGTGGTTATTTGACCATGAGAAATGGATGGGACATTATCAATGATTTGATCATGGATATATATATATATAACATCATAGATAGGGATTTCACCGATTAGGAATGGCTGGATTGCAGTGTTAAAACTTGAATTTTAGTGGCATATAGATGGACATATTATATATATATACATAGATGTATACAACCAACTATATGGAAGTTGGGTGGGTCTGGAAATTGGGAATTACGCCTCCTATTTATGCACAGTCTAAAAGGAACATTGATTTCTAAAGCAGAGGATGATATGACCAGTTAATAGCCAGGTTATTGATAGCGTTTATAAGTTTTCACTATCACTAAAGTAAATGTAACCAATGGAGATCCAGTTTAGTAATAAACTTGATTATCTTACTGTAGTTTGGTTTCTTACTAATCAATAGTTATAAATCAAGGAAAGTATGTGTGTACCCACTTGTTAATAAGTAGGAACACACCATTTTGTTTAATAGCTATACTATTTCTCAATTCATTTTGGCTCAAGGCGCTCGTGGGTGCCTTGCGGTGACGTGCATCTTCGTGCAGTGCATTGTGAGTGGAGATTTCCGCGGAGCATGACGACCCCTGCTCCAGCGAAGGGTGCAACCAAAGGCGGTGGGACACCAGCGGTGCCTACTGACGGCGGGAGCATCGGAGCTGCGGCTCCAGCGACCACGCCTGCATCTGCGGCGGCCACGCCTGGGGCTGGGAAGGGAGCTCAGGTGAGCCCGACGCCTCCTCACGGGGGTGGCTTCCCACCACCCCAGTGGACCGCCGACTTGCAGGCCCGGGCGTTTTTCTTGCCGTGGACCTTGGCCGAGAAGTTCGAGAACTTCAATACCAAAGGTACCACTGAAGACGAGGCGTTTCGTGCGTTGGACGAAGCATGGTCCTTCTTAGAGAAGGAGGGCATATTGCAACCTGGAAAGAGGGGGAACCTTCTGCCCATGGCAGGCAATCGTGAACAACGCCAAGCATTGCGGTTGGCCTTGCTGGTGGGCTTGACGCTTGATCAAGTCGCCGACAGCTATGGCGAGGTTGAGACTTTGTCGTCGGCTGGATCGGAGGGCATCGCGGAGTTCCTGAAGGCGGTTCGCAGCAATCGGGCCAAAGACCCGGCTGGGGCGGATTCTGCCTTCACCGGAATGATGCTGAAGTTCTACTCGTGCCTGAACCCCGACGGGGATTTGAGGCACGCGGCGACTTTCGCCAACGATTCTGGGTTGACTGAGGGGTCACCAGAATATTCGGCGGCACTGAAGGCCCACATCGCCTCCGCGCTTGAGGCGGAAAAGCGCGAGAAGGTGAAGCAAAGCAAGGCGGAGCTTTTTGGGATTATCCAGAGTGAATATCCCAACCACATACAATTTTTGTCGTCGAGTTCCGTTGAAGCCCGCGAGCAAGTTGTGCAACAAGTTGCTCAAAGGCACGCGGAGATTTCGGCGCGGCTAGAGGTCCTTAAGAGCGCCAAGGCATCGAAGGCATCGGTGCCTGGCATCTCTCAAGAGTTGGCGGCGCTCATGCAAGGTTCCGACCAGAATGGCGGAAGTTTGCTCGACACCTTTGCGAAGGTGCGCGAACAACTCACGAGCGGAAAATCCATTGGACGTGAGATCCAAAGCGACGTGTCGCGCATGGCATCGATCGTTGGACGATACGCCGTGAGGACGCTCGACAGCAAAACCAAGCCCGTGTCCGAAGAAGCGCTGTTTCTGCAGAGGGCGATCTCCTCGCCCCAAGCTCTTTTGTCGGGTGCGGAAACTGCCGCCCTCGAACTATTTCCATCCACCAAACAACGGGCCGTGGTCCGTTCTGGATTGCAAACTCTCAAGGCAGCGCAGATCTTTCTCGGGAAGGGGGAAGATCTCGCGGGGGCCGTGATTGATGTGTATTTGCGGCACCTCACTTCTGAGGGGAAGGCACCGATCGAGACGCAGATGAAGGACATCTTCGATCTGATGCCTTCGCTGTTCCTCCGCCCGAAGCCGAATGAGGATGCCGGCCCGGCGAACCGGTCGCCGATCGAGATCGGAGCGTTCCAGGGAAACTGGGCGGGTGTTGTGATGCGCGACGGCGGTCCTCAGCCGGAGGGCTTGATCGTCAACCGTCTGGCGGTGGAAGCGGTGAAGACGGCGCACGGGAATTGTATGTGGGTGGACGACTGGTTGACGGAGCACCTGGCAGCTGCCAAGGGTGGTGGCAAAGGCAAGTAGCTCAGAGATCGGGATGGCAGACGGATTGTGGGGTGAGGAGTGCGGTGGTGGCTGTACCGTCGTGCGATGAGCAGGTTGGACTGGGCGAGGTGGATCGGCTGGTGTCTGAAGAAAAGCTAAAACCCAAGAAAAATTGCATAGACGAAAAACAAAATAAAGATTGCTGGCCGCCGTTTAAGCATCCACATTTTTCCCCTTTTTTGTAGAAAAATATTGGCTTCTCGTGTAAAAATTTTGGTTTCTCGTGTGTTTACTTACCGAGTGAAAAAAATGGACAATATGCCTATCTGGCCAGCTATGCCAACGACGAGTAGACTACTACTACTACTACTACTACTACTACTACCGACTACCACTACCGCTACCGCTACCGCTACCGCTACCGCTACCGCTACTGCTGCTGCTGCTGCTACTGCTACTGCTACTGCTACTGCTACTGCTACTGCTACTCCTACTACTACTCCTACTCCTACTCCTACCACTACTACTACTACTACTACTACTACTACTACTACTACTACTACTACTACTACTACTACTACTACTACTACTACTAACTACTAACTACTAACTACTAACTACTAACTACTAACTACTAACTACTAACTACTAACTACTAACTACTAACTACTAACTACTAACTACTAACTACTAACTACTAACTACTAACTACTGACTACTACTGACTACTACTGACTACTACTGACTACTACTGACTACTACTGACTAACTACTGACTAACTACTACTAACTACTACTAACTACTACTAACAACTACTACTAACTACTACTACTAACTACTACTAACTACTACTAACTACTACTAACTACTACTAACTACTACTAACTACTACTAACTACTTACTACTTACTACCTACTACTACTACTACTGCTACTACTACTACTACTATTACTACTACTACTACTACTTACTGCTACTATTACTACTACTACTACTACTACTCCTACTGCTTACTACTTACTACTTACTTACTACTTACTACTTTTTACTTTCTACTTTAGACTACTATCTACCTTTCTACTATCTACTTAACTACTACCCCTAACTACTACCCCTAACTACTACCCACTACCTACCTACCTACCTAACCTAACCTAACCTAACCTAACCTAACCTAACCTAACCTAACCTAACCTAACCTAACCTAACCTACCTACCTACCTACCTACCTACCTACTAACTACCGCCACTGAAGGGGAAATTCCACAGACTGCAATTTAATTTAGGATACTATGCTCCGGGCAGCGCGCGGCGCGCAGACCAGTTATAAAAGGCAAAACGCTGCTTCCGCGACGCGCGCGCTTTTATTGGCCGACTTAGCGTGCGCGGTCTTAGCCAAAAGTAGACCCTAGCATTTTACTGTATAAGGTAAAACGCTACTTCCGGAAATTTATGCCCCGGATTTCCGCGAGGCGCGCGCGCGCGCTAGCGCTATTAATTGGCCGATAGCGCGCGCGGTCTTAGCCAAAAGTAGACCCGTTATAAGGCAAAACGCTACTTCCGGGAATTTATGCCCCGGATTTCCGCGAGGCGAGCGCGCGCGCTATTTTGGCCGACTTAGCGCGCGCGGTCTTAGCCAAAAGTAGACCCGTTATAAGGCAAAACGCTACTTCCGGGAATTTATGCCCCGAATTTCCGCGAGGCGGCGCGCGCGCGCTAGCGCTATTAATTGGCCGATAGCGCGCGCGGTCTTAGCCAAAAGTAGACCCGTTATAAGGCAAAACGCTACTTCCGGGAATTTATGCCCCGGATTTCCGCGAGGCGAGCGCGCGCGCTATTTTGGCCGACTTAGCGCGCGCAGTTTGAGCCAAAAGTACGGATTCCGAGGCGCGCGCGCGCTAATATTGGCCGACTTAGCGCGCGCGGTCTTAGCCAAAAGTAGACCCGTTAGTCTGGATTTCCAAGGTCAATGAATCAAACAAAATCTATATGAATATTATGCTTTGCTTCGCACTTTAGGTTTTCCCCTTTTTTCTTGTTATCATGTTTATGAAATAAATAAATAAATAAATAAATATATATATATATAGACATGTATTTGATCTCTTTTAATGAAATATATTTGATACATATTTTTTATATAGTAAGAACACCCACCTGCCAAAACCCCTTCACCCCCCTGAGCAGTTCCTCGGCGACTTGAACCAGAGTGTGGGTCCTTGAGCTCAATAATTATTATTCAATAAACCTTCCCATTTACCTCCCACTTGCAGCAAGGCGCAGTAGTGTTCAGTGGCACGGCGCAGAAACTAAATAAAACACACAGTACGCATAGCATCCATTGTTTCCTGCACTAGTTCGCAGCAGCCCAAAGCCCACAACTTGCCAGCTGCACATTATTTGCAGCATTTTGGAAACCACACGCTACTTACATACTACCTACCTGCTGCACGCGCACAAGCTGCAATCAGTGTTTCTCGTTTTTTTTTCTTATTCTATAGGTTCCGGTGTGGTGGTACCGGAGGTTCCGGCGCGGGTTCTGAGGTTTGTCGTCCGTCACCAGGGTTGAAACTTGATAGGTTCACTGGACGTAGCAGTGCATGGTTCTCCTGAAAGGACAATGGTCCATACACACTATGTGTGGAAAATGTTACTCCAACAAAATGAAAACTAGAGCGTGCCAGAAATGCCTATCGAGGAACGTCATTGTTTTTCGAATGATGAATTCCCAAGGATGTTACTTGAAGGGTGTCGTAAATGTCTTTAGGGTACCTATCAGTTTGGCATATTTGGAAACTGAATAATGCAACATTTTGCTTTAAAGTCTGTTTTTTTTGGAAACTAGTGCTGTCATGCGTGCCTACCACATTGGCCACTGGCTGTTGATGGATTCATGAGTTTGAGGGGAGAAAAAAGCAGACATAAGCAGACAGATCTCAGGTCAAAGTCCGTTAGAATGAAACATTCCCGACCCTGTTTGGATTAGTAGTTTTTCATGTCAACCAGACACAAAAATCACAGATAGAAAACTGTGACAGATATATATATATATACACATGCTTTTCAACTTTGGCTTTTTGGCTTTGGATTGTGATTACCACTTCAAAAATATACATATATATATATATATACACCTATTTATATTGATGTGGAAGTAAATTGAAACCAATCTTAAATTGATTGCCAAGTGAATCTAAACTAGATTGACGTTTTTGAATAACAACATATCATATATGAAATCGAAATGACATAAACATGAAATTCTGGACTCTGGACTGAATCTAAACCATTTTTTTTATATAGTTCCGGAATGGTGGTAAGCACCAAAAAAACTGCTTTCTGACGACGCGAAAACGCATTTCTCCCATTTTTCTGAAAAACATCATCTCAAAAAACAAACGACAAACATTATGAAATATGATAAAGAACAATGTAAAGAAAAGAAACCATCAAAATCCTGAAAATTGATGAGAAAATGGTGAAACGTCACAAAACTGTGTGACAACAATGACGAAATGATAAAATTGAGGAGGAAACTGATGAAACATGAGAAAACCAATATATAAAATGTCAATGTCATGAAAACTGATGAGAAAATGATCAAAAATGAAACAACCCAAAAGCTCAGGTTAGGCTAATTTCTATCTATTAGGCTATTTTGTTTTGAAGGTTAAATTCTACCTATTAGGTTGTTTCATTTTCTGACCATGAGGCTGTTTGCCTGTTTGCCTAAATAGTCTATTTAGTCGAATAACCTAAACACTTTGTTTTTTTAGCGCTTTGTCCTTCTTTGAACAAAGCTATGTTTTCAACATTTTAAGCTTCAGACACAATCTTTTCCACGTTTGATTTTTGAATTTTAAAAGTATGTTAAGATATATTTGAAACTATATATGTTGTTTGGCAAATATTTTCTCTTTTGTGAATGATATAGAGTGATATATGTTGTTTACTCAGGATATATGTGGGTCTGAAGTGAATCTGTTTGTGCTAAAGTGAATCTTTTTGTGCTAAGGTGAATCTGAACATTTCAGTACAAATATTTTGGATGGGGCAAACCCACGCAGCATGGAAACAAAAACGCAGACGTCAAAAAACAATATATAACAAAAACATGTTTTGCAACAATAGCGATGGATAGTTTTCGGGGCGCCAAGCCAGCACAGGATAAAACACCAAAAACAAAACTCACTAACTCCGGGGCTACACTTTATTTTTTTTTGTTGGATCTTCGCGCGTGCCTTTCTATACCCCAAAATCAGGCTCCGCAGGTGCCCTCGCGGACCCAACGAAACCAGCAAACACTTTTGGGCAAGGAAACCCGCCCAATAAGAACATATTTTACATCAAGACATGCAAAACCAACACTACAAAATGTATTTATCAGCTGCATCGGTTTTGAGGTTCAAAGGAGCTCATGTGAATTCATGGGTGCTCATTGTTCATTTAATTTGTGTTCATGGGTGTTCATGTGTCTTTTTTTTTTGGCTGCCACCCAGTTATTGAATTTCCAAAAACACGGTTGGTGTGTTGGCTTATTTTTCTGCTATTTGATTGCAAAAGCTGTGTCTTAGTGACCAGTTGCAGGTCCCGGAGTGATTGTTCATCCACGGGCTGGTTGTTTTTGGAATGAAATTTGGAGACTGCAAAACCCCAAATTTTTGGCAAAACCCAAGTTTGAAGGGCACTTTTTGAAATAAGTTTGAATGCTGCGCAACGTGGCTGTTTTTTTGGGGGGGAAGTAGAGGTGGGCAACAATGTGTTTGAACAAATGTTTGGCGAGGGCTGGTTGTCTTCACGCGTCCTCAGCTGTCATAGTTGTGTCACAGACCGGCTCCAGGAGCTGCCACGGGTTAGCCTCAACTGAGGTCTCATTATGGACCACCTTCCCTGCCCCCTCCTGTTCCTCCTTCACCTAATTTAAAATAGATCGTGGGGACTCGTGGAGTCTGAGTAAAAACTTGACAAAGTCATCGGTCCTGAGCTGACTCCTCTTCTTTCTCTTCTCTAACGGCCGGCGTCTTATGCCGCCGTCTTCTTTAACGGCCGGCGACTTATCATTCCTGGGCTACTTAAATGGTCTTAAATGATGGTTTCACAGCTGGTGGTGTTACCCATACACCACCGGCTATGAAACCATGCCTTTACCCATTCACCACCGAGCCACTGAGCTCAGCGGCTTGGTAGTGCATGGGTAGCGTGATCCATACCCCACTGAGCCAGAAAAAAATATTGGGGAAACACATATATAGACTAGATTCTCAGTGGCATGTAAGAACCAAAAATATTGCCTACCTCTTAGTTGAATACCCCCAAACTAAAACCCTTAATTGTGTTCTCTTAAATTTCATGATCCTGCCATTGCTTTTACCTGTATTTGTCATCATTTGTTTCCTGTTGTTTTATTAATCATTTTGTAATAGTTTTGATACTGCTCTTGTCACATTTCATCATGGTTCTCCTCAATTTTCATCACCTTGTCACATGTTTTTTGTTTAATTAATCACGTTTCATCATGTGTCTCGCCAATTTTCATGACTGTGTTCTTTTTCCATGTGTTCATCATTTTGCCTAATTTTTCTCATCCATTTTCATCATTTCGTTACTGTTTGAAAGGTGTTTGCACTTTTCACCATTATCATTTTCTTATCATTTTTCATCATATTGCGATGTTTTTATTGTTATTCTAATATTTCATCATTTTCTCACCAAGTCTCATCATTTCGTCATTGTTTTCGACATGGTTTTGCGACCGTCCGCATTTTTCTCATCAACTTTCAGCATCGTGTCAGTGTCATTGACATAGTTTTATCATAGTTCATCATGCTTCTCATATCTTCTTCATTTTGACATTGTTTCTGTTTTTTTATCGCATTTCATCATCTTACTCATAATATGTCATCATTTTGTCATTGTTTTTGAATGTGTTGTTCATCACGTTTCATCATCTTTCTCAACAATTTTCATCATCGTGCCATGGTTGTTTTGCATAGTTCTTATCACATGTCATGCAAGGATCTCATCATTTTCATGTTTTGGTCATCAATTTGATCATGTCGTTATTGTTTCTTATATGGTTTCCGGTTTCCCAAAAGCTCAGGCCAGGCTAATTTCTATCTATTAGACTATATCGTGTTTTCTAACTATTAGTAAACTTCTTGTTTGTAACTATTAGGTAAAACGATGTAAAACGCCTGTTTTACCTAATAGTCAGAATGGTCAAATAACATTTTTTCCTGTAGGTTATTTATATAGATAGCCTTTTTTTCTTGCTTATTTTTGTTATTTTTCTTCATGTTTTATTTCGATATTGTAGCTTTCAATGGAGCATGTTTTGGTTTGATACAGTTTTTTTCTGATACGATGAGGCTGTCAAACCACATGCAAAAAAACATACAACATTTTTGGGATCAGACAAACTAACACAGGATAGAAAAAAAACACATGTCAAAAAAATATAAGTTTTACATATATATATATGCACACACACACACCCACCTGGGTATGTCTCAACATGAGGTGTCCTTTTTTGGTTCCAAAACGGTTGCTTTACGAGGAAAAAAGGACACCTCATTTTGAGACACCCCTACACACACATATATATATATATGTGAGATATATGTGTCAAAAACCATGTTTTGCAACAATGGATTGCTTCCTGGGGTGCAAAGCCAACACAGGACAAAACAACAGTACATAACACATAAACAAAGAAATAATGTTCAAAAAAACAATTTACACCAAAAACTTGAATAACAAAAAACCAAACATAAGAGCTTAAAACTGTGAGACATGTGGTTCAACATGTAAATTGCCAGCTGATTTTTTATTCGAACACATGACGCTTCCATGAACATTCAGAGGAATTCATGTGAATTTATGGGTGCTCATTGCTCATGGGTGCTCATGCGTGCTCAGGTGCTCATGGGTGCCCATGGGTGTTCATGCGTGTTCATGACGTGTGTTCATATGTTTTTGTTTGTTTTTTTTTGCTGCCATCCATTTTTTCAGTTTAAAACAGTGGGCTCGAGAAAGAGGTCCCTGAGTGATGGTTCAGCCCTGGGTTGGTTTTTTAAAAGCAAATTTGGAGTCTAGAGAACCCCAAATTATTGGCAAACCAAGGGTTTGAAGGAACATTTTTTGAAATCAGTTCGGGTAGCACCAGTTTTACAAACATAGAATGTCAAGACAGGATGGCCTTTCATTTGACTGGATTGCCCTTCATTGGTAAAAAGTAGTAGACTAAAAAATTGAGCGAATGCTTGGTGAGGGTGAGGATTGGTTGTCTTCATTTTGTTAAAAAATTAAATGGCAAATCCAGGACAATCCAGCCCAGATTTGACCAAAGCGTCTCCATCTTTCAACCGTTTCTACGTCAAAAAAACAAGACAAAGATTAACAATCACCTGGGGCTCTCCACGTTTGGCATTTATTCAAAAAATCCGTATAAAGCAAAAAAGACCCCAACCTCAACCTCAATGAATTGGGGTGTTCAGCATTCATATTTTCTAAGCAGTTAAAGCTGGAGTTTACCTATAATTTTTGGTTTACGCAACATGCAATCCAACCCACACTTAATCGATCACTTGGGCCTTGCCAGGCAAACTTATTTTCTGAGAAGTACAATCCAATTGTTTTACAATGACTTGGGCCCCCGCAGCCATCAAATTCATTCAAAGAGTCATGGAAAAATCTATCCCATAAAGTGTTTGTTTGAAGATTTTTTTCATGAAACCAGTTTTTGTTCAAACCTTTATTGTTTTTTTAAATAAAAGAAACAACGTAATTTTTGGAAACACATGACTCCACCATGATAAAATCTTCAATATATTTGTTGAAAAACCAAGTTTTTCTTCAAATATATATTTTCCGAATAATTTTCAGGAAATTACGTGTAAGTTTGATGTAAGTTTGCATCAAACTTACACTTTTGAGGCGTAAGTTTGATGCAAACTTACATCAAACTTACACATCAAGAATGTAAGTTTACATCAAACTTACATATCATCAAAAGTGTAAGTTTACATCAAACTTACACTGAGAAGTGTAAGTTTACACTTGTAAGTGTAGTTTGATGTAAACTTACACCTCAAAAGTGTAAGTTTGATGCAAACTTACATCAAATTTACGCTTCATTTTCCCGGAAAATCATTTAAAAACAGTTAGTATGTTTCAAGAAAAAACGTGCTTTTCTCGGAAAATGATGTTTTTTTTTTGAATCATGATGGAGACATTTTTTCATGTTACCACTGTTTTGGTTTCCAGAAAAAAACAAATGAAACCAGTCTGGCAACCATTTTTTTCCTGGAGGAGAAATTACTGCAGTCTGCAGCGGAGTGTATCTGATGTGAGCCCCTGCAGTGTATCCCACAACAAGTACCTGCATAACAGCGCACTATTTCTGTAATCATGAGTGTCATCTAAACCACTTGGATTTTTGTTTTCAGGAGGTAGGCTTTAAATCTGGGACGGCTCAAGTGATTGATTAACTGTGGGTTGGATTGCGTTCTTTGCAAAGTAGGTTTGAGGAAAATGAAACCGTAGTGATGGATGGGCTCTGGGCTGGCGCTATGGTTTGTGAATAAATTTGATGACTGGATAATACCAAATCATAGGTAAACTCTGGGTTTACCTACCTCCAAAAATATGAAGGCTATCTAAAGGAAAAAATGGCAAGGCTGGAGAGTCTCCTAGGTGATTGTTAACCTTTGGGTTGGATTTTTGATGTAAAAAGGTTTGAGGGATGGAGGCCCCTCCCCTCAGTGGTTGGCCTTAGGGCTGGATTGTTCAATTTTTTTTTGGAGAAAAAAAACCGTCGAGAGAGCCAATTTTTCAAAAAAATAGACCCCACTAAAATAGACTAAATTAAAGGAAAAAGGGAAATTTTCAACATTTTGCTGGAGCCGCTCGATTTTTGGAAAAATCCGTCAGCTCCGTCACGACTGAGCTGCTCGATTTTTGGAAAAATCCGTCAGCTCCGTCACGACTGAGCTGCTCGATTTTTGGAAAAATCCGTCAGCTCCGTCACGACTGAGCTGCTCGATTTTTGGAAAAATCCGTCAGCTCCGTCAGTTGCCAACTGAGCTGCTCGATTTTTAAAAAATCCGTCAGCTCCGTCACTGAGCTCAGTGGCTTGGTGGTGACAGGGTACCGTTACCCAGGCACCACCGAGCCACTGAGCTCCGTGGCTGGTGGTGATGATTTTTACCAAATCGAACCAAAATTCCACATTGGGGATTTTTTTCCTCAGTGGTATTTGGTGGTGCATGGGTAGCGTTACCCATGCACCACCGAGCCACTGAGCTCAGCGGCTTGGTGGTGATGATTTTTACCAAATCGAACCAAAATCATCGAATTCCACATTGGGGATTCTAAACGGCAGACTTTTTTTTTCCTCAGCTGGTGGTGCATGGGTACCGTTACCCAGGCACCACCGAGCCACTGAGCTCCGCGGCTTGGTGGTGATGATTTTTACCAAATCGAACCAAAATTCCACATTGGGTTTTTCTTTTCCTCAGCTGGTATTTGGTGGTGCATGGGTAGCGTTACCCATGCACCACCGAGCCACTGAGCTCAGCGGCTTGGTGGTGATGATTTTTACCAAATCGAACCAAAATCATCGAGTTCCACATTGGGGATTCTAAACGGCAGATTTTTTTTTCCTCAGCTGGTGGTGCATGGGTACCGTTACCCATGCACCACCGAGCCACTGAGCTCAGCGGCTTGGTGGTGAACGGGTAAAGGCATGGTTTCACAGCTGGTGGTGCATGGGTACCGTTACCCATACACCACCGGCTGTGAAACCATGCCTTTACCCATTCACCACCGAGCCACTGAGCTCAGCGGCTTGGTGGTGCATGGGTAACGGTACCCATGCACCACCGAGCCAGAAAAAATTTTTGCGTATATATTTTTTTACCACTGCCGTTTAAGCACCAAAAATTTTCTGGTGGACGATTTGGTTACATTACTCCTGGTAGCTCCTTAGCTTTCCCATGATAAGGTATTATATGGATACCACTGGCCTCAGAATCGCATTAATCGATCATAAAGAAGCACAATTGAGATTTCACCAATACTACAATATACAATTTCCTGTTTTACAAAATCGCCATACCGATCTACCTTAAATATCAACATTATGTTTCACAAAACTTTGGTAACGCTACATTGCAATTTTAGTAAATACCGATTTTTTAAATATATAATACTTCAAAAGCAAATAAGCCAATAATCAATAGTTATTGATAAATAAAAAAAACGTTAATTGAACAATCAACCCAAATATTGAAAACATCATGTACAACACAATTGTAGTATAATTTTTAAGAAAATAACTTCAATAATTAATGGCAAATGGTTTACTTACTATCCATATTTGGTTTAAACATGTTAAAACAAAAATCAAACACATATATTTGTACCACCTCATTCAAGCCAACCTCACCGAACCTAGCCAGCCAAACCATCAATCCATTTACTGAACCATCCGTTTATACATCCATCCATGAAAAAATATAACTATATATATATATCGATCCATTGAACCATTCGTTTATTTGCCCACCCATCCATTGAACCGCCCATCAGTCAAACCACGTCTTACTCCCTTGTGCTGTCCAGCTACATCAATCCACAAACACACGACATTATAATCAAGACTTTCAAGCCACGTATCCGTTATATCAATCCCAAACTAGAGCCCCACCCCCCCAAAAAAAACATAGTTTAACTTCAGGACCTCTCAATATCATATTGGTTTCTTTCCTGTTAATTTCTTACGATGTTTTTCTTATGTTTAGTTTATATAAATAAGTTTAATGTATCCAACCGACCAAGTAGCATTGGCAAAACCAATATGAAAAAAAAGTAAAAATTAATTGCATGAAGTAAAAAACTACGAACAGCCCACGTACATCAAATCAACGTTTCCCATATCAGGAGATCAACCTATAAATAAAATCATATTCAATATGTTGTATCATGTATTATATTGGTAAGTGGATTTTACTAAACCAGTTTCTTATTGCGGCTATATACTATTTTTCTGAAAAACTTAAAGCGAGACATTAAACCGTATATATATTATTATTTAACGGTCGGATATGTCGAGTATGTATTAGGCTATTAGCGACAGATTGTGCAATGATTTTCACAATATTAAAACATATTGATACATGTGTTTTATTATCAGCCTTTATTCAGGACTTGAACAAAATATCTAACTGGTGTATCGGAAAACCTTAATTATTAGAAACAAATACCCATAAATGCAATATCAAAATAAAAAGTGTCTAAAATTTTGTTTCATATTATTATCTTACTTCATTATTCTAGATTCTAGACTAGTTAAAATTTCAAATAACAATGAAATAATACATGTTCCTACGATGAAGACAAAAATAAATGCATATAGAGACACCGCAATATTTGCCATACGAAAGGTTTAGGTAAAAGAACGTTCAAAGTTACAAAAGTTATAGTTGTTTCTTTGTGATTGTTTGACCAGGACTTTTTATACAACCGACATTGTTCTATTAGTTATCCAGTTATTAGTTCTTTGCTTTCTTTATGTTGTTAATAACATAATAATAAGTAGTTTTAAATTCTTACAGTAAGTCTCTATTTTAAGGACTTGGGATTACAATATTTTAGGATTCTGAAGGGTTTACGGTTAAAGGTTTACGGGGCTACAGCGTATTGGTGGAGGGTTCCGGAACATAGACACCTGTCATCGAAGGCAGGAGTAGTTTAACTAATGGGCATTTCAAGGATGGGATGGAATTGTATAGTGGGTGGATAGTCTGGTGAGTGGACGGATGGGCTGGCTTGGCTGGCTCCGGTGGGGGTGGGTTGAGTCAAATGAGGTAGAGAGGGGATGAATGATTATTCTCTTTGAGAAGCGCTAGCACTATTCAAATCAAACCTCAGGAAACAACACGTCCCGTACATATCAAGTAAGATCTCACAGTACAAAACCGTCCCACAGTAGTACAAACATAACATACTATTAGTTTTCTTTAGCGTATTATTTATACATGAGTAAACATATTCCTTCCTCAGCTTTGTCCTCTTCTTTATTTTGTTCGTAGTGTTAGGTCTTGGTCCTGGGTTCTTTATTTTCCACATGTTCCCAGTCCATAGGTTTGCTTGTAGTTTTCCTCCAAGCATCCCACTAGGGTTGATGCATGAAGGTTTAAGAGTTTCGTGACTAAAAAACCTTACAGGGGTGAATGTGTTTGGGATTCAAAGATCTTCAGATTCCAAGGCCTCTTGCGGTTTGAGGGGGTTGAGATAAAGTGGTTGTAGGGTTCTTCATGTTTGAAGGGCTTTGGGTTTGAGATGTATTTTGGGTAGATGGTTGGTTTGGGGATTAAAGGCTTAGGGTTCCCAGTTCTTGGGGTTTAAATGGGAAAGCGTTGGGCTTCAGAATTTTTGGGATTCAAAGGTTTTAGTTTGGGGGTATTCAGCTAAGAGGTATTGGGGGTTGAGGTTTATTGCATTTTGGTTCTGCTTCTTCGTCCTCCAACTGGCTGTTGGTTGGCAACCTAAGGAGTCCAATGTTTGTATAAAAGAACTATTATATGTTGATGAACCTTTGGGTTATTATCTGGTTTAATTATATACTATGTAGTTGTGCTAAACGGCCTTGTGCTTTAAGTGCACTTGTGATGTAACCGTGAGGTTTGTTCTTGGAATGGTTGAACGTTTGATGCTTACATCCTTTTTTCCAAATTGACAAAAAACTGTTGCTGAGGGATCTAAATGAAACTTGGAATGAGGAATGTGCTGTAGGTTTGGCTCCTTTTTCATGTCCGATTTTCTGGAAATTATTCCAGTAAATTATTTTCTATAGCCGTGCATATGTTTGTAAAAGGAGCTTCGCGAGGTTTAATTCTGCGTTTTTTTCCACTATAAGTTTGATCTTGGCAATGTCTGCAAGTGATTGGGGCTAGAGTTTTATATGAGGGCGCTTGTTGTGTCTAAAAATAGGTTAAATATTGAATTTTCAAAAACATAGAACATTTCAAAACAGGTGCCGAATTCAATGCATTAGATCTTAGAGGTTGAAAATAAGAAATTCATGATTTTATTGTATGTTTTATTCTTGAATTTAATATTTGTTCTATAACTCTGGGGTTCTGCGTTTGTGGGTTCCAAATCAATGTTTAAAAAACTGCATTGCCAGTGCAGTTTCCACGTATATACATATGCACATACATTTATCTATATATATATATGTATTTAGAAAAATGCACAATTATTTATACATGCATACACACACGTATATATATATATACATGCACACGCACATGAATTTATGTTTAAACATATGAGTATATGATATATGTGTGAAATAATGTGAATACTGATGTAAAAAATATAAATATGTATGTATGTATGTATGTATGTATGTACGCATGTATGTATGTATGCATGCATGCATGTATGTACGTATGTATATATATATATGTATATTTAAACAAATTTGGTTGTATTTGCACATGTAGGTGTATATATATATATGCATATCTACATTGATCAGTATTAAAAAAGTATACACAATTATTGTGTTTTTGGGCTAAAAATTTTGGTTGGTTCTGAAAAGTTGGCTTGTTCGTTCTTTGCAATGTTCAAATTGATTTATTTCATTATTGGCCACTTACAGGGAAAAACAGGTAACGTTATCTTGTATTGACAAGTTTATAGGATAGTTTTGGTTTATCATGTTACGGTCTACCCCTACTACTACAAATTAACCAACCATATATATAATTTTCAAAAAATCAAAGGGGGACAAAGGTGGAAACGTTATTTTTGATAATATATCATATTATATTTAAAGTTTTTCTTCGCATTCGGGTTTCCCAAAAAAATTGGGTTGCCAACATGGACCCCACATAGCCTCAACATGGCCCAAGCTGGCGTGTTCATTTGGACTGTAGCATGACCACCCAAACGAACACGCCATTTTGGCCCAACATGACCCCCAACATAGACAACATAGGCCCAAAACAAACCCCAACCGAACCGATGCTTGGTTGGTGTTAATTTTTGACCCCATTAAAGCCCCAAATCACCCAACGCAGACCCAACATGCCTCAACATGGCCCCAACTGGCCCCAAAATGGCCCAAGACAGGCCAAACATAGGCCCAACATAGTCTCCACATGGCCCAACATAGGCCAAACATGTGCGATGCCAACCCCAACTTTTTCGCACCAAAAAATCTTTGATTTTAGCGCAAACTTTTTGGCTCCAACATAGCGTCGAAATGGCCCAACATAGGCCAAAATGAATCCCAACAGCAGTCAACCCGAATGCACAGAAAGTTCATCATTATTATATTATATCTGCGTAACGAATAAATATATATATATGAATATATATATATATGAATATATATATATATATATATGGTGCAAAAAATGTTGTGTTATATTATGTTTTATTTCATTTAATACTATTTTATACATATTATAGTTTTTTTAATGATTCTACTAAATTGGTTTAATTAAGTCATATATATATATATCATGTTTTAGTTTTGTTCTATTGCTTCTTTTGATGTTACAGAGTATTCAATATTATAGTGTATTACTGTATATTATATGTGATTAATTTGTTTTACTTTATGTTTCTTATGTTATAATGTATGAGGTTTTATGAAACAATACTATATTGTATTGTGTGATGTAATAATATTATATTATATTAAACTAAATCATACAATATTCTGTAAAATATTTTCATATTGATCATGCCCGTGCAGCCTCACAGAAACTGCAAGAAACCAACCTAGGACCTATGATAACCAACATAAGCAAAAGCAGTAACTTGAATCCTTTCAAACAAAAAGAAATTTACAAACGTATTTTTTTAAAAAATGTGGTTTTTGCATCCAGAAAAACTCTATAATTTGCTTTCTAATTTACTTCTTAAATATACTCTGCAATTTACTTTGAAACTAAATTACTCTTAAAATGTACATGTTTTTATCTTACTTACCAGATTTACCTAAATTTTGTTCAAACTAATTTTACTTAAAAAGCAGACTCAGCGTACTGCTGCTTCAAATCCACCCAACATTTAAACGCTAAAAGGGCAAAAATGTGGAAACCTTCTTCACTACTACTAACTACCACTACTACTAACTTACTACTACAAACTTGCTATACCACTAACCTGCTACTACTGGCCGCCGTTTAAGCATCCACATTTTTCCCCTTTTTTGTAGAAAAAATATTGGCTTCTCGTGTAAAAATTTTGGTTTCTCGTGTGTTTACTTACCGAGTGAAAAAAATGGACAATATGCCTATCTGGCCAGCTATGCCAACGACGAGTAGACTACTACTACTACTACCACTACTACTACTACTACTGCTGACTACTACTGACTACTACTGACTACTACTGACTACTACTGACTAACTACTACTAACTACTACGAACTACTACTAACAACTACTACTAACAACTACTACTAACAACTACTACTAACAACTACTACTAACAACTACTTCTAACTACTACTAACTACTACTAACTACTACTAACTACTACTAACTACTACTTACTACTTACTACTTACTACCTACTACTACTACTACTCCTCCTACTACTACTACTACTTCTACTACTACTACTACTACTACTGCTACTACTACTACTACTAATACTACTACTACTACTGCTACTACTACTACTACTAATACTACTACTACTACTTACTGCTACTACTACTACTACTACTCCTACTACTACTCCTACTGCTTACTACTTACTACTTACTTACTACTTTCTACTTTTTACTTTCTACTTTTTACTTTCTACTTTAGACTACTATCTACCTTTCTACTATCTACTTAACTACTACCCCTAACTACTACCCACTACCTACCTACCTACCTACCTACCTACCTACACCTACCTACCTACCTACCTACCTACCTACGTACCTACCTACCTACCTACCTACCTACAAACCTACCTACCTACCTACCTACCTAACCTACCTACCTACCTACCTACCTACTAACTACCGCCACTGAAGGGGAAATTCCACAGACTGCGATTTAATTTAGGATACTATGCTCCGGGCAGCGCGCGGCACGCAGACCAGTTATAAAAGGCAAAACGCTGCTTCCGCGACGCGCGCACTTTTATTGGCCGACTTAGCGTGCGCGGTCTTAGCCAAAAGTAGGCCCTAGCTTTTACTGTATAAGGTAAAACGCTACTTCCGGAAATTTATGCCCCGGATTTCCGCGAGGCGCGCGCGCGCGCTAATATTGGCCGACTTAGCGCGCGCGGTCTTAGCCAAAAGTAGACCCATTATAAGGCAAAACGCTACTTCCGGAAATTTATGCCCCGAATTTCCGCGAGGCGCGCGCGCGCGCTAGCGCTATTAATTGGCCGATAGCGCGCGCGGTCTTAGCCAAAAGTAGATCCGTTATAAGGCAAAACGCTACTTCCGGGAATTTATGCCCCGGATTTCCGCGAGGCGAGCGCGCGCGCTATTTTGGCCGACTTAGCGCGCGCGGTCTTAGCCAAAAGTAGACCCGTTATAAGGCAAAACGCTACTTCCGGGAATTTATGCCCCGAATTTGCGCGAGGCGCGCGCGCGCTAGCGCTATTAATTGGCCGATAGCGCGCGCGGTCTTAGCCAAAAGTAGACCCGTTATAAGGCAAAACGCTACTTCCGGGAATTTATGCCCCGGATTTCCGCGAGGCGAGCGCGCGCGCTATTTTGGCCGACTTAGCGCGCGCAGTTTAAGCCAAAAGTACGGGTTCCGAGGCGCGCTCGCGCGCTAATATTGGCCGACTTAGCGCGCGCGGTCCTAGCCAAAAGTAGACCCGTTATAAGGCAAAACGCTACTTCCGGAAATTTATGCCTCGAATTTCCGCGAGGTGCGCGCGCGCTAGCGCTATTAATTGGCCGATAGCGCGCGCGGTAAAAGTAGACCCGTTATAAGGCAAAACGCTACTTCCGGGAATTTATGCCCCGGATTTCCGCGAGGCGAGCGCGCGCGCTATTGTGGCCGACTTACTTTGGTGCCAAGTTCATGTTATAACTGGTTATAACTAAAGTTATACAAGAAGTTATGAAAAGTTATGAAGTGAAGAAAATATCAACAATTTTATCACATTTTTATAACTTAGAAAAATTGAAAAAAACACTTGTTTTTAGTGTATCGAAAACAATAGTTTTTCTAATTATAGCGGTTGAGCCGCTTCGAAGTTGTTTTTTTAGAAAAAATCGCGGTTTTCATCGCTTCCATGGCTGAGGGAATGTGCAACT
This sequence comes from Cladocopium goreaui, assembly GCA_947184155.2. NCBI lineage: Eukaryota > Dinophyceae > Suessiales > Symbiodiniaceae > Cladocopium > Cladocopium goreaui. The sequence goes on along the minus strand of CAMXCT020000504.1, from coordinate 70,567 downwards.
GGTTTTTAAACAGAACAGGCCACTGTGGGAGCGCGCCTTTTTAGGTGCTTTATGCACCTGCAATGGGTTAGTTTGCTCTTTGCAATCTCACCTTTGCAGTTTCTTTTCTTTTTACAAAGACCCCCAAAAAAAAACAAGAAACAACAAAAAGACCCAACAAACTGCATCTGACCCCCTCCCCTTGGGGTGTGCAATCTTGTTTTTTTTTTTGTTTTTTTTGGTTTCTTGGTGTTTTGCTTTCTTGGTTCGTTGTTATTTTGAGGGGCTGGCAAAAAAAGTGGCAGGATCTAACTCTTTGCCACTTTTCCCCCCTTAGGCATTGCAAATTTGTTTGTGGTTGTTTCTGCTTGCTTTAGGTCTCTGGTTCCATTAGAAACCATGTAAAAACCAAGGAAAAACAGGTATCCTTGGGGGAAGGTTAGGGGCTTGGGGCATGGATTAAGCAATTTTGTTTTTGACTTATTTTTGAAAACATGCCAGAAGACTATGAAAAAACAAAGGCAGCCAATGAGTACGTTTTTTGATATTGACATTGCAGACTATAAACCCCAGTTTCCCCTAGTACATCCCAATATATCCCACCCATATGGGAATGTCTCAAAATGAGGCGAGCCTTTTTTTTTTAAGTAGCGTTTTGGGGGTCAAAAAAGGCGCGCCTCATTTTGAGACGTCCCCATATACCACAGAGGTCTTTACAGGCTTGGGTGAGGGACTGAGGGATTGAATTAGATTAGATTGGATTAGATTAGATTAGATAGATTGGATTGGCTTGGCTTGCTTTGGATTGGATTGGATTGGGTGAGGGACTGGATTAGATTAGATTAGATAGATTGGATTGGTTTGGCTTGGATTGGATTGGATTGGGTTGGGTTGGTTTGGACTGGATTGGATTGGATTAGATTAGATTAGATAGATTGGACTTGACTGGATTGGATTGGATTAGATTAGATTAGATAGATTGGATTTGAGTGGGTTGGATTAGATTGGGTTGGGTTGGATTAGATTAGATTAGGTTAGGTTAGATTGGATTGGATTTGGTTTTGTTGGATTGGAATTAGATTGGATTGGATTGGATTGGATTGGAATGGAATTAGATTAGATTAGATTAGATTAGATTGGATTAGATTAGCTTAGATTAGTTTAGATTAGGTTGGATTGGATTGGATTGGGTTTGATTGGATTGGATGGGGTTGTTGGATTGGATTGGATTGGATTGGGTTGGATTGGATTGGATTGGACTGGATTGGATCAGATTAGATTAGATTAGATTGGATTGGATTAGGGAGTGTACCAGTATACCACCAGTGTGCCACCAGTATACCACCAGTATACCACCAGTATACCACCAGTATACCACCAGTATACCACCAGTATACCATGGTATACGGTCAGTATACCATAGTATACGGTCAGTATACAATGGTATACGGTCGGTATACCATGGTATACGGTCAGTATACCATGGTATACGGTCAGTATACCATGGTATACGGTCAGTATACCATGGTATACCGTAGTATCCCCAAGTAAACCCCAGTTTCCCCTAGTATATCTCAATATATCCCACCCACATACCACAGAGGCCTTTACAGCACTTCAATAAGATTGGATTGGATTGAATTGGAATTAGATTAGATTAGATTAGATTGGGTTGGATTGGATTGGATTGAAATTACATTAGATAAGGTTAGATTAGAGTAGGTTAGATTGGATTGGATTGGGTTGGATTGGAATTAGATTAGATTAGATTAGATTAGATAGATTGGATTGGATTGGATTGGAATGGATTGGGATTGGATTAAAATTAGATTAGATTAGGTTAGATTGGATTGGGTTGGATTGGAATTAGATTAGATTAGATTACATTAGATTAGATTGGATTGGATTGGCTTGGATTGGATTAGATTGGATTAGATTAGATTAGATAGATTGGATTTGATTGGATTGGATTGAATTGGATAGGATTGGATTGGATTAGATTTGATTTGGCTAGATTAGATAGATTGGATTGGATTGGATATGATTGGATTGGATTGGACTGGATTGGATTTGTTTGGGTTTGATTGGATTGGATTATATAGATGAGATATCTCTGGATTGGATTGGATTGGATTGAATTGGATTAGATTAGAGTAGATTAGATACATATATCAATGAACAGTAATCCAGGTTTCCACGAATGCTGCTTTTTCAAAGGAAGATTGTGTTGCCATAAAGGACAATGCTCTGTTGTAAGGAGCGAAAAAACATTCTGAAAAAATATCACATTTCAAAACATATTGCACTTTTGAAAGGGATGCTCTATGTCAAAAATACAGCATATTGTGCAGCAATATTGGCTTTTCTAAAAGAGATACTGCTCCTTTGAAAGGAAGGTTAGACATGTGGAAATAACAAGATTTCCTTTGAAACGGGCCCCCAAGGTGAAAGAGGTCCTGGCCAAGAATGTTCCTTATGCGCGCGAAGCCCCCAAGATTAATTTCGACCGAGTTTTTCATACAAAGGCAAAAACTCGGTCGAAATTAATCTTGGAGGCTTCTAGGCCAGGACCCCTTTCACCTTGAGGACCCCTTTCAAAGGAAATTTTGTTAAATGCACACTGTACTCCTCCAAAGGGCATGGTGTATCTTTTAAAGGAACATTTGATATTTCATAGGGATATTGTTCTGCAAAAACACACTGCGTTGCTCCAAAGGAAGATTGCACTTATGAAGAAGGGTATGCTGCATTTCTGTTTTGAATACTGCATGCATTTGTTGGCAGGTATGGGTATGTTGATGTATATTGTAATTACGTTGAAGACATCTAGGATATCCTGCAAAAATTGAGTTTTGTCAAAGGGACTCTGCAGCATTTAGCCAAGGTAAAGTGAACACCTGGACGCTTCTTCAAGCAATACATCCTCTCTAGTGGACATGAACACATCTTCATTCACAGTTTGGGTTTTAACACGTGATTAATTATAGTGTTTGACATGCTGAAAACGGCTGTTCCAACAAAAATAGTTTTTAGAGGTTTGAAAACCGCTCCATTTGGCATTTTTTTGAGCAGTTGAAAACGCTTCAAACAGCAAACACTCAAAATCATCAAAAAGATCAAAATTTGATCACTTTTAAAGACACTTTTTTTTTATAGCAAAAAACAAGTTACAAAAAGTTAGCTAAGAAGTTATGACTTAGTAACTGGGATATAACCCTAGGTTATAACCCACTTATAAACTAAACTTGGCACCAAAGTAGCGCGCGCGGTCTTAGCCAAAAGTAGACCCGTTATAAGGCAAAACGCTACTTCCGGGAATTTATGCCCCGAATTTCCGCGAGGCGCGCGCGCGCTAGCGCTATTAATTGGCCGATAGCTCGCGCGGTCTTAGCCAAAAGTAGACCCGTTATAAGGCAAAACGCTAATTCCGGGAATTTATGTCCCGAATTTCCGCGACGCGCGCGCGCACTAGCGCTATTAATTGGCCGATAGCGCGCGCGGTCTTAGCCAAAAGTAGACCCGTTATAAGGCAAAACGCTACTTCCGGGAATTTATGCCCCGGATTTCCGGCGAGCGCGCGCGCTATTTTGGCCGACTTAGCGCGCGCGGTCTTAGCCAAAAGTAGACCCGTTATAATACAAAATTAAAACGCTACTTCCGGGAATTTATGCCCCGAATTTCCGCGAGGCGCGCGCGCGCTAGCGCTATTAATTGGCCGATAGTTCGCGCGGTCTTAGCCAAATGTAGACGGCAAAATTAATAATAAAACTACTTCCGGGAATTTATGCCCCGGATTTCCGCGAGGCGAGCGCGCGCGCTACTACTTTTACTACTTACGACTTACTGACTTACTGACTTACTACTTACTACTTTTTACTCTCTACGTTCTACCTACTACCTACTACTATCTACTAACTACTAGCTACTAGCTACTAGCTACTAGCTACTACTATCTACTAACTACTGACTACCCACTACCTACCTACCTACCTACCTACCTACCTACCTACCTACCTACCTACCTACCTACCTACCTACCTACCTACCTACTACTTGCGACTTACTACTTGCGACTTACTACTTGCGACTTACTACTTTGACTTACTGACTTACTACTTATTACTTACTGACTACTACTACTACTACTACTACCACCACTACTACTACTACTACTGCTACTACTACTACTACTACTACTACCACCTACTACCTACTACCTACTACCTACTACTACTACCTACTACCTACTACCTACTACCTACTACCTACTACCTACTACCTACTACCTACTACCTACTACCTACTACCTACTACCTACTACCTACTACCTACTACCTACTACCTACTACCTACTACCTACTACCTACTACTACTACTACTACTACTACTACTACTACTACTACTACCTACTACCTACTACCTACTACCTACTACCTACTACCTACTACCTACTACCTACTACCTACTACCTACTACCTACTACCTACTACCTACTACCTACTACCTACTACCTACTACCTACTACCTACTACCTACTACCTACTACCTACTACCTACTACCTACTACCTACTACCTACTACCTACTACCTACTACCTACTACCTACTACCTACTACCTACTACCTACTACCTACTACCTACTACTACTACTGCTACTACTACTACTATTACTACTACTACTGCTACTACTACTACTACTACTGACTACTACTACTACGATCATTTTACTTCTACAAATTTGCTGGTTAACTCCTGACAACACAAGGGTGAAAAATGTGGATCTCTTAAACGGCGGCCAGTTGGACTAGGGCCGGAACATTTTGGGGAGCGGAAAATGGTTCTGCGAGATTTTGGCGATATCTGTTCTTATCTCCCCTAGTCGTCAAGCATTTTGCCATGCTTGTGTGGCATGAGCTTATCTGAGGTTTTCTATATGGTTTGTGAGGATTCCTGATCGTTTCTGTCGCATCAGGTTCCCCAAAAGGCAGCAGTCTAGTCCCTGTTGTCAAATCGCTCGGTGTGCTCGACCGTGGGCTCAACGGGGCATCAGACAGTCTGCCAGACTGTGGTCGTAGAACCCGCACATTTTCGAGCAGGAAAATCAGGAAAGAATTTTCAGCATGGTGATTCCGGGGTCATTCAAATCATTCAGGGCCTGTCGAATTCCGCAAGTGATGAGCTGGGAGCATTGGTATGGTGACCCATGTGCAGCGTGGAGCATGGCTGAGCAACTGCAACCGACTGTCACCAACAGTGACAAAAAAGACATTTCAAACAAAAATAATAAGACATATATAATAAGAACGATAATAGAAATTTCAACGTAATATATCGTAATATAATATAATGTAATATATATATATATATTATATCCGACGGTAGCATGATGAGAACTTCATTCCATCTTCGATCAGCCCCCTGTCGGTGGTGACTTGGGGTTTCCTGCGAGGTGCGGCCACCCAGCTGGGCGCGGAGGAGCATCCCGGTGCCTTTGAATGGGCCACGGCTGGCGAGGTGGGAATCTGGAATGATGTCAGTGACTTTGTCGATGTTTTGATTGGGTGCTGGGGAATTCTTATATGCATATTCCGCAGCAGTATGTGTATTTTTTGTAGTTTTTAATATAGTTTTTATTATATGTCGTTGAATAGTTTCTTTTGTTTTTACCAGTGTTTTTCTTGAACTGTTTCGAAACTTTTGCCAGTGTTCCCATTTCAGGGCATCATGAGGGATGCCCAGTGTGAAGCCTCACAGACTAAGTTTCAGCCGATCAAGTCAATTCATCCAATATGTTCAAGAGGTTCAATGCCATGACTACAGACCGGAAAATGATAAAAGATGACAAAACCAATATGGCAGTGTGTCAAAACCTTGTACCCCTGGTGAACATCAAAATAGCTGGTAAATGGATGTTCATCCCCCTAAAAATGGTATTTATAGGTATTGATCCATAGCCATATCAAGAAAGTGTATGAAAGTGTACCATGTTGATCAACATCATTCAACCCATTTCAACCCCCAAGATGACAAGCTGCAGGTTGCTGTACGAGGTCCACGGCTACGAAATTTTTCAGCTGGGTCTCTTCAACTCAGATCCGCATGCGGGCAACGCCTGGACCTCGGTTCCCATGGTATTCCCAATGATATCTTCCCGATTGATATCGACTGATTATATATGATTATATATGATTACATATATATATAATATATATATATATAATATCCAAACATATCCAAACCCTGGGAATGGATGATTGGGTTAGAATACGATGACTCTTGGGAGATCCAATATCATTGTTGAGCCGTTGGACCCTTTTTCACCATGGTGATGGTGGTGTGGAATGCGAGGAACACCGGGGAATCAGGTCTTCATGATGCCAGACGGGAAGCTGGGGCTGATCGACTACGGGGCCTGCATGAGGTGGTGGGGATGTGATGCCATGGGATGTGGATGATATTTGAGGCTTCCGAGCCACACATACCAATACACAATATCAAAGAACGGCTCCCGTGCATGTCAAAGGGAAAAGTCAGCCTGGTGACGGACACATTTTGGATCAGTTGGTAGTCATCATATGTCATCATTAGTCTCCGTTCATTCGCGTTGAGTGACCAGGCTCACAGAGGAACAGCGCTCCAACATTGCGCATTTGCTAATCGCCACATGCTGAGTTCCTGCTTCATGTCTTTGCTGACAGTTTCCCCAAACGATATGTACTGCTAAGAAGCATTGGCAGGACGAAAGCAGAAAAAGCGATTAGAAACCTTATGAAACCTTCAAGTGGTTCCACATGGGTCCACATGGGTCCACTATCAGCTGCCACGTGGATGCTCAGGCCATTGCTGATGAAGACGATGAAGCGGTGCGCTCCTGGTTGATCAGACTGTCCAATGGGTTACTTTAGAATTATGGCCAACCGGGTGACTGACTTCGATGGCCTCTCTCGCCAAAATGTATTTCACGGCGTTTTTGCTTCTGGAATCTCCTGGGTTGATCTTCGTAGGGTTCAAATTTGCTGATGCATACTGCAGCCTTCGTGAGACTTTGTGCTGCCTGGCTCAGAATCACGCGACGCGATCGTAGCCATAGGCACGTTTGTGGCGCAGCGGCCTTCTGGGGTCCCAAATGGGAAACACCTGCAGTGCTTGCTATGAAGCTTGACAACGATCATGCTCAGAAAGGTTTCAAGCGTAGCTTCGGAGACCCACTGGCACTCCCAGCATGACTTCTGGCCATTTGACCCACGGTCTTGGTTGCTAGAAGAGTAAGTGTGTGCCATTGATTACAGTGTGATAAATTGGAATTGAATTGTTTGTTTGCCTGAGACACTTCTTTTTTTTGACTGTCCAACACCCGAGGATCCTGATGAAGTGACTTGGCTGGACTTGAACCTGCAATTGCCACATTTCACGAACAGACTACCAGCTGGAACGGTTGGTGATGGACGGCTTTCCACCAAAAGCGGCTTCATTTTGGGTAGGTAGGTGAACCATGGGGAACAAACCACACCAATAAAATGGCATGCCAAAGAAAGATTTACATGCTGAGAGGCTGCACGATTTGCTAGGATCTTTGCCTATTCATTTTCATCCCTTTGACCCCCTATGTATAGTAACAGAAATTTGTTCTTTACCTTTGCGGTGGCTTGTTGATATGACGCGGCTGGCTAACGAGCTTGGATGCTGACCTGCCAAGTCGCCTTTTTAGCTCGCCTTCAGCTTGACTGCTGATCTCCTGAGATGGCGATCGAGCAAGAGAGAAGGAAAGCCATCCCTAGACCATCTGCCACCATTTCCTTTGCCGAACCTGCTAAAATCTTCCAAAGCCACAGCTGTTTGCCCGGAGAGTAAGATTCAGATGGAGCCACCCATTGGGCCCCCTTTTTTTAGAGGGACAAAATGTATCAAAGATGTGAAAAGCCTTGTCAGACTGACAATACACTAAGTACCTGACAGTTTCGGGACTGGCTACATTTGACCACCATCTGAGGCTGTTATGCCGTGTGGGCCTGAGATTTTGGATGATTTGGCTCAGGGGTGAACCCTCTTGGGGTCACATGTTGCTTCATTTGGGAACTTTCCAGGTAAGTTGTCCAAGCACAAGATGTTCTTGAATGTTCTTGGGAGGTGAACCACGGGGAAAAAACTTCTGAATACAAATGTTCCCCAGAAGCTAGCTACTGTAGCTTGGTTTTTCGCGTGGGAGGGTCTCTCAAATCATCTTTTTACATTCTCACGGCTTGCACCAAACCTGGCCTCACCACCGTGCCAAGGCACAAGGGATTGACAGTCACATTTCTGACAGATGACCCTCGGCATATCTTTATAATTCTTTATGTCTTCAGCAGTATGGCTTTGCCCGGCAGGAGATTTGGCCAAAAAAAAAAACGGCTGAAAACCGTATCCAAGGTTCACGGCGCCTGATCTTTCCACAGGGTCTGAGAAGGTTTGTTCTGTTCAAATCCTGCGCCCATGATACACAAAGTCAGCAAGGACTTGCACGATCTTGGACGACTTGAGTCAAACCTTCGTGGCAAATGGATTGTTGGTTTATGTTGGTTCATGTTGGTTCAAGCATTGAGTGTCTCCCCGTCTCCCCCTTTTCACGTGCTTCATCCGCTCTGATTCTCCAAGAGGTGAGGGTCTCAACAACAGCCCCTGAAAAATGCTAAGGAGGACAAGGAGGTGGATGTGTTCTTCAGAAAAGCACCCTTGGGCTTTCGAATGGCTCATAAGCAAGCGCCACTTAAGGTGGACTTCCTGTGCAGCTATTCCGTGCATTTGCAGAGAACAGAGCAAATCTGGTTTGACATTTGCCTCCGGTTGGATTTTTTCACTGTTTTTCCAAGATGTTTCTAGATCATTACGCAAGACTCCGGAAGGACCATAACTTTCCCTTGTATCCACTCGTGATTTCTTTCCATCATTTGCAGGTGGCCAACATCAACGACAAAGGCTGCGTAGTGGAGGATAAGTTGGATGTTCGACCGGGATGGATTCTCAAAGCCTCTCGCTGCAATGGGTAGATATGGGTTGGGTAGGGGCTCCGGGTTTGGGTGTACTAAGATATCTAAGATGTCCATGGCAACGCGGCAAGTCATGAGATATCATGAGATGGTGTGTTGTTTGCTTGTAGCATGGTTGGACACTTCAACTTTGGGAAGCAACAGTTGTATTTCACCAAATTTTACCATATTTCACCTTGCATGACCTTGCGTGAGACGTTCCTTGGCACCAGTCTCCAGGCAGTGAATGGCAACTCGCTGACAAATTGCCACCAAAAGGTGGGAGCTCAGATTGTCAAGGATGCCATCAAGGACAGAACTGCACCGTTCGGCAGTCACTGACAGACCAAAGTTGGAATCTGAGTTATTAGTTTGGCCAGTTCAAAATGATGTATTTTGATGTATTTTTATTTATTAAATGTATTTTAATGTATTTTAGTAAGTATCTTAAGCATGTCCTGCATGTGTTGGCGGGTCCCTCTTTTGAATCCGTTGTGGGATGTTGTGGGGCATTTTGACAGCTTCGCTTCATGTTCTGCAAGGAAGCCTTTGGCCTTGGCGACCGGGAAGAAGAAAAGGAGGCAGCCTAGGCTAGGACGGCAGCTCCCCATGGTGTCAGATTCCAGCTATCTAAACCCACTGTCTTCCTCCATCTTCATCAGTGAAGAGAATGCAGGGAAGTGGCTCTTGTCCAAGCTCTCGTCCTAGTGAGAGTCAAATTTGCCATTGGAGGGGTTGGGGCTGGCTCCGCCATCATATCAAGCTGGCATTGCATCCACAAGTCAAAACAAGCGGAGCACCATGCAGAACTGTAAAGTTGAAATGGCAGGTAGAGACTTGTGAGATCTTGTGAGATTTTGTGAGATAAGTGTACTCAGAGTACTTGGCCAATTGCCCAACCCTGTCCATTTGGCTTTCGCCCTTGTCTGGGCTCATCTCTTTCCTGCTGGCAGTCCAGGCTAGCAGGAGTCCCCTACAAGAGGGGGCCAAGAGATCCTGGCCAGATGGCTTAAAATTGTGAATCCCACGATATCCCGAACTGGAAGATTTAAAAGCAGTGCTTAGTAACTTCAATGTCTTCAATGAGCACTTCATTTTGAGCCCTCGCCTTTTTTAGAAGCAAGTTGCGGGGTTTCGGGTGTCCAGATTTAGCTTTCTCTTGATCCGACCAGAAAGTAGTTTGAAAACAAAGTGGAAGTATGTTGTTAGTGACGACATCCGAGGACCAACATAGTTGTAGCCTTTGGATCCTGGAGGGTCATTGCACAGCTCCCGTGTTTAGATGTCTTGGTGCACCCGCAATGGCGCCAGTACAGTTGGCTCCGAAGGATTTGAAACATGAGCTTCGCTTCTCGATGAAGCATCCATGGACGCAGCATGAGCGCGATGAGTGGCAAAACAACCGCTCGCGGTCATGGCATGTGGCAAGTTTCGCCGTCTCTCAGGCCACAGACTGCCATTTATGCCATGTGAATCCATGTGATGTCGTGGCTTCAGGTACCTCCAGCGTTTTGGGCTTGCGGCTTTCGAAGCAAGAACCAGGTGCCCCAGCGGCCCCAGCATGCCAGGCTTTGGAGGTGACTGGATGTTGATAGGGATAGATCATTATAGATAATCAATGATAATCATATAGATATCTAATACGGCCTATACATTGTCTATACTATTGAGTTAATTGTGATATATGATGATATATGATATATTGTGATTAGGGATGATTAGGTTCAGTTACTGTAGTTAATGTTGGCTCCAGGAAATCTTCCACTTTTTAAGTCGCTGTAATTCCTATGACTGGAGCCGCAGGATCCACGCTTGGCGTTGCTGTTGGCACATGTCTTCTTCAACCGGGGTCCATATGCCTATGACATGAGCCTTGGCAGCATTTCTTGGTGACGATGAATTCATGGCTGGTGGAACAACATGTTTCACCGATCTTCATGATCTTCACAGCTCACATGGCAACACATGGATACATATGGCAACATAGGCTTGCAGGCCAAGGTCAAGAAAGCACGATTCAGACGAGATCTGGACATAGAAACAAGTCTAATTCATGTTGGAAGCGATCTTGGCACTATGTCTAGAAAATGCTGTGCAGATGTGTGAAGCACATGAAAAGTCTTGGAAAAAGCTTTCTTGTATAGCTGCAATCTTTTGATTTGGTCCCACAGGAATCGTTTGGCGCTGAAGGTTGGTATGCCGGCAGTTGGCCCAGGGAGTTCTGGGGTGCAGTCAGCTTCAAGAAGCTGTCATTTTGGCTTCATTCAAGCTGACTTTACGATCTAACACATTTCCAGGTGCTATAGTCCGTCGTTTATTGTATATGAACATGTCATGTGGGCACAGATTCCTCGCTCTCATCCTGTACCATGCTGCAATAAAGAGTATCCGGATGCAGAGATCACCATAGATCACCGAAAGTCTGGGAGTCTGGTTCAGCAAGCTGCAAGCTACTGTGATATAGGAACCAGCCATAACTTTCAGAGTTGCTATCATCCCAACCGCCACTGCTGAAGGTCGATGCCGACATTATGACCTTAGACTCTTATTTGAGGCAAGGAACGGTAGATATTTTTGTTGACCACGAGAGATTTCTTGTCTTTAATCAAACATTATGTGCAAACAGAATGACGTTTACTGCAAAGTGCCACCACGTGCTCTGCAGTGTAGTAGAATTTAGCGTTCATATATGTTCATGTGATTTCAATGATTCACATTCATCATTAACTATTTCACACACACAAATATACTAATATACTAATAACATATATATATAATTATATAACTCTATATGTTCTTCATTTGATTTTATCACATTTTGGCCGGGAAAAACATCAGACTAGACTGCAGGGGAGGTGAACTTGATGACATCGAGGTGGGGCCTGTCCTGGGCGGTTCATGGATACACGTGAATTGAATGGGAATACAGATGCATACAATTGCGTTGGCAACATATGTATGTACATATTATATATATATATTATACAATGGGTGTCGGGTCAGTTTGTTATGCAATCATCCTGGATTCAAGAGAAAGCTCTGGTTATGTGCCTGGAGGGTACAAGGCAGCTCGTATTAAGGCATGTTGCAAAGGCATGGCCGTACAGATGTTGCCGCAGGAGTTTCCTGGGCACTTGGTGATGCTCCAACGTTGTGTTACTCGGAGAATGCAGATGGTTTGCAGCTGCGGGCTTCAAATAAAGGGCGCCTTACAACGCGGCCAACAAGTTGACTGATGGTCGTGAATTCAATGAACCAGTTCTGCAAAATGTGTCAAAATGTATCAACACATGTCAATATATATATATATATACATGCATGTCAAAATGTCATCCCATCATGTGCCAGAATTTGGCTTTGGGATATGTTGCGATGTTCCTTGTTTGCTGTTTGGGATGCCCAAGTGCCTCAATTCAGGCCATGGTCCTTTCAGGGCTGGCTTTGGAGCTGGGTGCTGGACGCCTGTCCTCTGCTGAGATGTTAAAACCACAGGCGTGCACGGATATGGATGGGATAGAGAAGTCATGGAATGGGTTGAGTGGTTCGAATGAAGTATAATGAAGTGCTTGTGGATGCCTTCGGGGTATGGCAGAGTGAGAGCGGACGAACCAAGCATTTCATCTCGAGCAGCAGCTGGTGCGGAATCCGCGAGGCCAAACTTTGGCTACAACAGTGAGGAACTGCTGAAAAAAAAACAACACGTGCGGCTGTGGCTGAAGGTCACTGCTGTCAAGACCCTGCATCAAACAAACCTGTAAGGGACTGGTACGACTTGACCATACTACCTGACCTGCTTAGGCAACATGGTTCAGATTGCCAGCTACATTTTGTCAATTTAGAATGGACCAGCGGATTGGCTCAGTGCAGAAGAATAAATTGCAAGGATTCCGAACCTCTCAGTATCGTTTGTCGATGTTGACGGATTTCTAGGATGAACGGGCCATGATTTCGCCCGAGCCCTCTAAATTGTTGGTGCAGCGTATGTGATCTCCATGTAATGTGATATCCCAATGGTCCAAAAGGAGTCCAACATCATGATGCTTGGCAGCCTGGCCCCTCACGGTTTTTGCCCAACATACCTGTGCCATCCTGTGCCAAGGCTGCGGCCCTATCTGGATCGAGCAATCCATGTACCTCACCTTGTGCTGATGGCCTGTGTTGCCCAGGGTGCCTGTCATCCAATCTATGCTGTCACATTCTGTCTAATTCGATTCGAGTCCACCCCAATTGAGTGGGCACGTCTCGCCGAAGACCAAGAAAACTAGTTGCGTAGTTCGAGAAATTACAGTAGAGTAGACATAGTCATCACAATGATAGCAAAATAATATTGTTGGATATTATTGATCGACTGATCGGTAGCTTGTTGCTGTTGGATGATTTCCTGCAGCTCAAGTGTGACCATGGTAGTTCTGATCACCCGCCCTTCACCAACAAGTTCAAAACATAATCAACATGGTGGGAGTACATGACTGCTCAGTCACAAAAAGACACACCCTGGGGTTTTGCATGTGGATTGGCCAAGAAATGAGGGACCTTTTTTGGAGCACACGAGACGGCACCGCTTAAATTCTGAACCCCGGTTGGAATATGGTGGAATGATATTGAATGATGGCATTATGTAGTGATGAAAATGACAATGACTTACAATGGCGAGGATGACAATGCTGAGAATGACGCCGATGATCACAATCTGATGATGCGACGATGACCATGACTAAAGAAGCCATCATTTAAATCATGCCACTGCGAAGTAATAAGCAAGTAATAAGCGCACATTTGCAGAACTTGAGCAGTGGAGGGTGGAATATAGGGCATGCCTGCCGCGAAAGCACCATTGGGGATGACACTGACCCACTTGACCTGAAGAGATCAAAACTTGGTAGAAAATTAATTCAATCAGCTTAGGCTTTGGATGGCGTAGGCCAGAGAGAATGAGCAGAGTTCAAGGGCTACTCGGCTACTTGTTTGATCTTGTTTGATTTCAAGTGTCTTCATATTCCAATGCCAGGAGCGGCTGGAAAGTGGAGTGCAGACCTTAATGGTCCCGGCAAAACCACGGTCGACTTTTCGTTGAGCATGAAAGATGGACAGCATGGGTTAGGACTGGTTGTGCCGCAACCAGGCTCTTGAGGAAAAGACCGTTTGGGCTAGATTCCGGGAGACATTCCTGAAGACGAGCCGCACGAACGAAAATCCACGTAAAACCTATGAACACCTCATCATATAATATGTCATCATCCAAAATCGGCCAGGGATGGCAGGAGTGACAAGGTTTTATTTTCTTCCTAATGGGAAGAGAGTGACGTCATCTAGGCCAGGACACTCAGGACACCATGAGTTTTTCTTCGAGTTGCATTGCTGCAGCCAGAAGGAGCAACTGCAGAAACAAGCAAAACATTTGGCAATGGGAAGAAAGAAAGAGGCTTTGTTCGTCGGCAGACCTCTTGATTGGTTCACGCTATTGCAACATATCATGATCGCAAGGCGCACGACACTTAACATCATTGACCCTTTTCGAAAAGGATTGAATCCAAATGAATATGATGTATCTATCTATATATATCTATATATATATATATTATTTGTTTTTCTTATAGATGCATGTAGATGATGGCATAACCACTCGCGGGACGCAAAAGGATGCAAAAGGTAAAAAAAACAACGAGTCAAGAAAGACTAAGAAAGAGTCATGGTGATGAAGATGCGAATGGCTGCGTCCAAGCCGTCGAAGCTCTACACTGGGGCAGAGTTCAGCGATTCCCGGGAGCCAAGTCCAGCAGTGAAGACGAGTCTCTTTGTTTTCTTCGTATTTATTCGAGCTATTCATCCCACTGTGACTTGGCGGGAAGAACAGGTTGACAACGGGGGCTTGCTGTAGAACAGCTGTTCCATCATGTTCCATCTTTTCTTTGTGGGTGTAGCTGTTGTGTACACTTCTGTTTCGGGAATATTCTGAGTCATTACTCCCTGCAGGTGATTGATGCTTCGAAGAGCGTGGATTCTTCAGGGAGAAAGTGCCACGGCTGCAGTGGCCTTGTGAGCCCATGGAGATGGGTCTGGGCAGTTTTCTTTTGGATTTTTTGGGCTCTGGGAATTGGAAATGTTTGCAGTGGATGATTCTTTCAACACACAAAAGCGCTTCCACATCAAGCTTGGGTTTTTGGATTCTTCTGCTTTTCGCACCATCAAGAGATTGGTATTCTAGTAACCTTGAGATACCTTTTGTATCCTTTAGTAGTACTGAGACATGCTCTGCCTTTAGGTTGCCAGTCGAGCTTGAGGTACTTTGCCTATGGCCCCCAGACTGCCAATCTGGCAGAGGTGTTCATGTCAATGATGGTGGCCCAACTCGTATCAGTGAAAACGGGTGAGTGGCACAAGATTTGGAAGCCGAAACCATTGAACCTTGGTCAATCGAATTGTGCTTGCGTGGCTATCTCACAGGATCTCAAACAAGTCTCTGAAATGAAAGTATAGTATCAAAGTCGAATCAAAGTAGTATAGCCAGATAGCCATAGATAACCAGTCATGTAGGCAGCACATAGTCGATGCATTCAAGTCCTGAATCTTCTCTCACCATGCGCAGCTAGAAGTTCGGCACCAGGAAGATTTTCATTGTGATCGGTTTCCTCTTCGGTCTTGGAGATTACTTGGAGATGCGCAGTCTCGTTTCATTAGGTGGTGGGGCATACCAGATCCTCCTGCAGTCAAGACTTCTAATCACCGCCTTGATGCTTTGGGCAATCAGCGGCCAACGCCAGACGCTCTTCCAATGGAACCTCTTGGCTTTGGTCGTTTGTTCTATGTCCGTCTACATGTGTTCTTCACTTGAACAATTGCCGGCTTTCATCTTTACTCATATTACAACATATTCGTATTCGTTCCTTTTCCTTTGGGCAAGTTTTTCTTGAGGTTTTCATCTCCCGTCACACTAGGGTTGAACGGGGTTATACTCATACTGACTCATACTCCTCTTAGGGCACCGAGGTTTGGATCTTGCAGCTGATGAAAGTGGCTCAAGCCGGAAGCTGCTGGGCACACTGAATGTAGTTCTCAAGGTGACCGTTTCGTGTTTGGCGGCGGTCTTGACCGACAGATACACCAAACACTTCAAAGACCCGGTCTATATCCAAGCGATCCAGCTGCGCTTGTCTCGGACGTTGCTGTTGCTCACTTGATCCGAGCCAAGGTTTTCGCTTTTCCTGATCTGCCTAGAAGTACATGGAATGAATAGAACATAGTGTAATTAATGTATGTGTAATATATATATATGATACTATAACATGTTCATTCTCCTTTCGACTTGGGGTCATTGACCAAACAGAGGCTGTTCTTTTTGGTCGCCTTTGATGGCCAAACGCTTGAGCATGGCTTCTTCTATGGCTGGGATAGTTGCACCGTGCTGGTTGCAGCCACGCACATGCTAAAGGCATGGAGCACTTTATATCTCTTGGTATACTTGGATTCAGCTGCTGGACTTGAGCAGAGATTTCCATTCATAATCATTATATAACTGAACCATCATTAACATTTCATCCATCCAAAATTAAAATCAATGGAGTTGATTGGATGATTCACCCCACCAACCCCATCAAGCTGGCTTTCCAGGTCTATTCCCTACCCGGTCCTGGTCCTAACTGAGCCCTGGCCGAGGTTTTAAAGAACATGGGTGAGTCTTTGGCCGTCCTGGTCACCTATTTGATGGAGATCGCGTTGCCGTTCTGTGATGCGCCCTTCGAAGTTCGCACGCTATTGGCCGTGCTGGTGGTGATGTTGTCACTTGGACTTGAAACATGCGAATTTTTGCATATGTTTTCCATATGTTCCTATATTTCACGCTAGTTTTCACTATATATATATATATTTTTTATACTAGATTTTCCTCTTTACATCTCTTTACACAAATATTTCTATAGTTCTATTTTTTATTGTTCCCTTCCCTCCTCTTCATCACATTATTAGCTGGCCACTGCAGCAAAAATGGGTGTAAATGGCAATTTTACCACCCCAAGGGGACTGCAGCACACAACTTCGAGACTGTTTCAAACACGCTGAGTTTCTTCGCATTTGTATTGGTTGCGATGGAATTTGGTAGATCGGTTAATAGGCAACATTTTTTGCACAAGTGATCACATGTGAACCTTCCTGGACTTTGACTTTGTTCACTTTGTCCAGGACACTGGGCACCAAGGTCAGTGAATGCCTACATATCTTCAAAGAATGTCGTTTCTAAGTCAGCAAAGTACGGACAACTGACGGAGCCGCCCAACCAGCCCTGAAACTCCTGGGCTGAGCAAAGGCGATGCAGAAAGGGATACAAATGCAGAGCCTGCGGTGTCAGATTTTGTTGTCGGCATGGCGAATCGCCCCAAGTGACACACTCTGACAACAATACAACAATCATAGAATCACACACACACTTATATATATATATATTATATTAATATAATTTAGAATATATCCCAACAAACCACGTGTGGATGTGCGCTCCGACGGATGAGGTGAGCCCAAAAGCCTTGAAGGCTCTCACTGAGCACTTCCTGGAGGTCAGACGTGTGGCAAAGTGGCGCTGTACTGTGATAGAGCTCCAATGGTCACCCACATTCACCCACAAATTTCAATACCGTGGAATGGTTTGTTGTGCCTTCAACGGAGCAATACTGACTACCATGAGATTCAATATGATTCAATATGTACTAATGTACTGGTCATGCCAGCAGAAAGAGGATTAGCATACTGTATATCACAGTATATGGTTGTATGGAACATCTTAAGCTCAAGCCAAAGCATGATGAACTTGTGTAATTAATATGATGTGTAATGTAGTTCTGGAATGGTTTGGACTAGATACTCGTATGACTAGATTACCCAGCAATTTGACCATCGAGGTAGGGTCAAGGCCCTTGAAACACATGAGGACTGGGTGAGCGTGGGTGAACAAATGTGAACAAGAAAATTCAACTTTGATGGACCTCTGCGAGTGCTGAGCCAGGCTTGTCAAAGGCGGAGCGCTATTCATGGAGCTCAAGGCTGGAGGACGGGTAGAGTGGAACTGTGCTTATGGATGGGCACAGCATCTGCATAGCATCCACACAGCATGGAACACACAGCATTGGCTGTGGCCGTTTTTTGTGTGTTGCCCCCATCATGCCCCATCATGCCCCATCATGCCCCATCAATTTTACTCCGATCCATTTCTTTCGGGTTCATTCAACTGAAACATACTGAAGCCACTGAAGCCTGTCAAAAGGTCAAAGCAGATACTACCTCCGTGGCAGAGTGTTGTCCCTCGCTTGGGTTCGTAGGACGATCTGCCAAAGCAAGAGCGGATCCGAGCAAAGAACTCGGCGTCCAGCATGATTTCCTACAAAACGCCGCAACCTCAACCGTTGCTCTATGGTACGTAGATACGTCAAAAATAACATGAATATGCATGAATGATATCCACCTTCGATATCCTACAGTGGAAAGGGAAGCAAGATGACGCTGCTGTTCAGATACCCTTGGAACAGCACACGCGCCACTTTCTGCGCAACAAGCATGTGACTGCTGTTGTTTGCGCATTGTCCTGCCGCGACCCTCTTCTGTCAGCAGTGGCACGTAGCAGAGGGTTGAAGTTGCTGCGTCCCTTCATCCGGTGACATGCCCGCAAACATCATCCATGTTTGCCTCTGCACAAAGCCACCTCACATCTTAAGGCTTTCAGATGTTTTTCAGATGGGAATCTCATGAGGCTATAGGCTTTAAGCATTTGAATATAATATATAGATATAAATTGATATTATAATATACATCATTTTTTAGACGTCAGCAGCATCCCGGCCTTGTGGCTGTCGCATGTCCGAACTCCTACCTCGGACCCTGGCAGCGAAAAGAATGGCGAACGCTGAGCAAAGCGTCGATGACGAAGCTTTCGAGGACCGCGTCCGACCTTTGTCGATGCGGAATGTCTCAGGACCTTTGGGTGGAAAATCTTGGAGAGGATGGGCAGGCTTTTGGACGGCAACGTTGTTGGAGAACATGGGCAGCATCCTTTCGGGTCTCATCTATCCGGACCTCGCAGTGGCTTCGATGAACGACGGGGTAGATGTTTGCGCCGGAGCTCTGGCCAAAACCAAGCGCTGCTATGACGCAGTGTCGGCAGCAACTTCGGCCGCATCGCTTTTTGGGCTCATTGGAGCAATTTGCAGCTTATTTTGCATTCCCATCGTTGGAAGTGCAGCTGACCATTTCGGCCGTCGTCCATTGCTTATCTTCTCCTTCATTTGCTCAAAGGTGCCTACATTGACCCTTTTGTGCGTTGCCTATGCAGATGTGTCCATCTACTACTTTTTTGCCGCCCTGATGATTACGGCAATGGTTCCTAGCTCAATGCTGTTCTGGTTCTGGATAAACGATTGCACCACACCAGACGAGCGTGTGCGCATGTTTGGCAGGCTCAGCGCCCTCACCAACCTCGAAGGAATTGCAACACCCCTTTTTGTCATCCTCGTTCATGGCAAGCATGCCGTCATTCTGCTTGCATGTGTTCGGCTGGCAGCTGTCCTTACCGTGATTTGTTTCGTGCCAGAGTCGCGCCCTCCAGCATCGCTGAGGAGCAGTTTGTGTGCAAATGGTCGGCTGGCATTCCTGAGCCGCTGGCAAGGGGTGTCGAAACTTTGCTCAGACAAATCCTTACGAATTTTTCTTCCTTTGGCTTTCGTTGCAGCTGGCACAGGAGCCGGCATAAATGCCATTGCCTTGTTTTTCTGCAAAGCCAAGTTTGGATTGACAAAGGAGACCTTTGCTCCTTATGTTTCAGTGGGGACGGTGAGCAACGCAATTGTGCAGCTGATTTTGATCCATCCACTCTCCCGGATGATGGGTTTGCGCGGGCTCTTTGCATTTAGTTTGGTTGCTGGAAGCGTGAACTGCATCCTCTACGCGTTGGTGCCGAGCCCTGGCTGGTTGTATTTGCTTGCTGGTCTATCAGGCCTTGCCAACGTGGGTGTTCCAGCAATCCAGGCCCTGATGTCGAACCTGTCAGAGTCCGTGCCCGGCATGACACCAGGGGTAGCCTTGGGAGCTTTGCAGGCAGTGCAATCATTGATCATGATCCTCATCCCTCCAGTCTTCCAAGCTATCTTCGCTATAGCTGCAAGGGAGCATGTCTTGCTTTCCTTGCCATTTCTTGTGGCCGCAGCTGGCAATTTGATTTGTCTAGTTGTGCTCCTTTGCCTGCCAAAAAGCTACTTCCCCCATTCGGAGTGAGTCCAAGAAGCTGAGAACGAAGATGTCTCGGTGAAGGAGTCACCTGGAACCTTTGATGCATCGGTTCTCGGCATAGAATCTGGCTTCCTCAATAGTTGCTTGGATAGTTCTCTCGGCAAACCTGACGCAGAGAGTTAAAAGAAGGGAATAAAAAGGCGCAACCTGCTCTCGTTGCCTTGACATTTGTGGAAAATCCATGAAAATCCTTGAAGTCTTCGCAAGTCAGATCCTGGACTCCATCCATCTCCAGTTTTGAGTTTTGGTACCGCCGACATCCTGGTGCACCTGCCGATCCCGGCTCTCCACTGAAGGAATCGCTTGGTTCTTTGGCGCGGCGAGGGCTTTTTTCGGACAGATTGGACGTCACAAAGTTGGTCCGGAAACTTAGACGAACTAAGATGCCAGTGATTGCCATTGATTGCCGCTCGTGCAGGTGCTCCCTCCACCCCAGCCGCTAGTTTACAATTGTTTACATCATCTACTACTCATATATAGTCATTCCCTCCAGTGCCGGATTCTACTGTGAGGCTCCTGAATTTGAACCTTCTATTCTCTAAGAAGGTAAGCTGACCCTGGCACATCTGGCACATTTCCGCCCATATTCGTGACAAACAGGAGCGCATCAACACCGCTTCTATGCAGTGCTTTGTTGGTGATAAAGATGATAAAGATCTTTCTTGTGTTTCTTGGTTAAAGATTCTTAATATATAATAATATATAATAATGATAATAGTAATAATTTTAATAATAATATTTATATATATATATAATACGCAGAAGCTTCGGATATTCATATAGTATTGTAATGTATTATATAGTTGTGTTGTATATATTTACAATTATCTAGGCACACTCCTTTGGGATCCTTTATTTGAGATGCAGTTTGCCAGTATCCCTACGTAGGTTTCTTGGGAGGGCCCAGCAGCAACCATGGTCAGTCACACACCTCCAAGGCGCGGTGGGTACAAACATCGAAGAGTGGACCTATGGTTCCTCTACGGCGACCCTAGATCTAGCTGAGCAGTGGCAGTCTTGGCCAAAAAGTTTGGAATCCTGAATGTTGAGCTGGCTGTGGGCTGCTGAATCATGGTAATTACAAAATATATATATATATAATATATATATATAATATATATATAATATATATATATATAATATATATATATATGTATATATATATATATCTTGTACATGGCAGTGTATGACAGTGTATGACAGTGTATGACAGTGTATGGGATCGGGCCACATACTAAAAAGAATGTTTTCACCAGATTCAATGTTTATTTTTTGTTTCATTTTCACTCCTCCAGTGTGTACTTTATTGTATGTGAGTGTGCGCTTTTGTTGTCGACGGCAGTTTCGAACTTTTGTTGCTGGCAACCTATTACTCACATGCGGAAATGTTGGCCCGAGACATCATACGGACATGAAACTTTGCAACATTTACTTGTCGATTTGATCACAGAGACAAGCATTCCAATTATGTCGACATATGTTGGTCTTAGATTCTTAGATGGTCTTAGGATGTCTTAGGCACCAGTCTTGGTGTTGGATGTTTGGACACGCAGAATCTGACTTTTCAGACTCAGCATTTGCTTCTTGTGCCAGCTTAGCTGCTTCACTGGGGCGTCCCGTGCTATGGCCAATGAGTGCAGAGCCTGTATCACAAGAGAGCCGATCAAATGTGCTTGCACAAGTGGGTTTGAATAGAGCCTCAGCAGAGCAAATCGGTGTAGTTTTTTAATGACATATTTTGATATATTTTGATGCTGCGTGGAAGTAGGATCACAGAGGAGGTGTCGGTGTTTGGTGTTTGGCAGCAGTATGATGCGCATGTCTGGCTGGGAGCCACCTGCGAATCCTCAGGATTACGATGGAGGTACTTCAGCCAGACGATGCTTCGCCTACATTTAGGATGTCGCACTTTTATTGACATTGACAGTGAGTGCATGGATGTGCGAAATGGAGGCAGTTTGGGAATGTCCATCATCTACTTGGCTAGTGATGCTAGTGACTTGCAGAGTGTGAGATGATGTGAGATGATGTGGGAAGTACCTTATAGTACCTTGTTGACATCTCAATGTATGGGGCGAGTCAAGTTGCAGTTCTGAGATGTGTGCTTCGCTTCAAGGGACAACCCTACCGAGGATCCTCCCTTTTAAATATGCGGTTTGGAAATTGTTGACATATGCAACTTGGAGGCAAAGGGACTGGCAGACAGTAGATGACAGTGGTGATGCCAAGAGTTTCCGACATGTTTTTTAAAGCAAGCATGAGATCATCAACTTTCTATTTTGTTTGCAGCAGCACCCCGCAACCACAACGTACCACAACCCTGAAGGTTGCAAAAGGATGCCAAAAGAAATGATAGCATGTTATTGCAACATGTTTCTCACATTTTCAATATTTTTCAATTGCACGGCATTCCATGATCCTATAGTCAGAATATGTCAGAATTCTATGAGCTCCCTCTTAAGTGCGGGTACTCGTCGTGGATCGGAAAGGATGATGCTCCATTTAGATATATTTAGATCCATTATCCGTTTAGATCTTTCTGAATCCATCGCATTGGATTGGTTCCTTTGCTATCCATTGCTATTTGGGGTCCATGAGGTCCGGACCTTTGTGCTGGCTTACCTCCTGGTTCTGGCTGGCCAGTCCCTTGCTAGATTGCATATCCCAAACATTCCCAAACAGATGGGAGTGAAGTGATCAAATTCCACTGTTTGAGCGCACGGACAGATTTGGAAATGCGAAGTCATCGAATTGCACCTGTTTTAAGCGCCCGAATAGAAAGGAAGAGTAGAAGTCATTCAATTTCACTTTGAGAGTGTAAATAGAAGAAGAGGGGAAGTACAAAATCAAATCACGCTTTTTGAGCATGCGAACAAATGAGACGACGGGAAGTGATCAAATTCACTTTTTTTCGAGCGCATGAGAGAGAGAGGTGACCACGCTTGAACAGGGAAACCATTTAAAGCCAGGACACCCGAAAGTTATACATACAGTATAAGATGTTGTACGATGTCAATTGCGATGTTATAGGATGTTTTTAGATGTCACCAGTAATGATATAACAATTGTAATATATGTTTTAATCTTCGTGCTGAAATAGGACGGTCCTGCTTCACTCATAGGCAAAGTGATTATGTGATCGTCAACTAGTGGAGGGGGTGTTCCTTGGGAAGACGAGCCAAATTAAACATCTTAAACACGCCAGGCTCGTGATGTGCACCTTTGAGCTTGACACGGACCCGGCGCTGGCTGCAGTTTTAAGAATAAAGGTGGCACGCCACATGATTCAGGTGCATCAAACAATCATTCCCAGTTGCAAGATTCCAACGATGCCGTTTTGAACCATTTTTTACTGATTAACTCCGAGAAAACACAACATGTAAATATCATGTATACAGCGTATATGCACACACTATCCATCGCCATCCATCCATGCGATCCACCAGTTCTTCTCCACAATGCGTTGGGGGAGAGAGGCAGGGTGTGTGTCATTGCCCCGCATGGGAAGGAGAAGCGACTCAGAGCAGAACACCTGCACCTGCAGCAGCAGTTGAAAGCAGAGCTCTCAAATGAAGCCCACTTGCAATTGCCCGCCCTTGCATATGTGTCATTGGGTCAAGATTGGAGTATGGGCCCGCATGCGGCTATAGAGTCTTTCAACCTTTCCATTTTGGGACCCAAACATTTTGACCTATACCCGTTTTATTTTTATCTTGACCTATTCACTCTGTTACTATCCTTAATTATCCTTGCCTCAGGTATCGAATTCTGACCGTTTGCGGTTTGTACAGCATCCAAATTCAACTGATCTAAGCCTTGCATAGAACGAAAGACCACTCCAAGCCTGCAATTCAGTCGGCGCCAGGTGCTAGGCAAAAAAACAGTGTTAGCTGTTAGCATGTTTAAGGGGAGGATTTTGTTTGCCACTGGGGACCCCCCAACCTCGCAGCAACTAGATTTTGCTCAGGAGACCTTCAGCCTACTGCTGGCATCAGGATTCAAGGAAGTGAACGAGTACGGCTCTCAGCTTTGGAGACTCACAGCCGTACAACTGCTGTACATTGGAGTTTCATGGAGTTTCCATATGTTTCCATGCAAGTGAGAGGGATGCAAGCACTGAAGAGCCTGAGCAGATGAGTTGAGCAGGGTCATGAGGAAAAAACTGTATGGATCTGTATGGGTTGTTATCAGTTTGTTATCCAGATATCCATGCCGAGAATGCTGGATGATACTGATGATACTTGATCAGTAGATTTGATACGATTGGCATGGCAGGAGTGATCCCTTCGCCTGGGACTTTGATGCAGCTTGGCGGTCAATGGCTTCAGGTGCAGGTCACATTTTCATGGGATGTTCTGATGTTCCTTTGCGAAAGGACACCTCAGGCGGGTGTGCTTTGAGATCAATTCGTTGATGAGGGGACGAGCGGCAAGAGTATCTATGCAATAAATTTGTGAAGTATGATGATGGAAAGAGAGAGAGAGAGAGAGAAATGACTCATGATGACTCTATAAGTCAATGCCGAGGGCGTTCTGCACAGCCGAAGTTTGATGCCTCTTGGAGTTAGTTCAAGGTCACGGTTGTGCTTTGTTGTGCGTTTTTTCTCTTGTTACCTACGGTAGCCAGGTCACGCCACAACTGGATGTGTATGATGATATGTCATTATAACTTTGAGCTCATGTGATATCATGCACATTTCAAGCAAACATGGCTTTGAGAGACAAAGTGTAGGTCAGGCAGTCCATCGGCAGAACCCTATAACCGCCTATAACTTTGTCATGAATCTGTCCACTAGTGACTTGACCCGTGACAGCAAGGTTCAGCTTCACCACCGTACCACGGCAGCGTATGCAACATGTTCTTTTTTTCCCCCCAACTGTGTTTTCACACATTGATGCATTATTGGAAACACATACATTTTTGTCCGATCATTTTTTTGATAATCTTACTGTATCTTGCTGTACTATTTTGGGAACGCAAGGCATTGTTTGCTTGTTTTGGCCATGTGGGCCGTCATGAACAAATAAATAAGACTTGGTGGGAAAGAGTGGGAAAGAGTCATTTGTGCCTGAGTTTCCGCAAGTATCACTGCTACATAATACCACCACAAATCTTGTATTGGGGGACTATGGCTTGCACTCACCTGAGTTGACTGGGTGGTTGTAGGCCTATAGCAACCTCTGCCATGGCTTTGCAGCCGTGTTTAACTGTTTACGGTGGGACATTCTATGTTCTTGAACGCAATAACGCCAGAAACAAACGCGAAAATTCACTGAGTTGAGTCAAAGGTGTTTTTTTTTGTTGTTGGCTACTTCGGAAGTACTGCGGGCCATTTGTTGGCACTGACATGATGCATTCAGCAGATCTTGGTTGTTCTCTAGCTGTAGCTCTTCTACTTCAGATTTGATGGCAGTTCGATTGGACACGCTTTACACACTTGGAGACACTGCCCTGAGCTACTGAAAGTATCGCTAAAGATCTTTAAAAGGTCCACTCAAAGAAGAATAGACAAACAAACACAGTTCTACTAGTACATGCAATTTCCTTTTCTCTCAACAAGTACATTTTTAAACATTTTTTGAGCTCAAATCAGCCGAAAACAAAAAGGTACCAACTTGGCCATTGGGATTTCCAGGTAGCGTCCATCGGCTATGGGGACATGGCGCCCCTCACGACCTCAGGGCAGATCTTCTGCATCATTTTCACGTAGCTTGGCGGCGTCGAGGTACTGCTGCTTCTCGTGCTTCTCTAAGTTGCCAAATGTTGCCAATATTTGGCAGTGTGTCAAAACCTTGTACCCCTGGTGAACATCAAAATAGCTGGTAAATGGATGTTCATCCCCCTAAAAATGATATTAATAGGTATTGATCCATACCCATTTGCAGCCCTGGGTGATTTTCGTGCTACTGTCTCGGTTTCATGTTACCATATTGTTACTTCTGAAAGTTCTTGCAGGATACTGCCTTGTGCTTAATCACCAGGCTGATCGCAACGCCGGGACTGGTGCTGACCTACCTCGCTGCTGCCCGCAAATCGCTACCGGGCCGCCTCAGTTGCCAAGACCCATGGAATCAAACTTGAATGGCAGCTGGTGAGTTAAAATGCAAGTGTCGCAGCATGTCGCAGCTTTGGATCCTTCTTGCTGTTTCAGGCTTGTTGATTTCCTTGATCTTTTCTGCCAGTCGAGTCAGTGATAGCCAGTGACTAGATGTGATCTGTGAGGGCAGTGCTGTTCTCCCCATTTCTCCCAAACTTCGGATGGCCATGGCGCCATGGCTCCAACTGAGGCTGGATTTTGTCTATTTGATGGCCATGCTCATGGATGAGAGGAGCCTCGGTGAATCAGTTCCTCATAGGCCCTCGGGGCAATGTCAGATATTGACATTGATGATATTGTTAAATGATTTCACCAGATGTCAATGTCCAGCTTTTGAAAATTTTGATGCTTACTCAATTATGACTGACTTGCAGTACAGGCTTTGACTTCCCAGCCTCGATTGAGTGGACATGCCGATGGCTTTGACAGCAAGCAGTAGGAATTTCGTGCCCAACTGTCTAACTAGTTGGGAACGGTGCTGATAGGCGCCTGGTGGTTTTAGGGGTGTGTGCGTGAATTTCCCATTGGAATTGCATATGCAGCCTTGCACGCCGGTTTTTTGACGTCCCAAAAACATCAAAAACTACTTCAACCATTGAACAATTTGCTCATGCATGGGTGCAAGTTTCTCTGAATTATTGCCGCGCAGCTTTGTTCTGCGCCACATCCATTGCCAGACCCTTTGCTCCAATTTTGAGGAGCGGGTCGCCAAGTCACCAGTGCCTTTTTTTTTTGTTTTTTTTTGGAGCTTCCTTGGGAAGCCAGCATTTCAACGATTTCCAATCTGAATCAATGGTCTGTGTTCCACTGATGTTCGACAATCCTTTGATCACTGTACGAATTGTGGAAGCATATTCTTTCTGCTGATGATTCTCTTGAAAACAGGGAACTTTCAAAACCTTCGCAGCTTTGGACCATGCACAAGCACCATCAGCATAGATAGCAGTAGGCCTTTTGAAGCTGACAGCTGAAAGAAGCTTTGAATTTTGGATCTCCTCCCATGATTCTTGTGGTGGACGGCTTTTGAGCAAGCAAACCTAGAATGTCGGTGTTAAAATAAATGAAAAGACAGCACTTGTTGGAATATCTTCCGGTGGGCCTATTGTTTCAAAACCTGCAACTTTTTTTTTTCTGAGCGTAACATCATGAGCGCAACATGAACGTTAACATCCCACCCCACCCCACCCCATGATCAACGTAATGTCATGAGCATAACATTAACGTTAACCTCCCACCCCACCCCACCCCACCCCTTGATCAACGTAACATCATGAGCGTAACATGAACATCCCACCCCACCCCATGATCAACGTAACATCATGAGCATAACATGAACGTTAACATCCCACCCCACCCCATGATCAACGTAACATCATGAGCATAACATGAACGTTAACATCCCACCCCACCCCATGATCAACGTAACATCATGAGCGTAACATGAACGTTAACATCCCACCCCACCCCAACCCACCCCATCAGCCAGAGAAACACGTAAAAATAAGACAACAAAACACCCAGGCGCCCTGCAGCGCCCATGGCAACTAGTTTCCTCCCTCCCTCTTTTTATCCCAATAGAAACATATTGTTTATAAATAATATGTAAACAAGATATGACATGACAAGCTACTGCACTTCTATATAATATGCATACCACGAATCACATCTTATTTACAGTAGATGCGTAATTATGTTGTTGTACGACAAGTCTTGTGTTGACGTGCTGTGGGTCCGGTGACTCCGTAGGGTTCAACTCCCTGCATCACAATGTGTGGCGCGGCACGAGGAACATTAGGATCTTCCACAAGTACGATAGAGATGATTCAGGCCAATTGAATCTTCCAGAATTCATGGTGGCCCTCAACGATTTGGGCTATCCCGCAGCCTGACAGCATGTCAGCATGGTCACCGTAAGCCTGAGATCTGCTTCTTTCCTTTCATCGACAGGACCTCAGTAGGGAGCATCAAGTCATTGAGGGACTTGGAGGGTTTGCCACTGATTGGTCAGTCAACTCCCCGTCAATCATCATCAATCCTGCTCAAAGCTACTATGCTGCCTGAGGCGAGAGAAGAAGATGTTCGAATGCTCATGGAAGAAGTGAACATATGTAACCCAGTTGCAGGTATTGCCGGGAGTGATGAACAGGTTCCATATCACCACAAGTCTTCGATCCGAAGCCTCACCGGTCAGGTTGAGGTCTTTAGATTTTACGTATCGGGTCTCAACTCTTTGTCATTCTCCCCATCCTCCTGCTTCCTCCTTCTCACATCTTCTAACGTCATCCTATGTTCTCCTGTTGCCTGCCATTTTTCCATTTCACATGTTTGCAATGCTCAGCCCTGATGGACCCCAAATCTTGTGTATTTGTAAGATGCGTTGCACTTTCTTGGGCTGATGAGCCTCCACGTTTTTCAATTCTGGCGACACTGCTTCAGGTGATAGTGAGCTCATTTCAATTGAAGAATTTGGGCAAGCAATGCACCTTAGCTGCTTCATCCCCATAGCCCATAGTGTTGGTACACCTGTAGATTCGTTGCGTCAGAGGCACGGACTAGGGCCGAGAACAGAGGCCGCATGGCAATAGAACCTGGCAGGGTTCAATCCTTGCATGGCCAGGGGCAGTTGCCTGCGTTAGTACAAAATGGCAATAAGAACAGTGCCCCAAATCCAAATCCGAATCAAAAGATGCCATTTGTCATTGTAATATCTTGTAATGTGATGGGCAGACTATGGGACAGTGCATTCAAGAGTTGTAGTGTCGTCTCTCCCCGAGCTTTCAGTTCTGCTCCCTGGCTAAGGGTTTTGCTGGAGCATTCTGATGCCAAATTCCGGAAACTGCGACATACGGATGCTGCCTTAGTTTGATTCTGCAGTTGTCCTTAAATCTTTATGTAATTTTGCAGGTTGTTACATGTGGAAAGTCACATTTCATTTGGCAGTCCCTCTGCAGAGTTTTTTTTTGGTGGGCGTGTGTGTGTTTAATCAACAAATGACCACGCTAACATCATTCGTGCACTTTCGTTCGTTGCGGTCTTTGCCAACGTTCTTCGCGTCCTGCAGAAGTCTAGACAAAAAGTTGTATGTTGTGAGAACATCCTTCAAAGGACCATGACTTGAACCAATGCTCTATGACCTGCATTACAGATAGGCCAGATGTGGATTCATAGGCATTGCCTGACAGGTTTTGCTCCATCCATGGTGTTGGAGCAAGTAGGAATTGGCAATCAGCATTGCAATTGCAACATCAAGAATCAAGATGAATAAAGCAGCCATGTAAGTTATAGGCAATTAATTATAATTAATTAATTCATTTCACTCCCAAATTCAAGAAACAAGGCCGCCACCTTCTTTTCACCAATGCATATATGGACAAATCATGATAAATCTTGTATATTTATTTGATAATATTTAGATCTTGTGTCAATATCCATATATTATGTGTATATATATATATATTCGCACATGTATATATATATATAATACGAATATCCAGATTTGAGTGAGGCACTTTTGATCTTCGTGGTGGCCTTGATTTGGCTTTTTGTGGGCACCGCTACCTTCATGTACGTCGAGTCCTGGAGCTTTGTGGAGTCATGGCCAGAATTTCTCATGATTTCTCATGATGGTTTATGATAATCATATTATGATATGATATAATACATAATAATACATGATTATACATGATGAAATATGATAATATATGATGATAGATGATAAATGATAATATAATATATGATAATATATGATAATCATATTATGATTTGATATATGATAATATATGATGATATATGATAATATTTGATGATTTATGATAATATATGTTAATAAACGATGATATATGATAATATATGATGATATACAATAATATATGATGATATATGATTCGATCATATATGTTGATACATGATAATATATGATGATATATGAGAATATATGGTGATATATGATAATATATGATGATATATGATAATATATGATAATATTTGAAATATAATTTATGATAATATATGCTGATATATGAAAATAAATGATAATATTTGATGATATATGATAATATATGATAATATATGATGATATAGAAGAATATACAATGATATATGATAATTTTTGATGATATATGATGATACATGATAATATATTATTATATATGATAATATATGATGATATATGATACTTCCGAGTATAGTGATGTATATTATTGTATATTGGGTAGTATAACTTTAGAACCCCCCCATGAATCATCAAGCAACAGGGGTTTTGAACCTTGCTTATCTAGGGGGAAACTTCGCACAGCCAAGGAGTCCATGTGGTTCTGCTGGGAGACGTCAATGACCATTGGACTGGGAGACCTAATTCCTCAGACTGACACTGGTCGCCTCTCAGTTGTGACGGTGGATTGATGGTGAGATGAGAAGTTTTGACTGTGTAGATGCCCAGGGTTAAGCCCGTCGAGCCCGCTACAGTTCAACTGTGATTCGCTGTATGATCACTTTGAACTTGGCTTTGTTCTGCCCGTGATTCATGTCAAACACGTGGGATCGTGACATGTCAATGTAAATATAAATATGATTAAAACATGCATTCTTGGTACTGGTTGATCGGTACAGAGTAGTCTATAGTCCATGGAAATTCGTTGATTTCTCTTCTATACCTTTTTTTCTTCTTGCTTCAGGATTACAGCATGTGATATTATGTTGATTTATGTTTGCGTTTGTGAAACTGAGGCTGGTTGAATGTGATCTACAGCTTCATTGGCCTTGGTCATTTGTCCCTGCTGTTGCAGATGCTCGACAGTAGTCTTCTTGAGCCCCCCGATTTTCGAGCTGTGCAAGAATAGCGGCGAGTTCCAGCACTTACAGTATCTTACAGTATCACAACCTGACAATGAGCGGTGCATATTGAAACCTCCAAAGTATGAGCTTATTTGTCACTTCTTTGTTCAACAAAAATCAAACAAGATGGTATCTTAGACTTCAATAGACTTCATGTTTCTGAGTCTGTAAGACACTGGTCATGGCAGTTACGTCGCCTGGAAATGAATGTGCAGAGAGCGGCATATAAAGGTCAGTTGCCCGCTGGTGATCTCTAATTCTGCATTCTATTTTATTATATTTTTTTACATTTTGTTGACCGTGGGTAGGTACCACATTGGATCTTGGCCAATGTACAGTTGTGGCTAAATTTGTGCAGATTGAAACGTGGGCCTAACTCCGCGAGCTGCGCTGCGGTGGAAACTCCACACAACTGTGGCGTGCCAAGGAGCTTCGTGGACATGCTCCAGTTGCATACCTCGACTTTGGGTAGAGTGGAGAAGCGATTCGTGGAGGACTGACCATGACTGACCAAAGTTGGGGGCATTGGTGAGGTTCCCACTCGACAATTTCTCAGAATCGTCACGCAAAAAGAGCTGTCGTTGTGCACTTGCACTCCAGGGCTGCTAGGACAACATAGGACAACCACGGTCGGGTTGATGCTGGACGCAGTACGAACATCTCGACTCTAAAAGCCTGGACGGAACTGCAACTGCTCAGGGGGATACTACTACACCAACCGTCAAGGAGGTCAAGGAGGTGCAATCGCAGCAGAAGAGAATCAATAAGAGCTTCTTGGTGGGAACATGTGAAACATGTGGTAACAATGGGACTGTGCAGATTCTGTGCAACATCAGCCAGTTGTTGATGATGTTGATGGTAGTGGTTCCGCCAATTCATGTTGGCCTTATTGGTACGACGGCGGGCTATTACCATCAGTATGAGCATTTGCATCAGCATCAGCAAAATAAAATCACCAAAATCAAGAACCATCACAAGAACTTCATCTTCATCCTCCCCCTCCTCCTCATCATCATCATCATCATCATCACCACCATCACCGTCATAATCGTCCTCCTCATCCTCGCAGCCGCCACCGCCCGCCATCCCGCTCGCCATCCCGCCTGCCATCTCCAGCACCATCATCACATTATCAAAATCTTCCTCATTCTTCATCATTGCCCTACTCTTCCTTCTCCTGATCACCATGACTCATTACATAACATTACATAACTATTATATAACTATAATTATATAACTATACCTATAACAGTATAACTATATACCAGTAGTACCGCACAAGGCGGTGGCGGAAGTTTCAAAAATAGGAAACCTATAGGAGAGATTGGTAGTTGAAAATCACGGATGACAGAGCGAATCCACTGATGGACCGAAAGGTGGTTGGAGCTGTGTTTTTTGGAGTGGCTGCAATGGTTGCAGTGGTCACCTGGTCGGTCACCTCACCCACAACTGCTGGATGTAGTGCGGTGTAGTGCAGCTGTAGTTGTAGTTGTAGTGTAGTGGAGTTATAGTTGTGGTCTAGTGTAATTAGTGTAGTGTAGTTGCAGTTGCATTTGTGGTGGTGTAATGGGTGTACTGTAATGTAATGTAATGCAATGTGGGGTAGGGCAGTGTAGGGTAGTGTAATTGAGTGTAGTGTGGTGTGGTGTGGTGTAGTGTAGTGTAGTGTAGCGTAGTGCAATTAGTCTAATGTAGTTGTAGTTGTAATTGTAGTTGTAGTTGTGCTTGTCGTAGTTGTAGTTGTAGTTGTAGTTGTTGGTGTGGTGTAGTGTAGTGTAGTGTGGTGTAATGCAATTAGTGTAGTGCAGTTGTAGTTGTAGTTGTAGTTAGTTGTAGTTGTAGTGTAGTGTTATGTATTGTATTGTAGTTGTAGTTGTAGCTGTAGTTGTAGTTGTAGTTAGTGTAGTGTAGTGTAGTGTAGTGTAGTGTAGTGTAGTGTAGTGTAGTGTAGTGTCGCGTGGTGTAGTGTAGTGTCGCGTGGTGTAGTGTAGTGTGGTGTAGTGTAGTGTGGTGTAGTGTAGTGTAGTGTAGTGTAGTGTAATCAAGTGTAGCGTACTGTAGTGTAGTGGGGTGTAGTGTGATGAGGTGTAGTGGAGTGGGGTGTAGTGTAGTGAAGTGTAGTGCAGTGTGGTGTAATGTAATTAGTGTAGTGTAGTGTAGTTTTATGTAGTTGTAGTTGTAGTTAGTGTGATGGAGTGTAACATAGTGTAGTGTAGTGTAATGTCATTAGTGTAGTGTAATGTAATGTAGTGTAGTTGCAGTGACAGTTGCAGTTGCGGTTGTAGTTGTAGGTGTAGTGCAGTGTCATTCAGTGTAGTGTAGTGGAGTGTAGTGTAGTGTAATTAGCGTAGTGTAGTGTAGCGTAATGTAAATGTAGTATTGTTGTTGTTGTAGTTGTAGTTGTAGTTGTGGTTGTGGTTGTGGTTAGTGTAGTGTAGTGTAGTGTAGTGGAATGTAGTGTAGTGTAGTGTAATGTAGTGTAGTGTAATGTAATTGGGTGTAGTGGAATGTAGTGTAGTGTAGTGTAATGTAATGTAGTGTAATTGAGTGTAGTCTAGTGGAGTGTAGTGGAGTGTAGTGTAGTGTCGTGGAATGTAGTGTAGTGTAATGTAGTGTAGTGGAGTGTAGTGTAGTGTAATGTAGTGTAGCGTAATGTAGAATGTAGTGTAATGTAGTGTAATGTAGTGTAGTGTAGTGGAGTGTAATGTAATGTAGTGTATTGTAGTGTAGTGGAATGTGGTGTAGTGTGGTTTAATCGAGTGTAATTAAATGTAATTAAGTGTAATTGAGTGTAGTGTAGAGTAGTGGAGCCTAGTGGAGTGTAGTGGAGTGTAGTGTAGTGTAGTGGAATGTAGTGAAGGTGTAGTTGTAGTGTAGTGTATTGGAGTGTAGTGTGGTGTAGTGGTGGATGTGGTTGAAAATGCTACAAAACCTTCACGTTTTCTCACTTTTGACAAGGTGCACATTCCCTTGCGCCTGCCACGCGAAACAACATCTGAACCTCCAAAAGTGGTCCGAACCCCTGGTGTGTTTCACATTTTCACTTCGAAATGTGCTTCGCGCCACAACGGCGTGCACTTTTTCGACATCTCAACTTCCAAAAGTGGTCCGACAATGGTGTTTTGTGCATTTTGACTTGGAAATGTGCTTCGCGCCACAACGGCGTGCACTTTTTCGACATCTCAACTTCCAAAAGTGGTCCGACAATGGTGTGTTTTGTGCATTTTGACTTGGAAATGTGCTTCGCGCCACAACGGCGTGCACTTTTTCGACATCTCCCAAAAGTGGTCCGACAATGGTGTGTTTTGTACATTTTGACTTCGAAACGTGCTTGGCGCCACAACGGCGTGCACTTTTTCAACAGTTCAACTCTTAAAAGTGATCCGAAGCTGAGGTGTTTTGTACATTTTGACTTCGAAATGTGCTTCGCGCCACGATGGCGTGCAATTCTTCATCTTTCATTTGGCCAGATGGCTCCGTGCCCGCCGCTTTAGCGAGCCTACTTTTCCACCTTCCGGAGCCACAAACCATTGGAAAAACAGAGTGTTTCGCGGCTTTCCTACCTTCTGACTCTTTCTCTTCTCTGATCTTCTCTCTTCTACTCTTCTTTTCTCTCTGGCTCTTCCCGTCTCTGCTTTTCATCTGTCAAATATTGTCGGAAGTTTGACGCCTAAACTTCCTTCGATCATTATGTAGCTATATAACTATATAATCATGTTCATCCTTATCCTCATCCTTACCCTCACCTTCATCATGCGTTGAGTAACTCATGGTTCTGTGGTCCAGGGGGCGGGACCGTGGGGAAAAACATGTTGAATCATGTTTAACCAATGTGGTTGAACAGACCCTGGGCACGGCTTTGTGAAACCTAAAAGATTTTCAACTTCACAATACGTAAATCCCCTTTCCATCCCCGAAATTCACCTTTCGACCCTCCAAATCATTGCCAGAGATGCTGGGTTTCTTGGTTTCTCTTGGTTTCTCTTGATTTCTCTGGGTGCCTGTAGAGATGTGGGTCACTCTAGTGCGGACATCCCTGGTGACTTTGCACTCCTCAAGCCCCCGGCTCTGAGGAATCAGTGTTTCGGCGCATTTTAGGTGGGTGAAGGGACTTGCTTGGGCGCCGCACTGACTATATAATTGTTGTTGATTGGGACTCAACCAAGAAAACAACTAAGTATTGAAACCAACAAATGCAGGGGTGAAACCAGCTAATCATGCTTGTCTGCAAGGTCTAAGTTCTATGGAAAAAGGGGCTGGCAGATTGAGAATGCCATTGATTCAGCTTTGGGCCTGGGATTGTTTGCACAATGCTTTGGCCATGGCTGAATTGCTGATAGAAAACTGCCCCGTAAGAGAGCACGTGCCGTAGTTAGTCCTGCAGAACACAGTTTTCGTACGTGTCCTCATTGTCCATCTGGTATGACATCATTGGCAATTCTGGTAAGAAAAGGAACTTTGTAAGAAATACATAAGGGCAACATGACATGAATCAAGAGCCAACACTGAGATGTTTCGCACAAACCTGACAGGCTATCATGCAAAGGCTCATAGTACCTTTAATATATATATATATATACATATGAGATGATATAAATGAAATATTTGATTTACATGGTTTTAAACAAATTCTTGTCTAGCCGCTCAAAACAAATCCGGGATGTGCGAGACAAGCACTAAGAAGATGAATAAATCATAGGGCTTGCAGTTATCCGTTCTCCTTTCTTCTCTCGATTTGCCCCCTAGATTCAAAGAGGTGAAGGCAAAAATGGTTGAAAGTATAGAGAGAGTGGATAGAGTGGATTAATACAGTTAACACAGGATTAACACAAGCAGCTGCCAGCGTAACTTGAAAGCGGACCTCCAGCTAGTGTACGCTTGTGCATAGTCTTGACACGGCATGGGCAACGGGTTTTGTGTTGCCGTTGCTGTCATTCCAAGGTACGCTCAAGGCTGGCTCTGGGTCAGGATGAGCGAGTTGCGTCAGTGTGCAGTCATGGCTTGCAACGGTTGTTTGTGAAAGTCCAGCTGAGAGGAAGTGGTACGATGATGTTGCAGTGCAGGATTTGATGGATATTTGATGGCTATTTGATGGCTATTTGATGACTATTTTGATGGCAATCATGGCAGTTCCTCTATAAATTGGATACAAATTTGGTCTGTCGCAATCGCTGAGCCCTGTAGCAGTGAACCATTCCGGGCAACTTCAGCGGCCAGGTCAAGCAATGGTAAGCATAGATCCCATGAGGTAAAGACAGGTAAAGATGTCAGATGTTCTATGGCATTGTTCAAAAATGTTCAAATCAAATTAAGGATAGATCATGATAGATCATATGATTCATATGTGAAGGCTAGAGAACGGTCAACGCCAAATACTTCGCCAGTCCTTTTAATCACATGTGCACAGCCGGTGTGCACCTACACTTCCCAAATCCTTTTTGTCGTGTATGCAGAGGGAGCGGTTAAGCAGGGAAGCCGGAGCTAGAGCTGTTGAAACCTATAATGAAAGCCGGCATTTTGCTGAATTCCATTGAGTTCTGAATAGATTTGACATGATTTGACATCGTCAGGCAAAACCATTTTAATATATTTTAATTACCTGTATTATTCTGTATTATATCTCCTGTATTGCATGGATCACTCTTTCGCAACAACATCCTCGTTCAATAGAAGACCTGCTGGAAGCATCTTGAAGGCTGGACGCTTGACTCGAAGCTTCAGTAACCTCTTGTCGGGATCGAAGAAGGTTGCCGGGCAGGAGATGCTGGGATGCCCGGGGTGGAGATAGAAAAGAACATGATGTAAAACTGTAAAACCCATAAAAATCCACAAATATAAAGCTCTTACATTAAGTGAACATATTTATCTATATATATATATACGTATATTATAATTAATTCTGTAAATATACATGGGTCTGATCATAGAAACTATATAGAAACTATCATGTACTGTAGATGCTCTGCAATTAGCCACGGCAGTTTGTTGGTCTGGCAGTTTGCCAGATCCATGTAGAACTGGGATCCTGCCCGGTCTTGCCCATTGGCAACCTGACTATTCCAGGATGGGGAAAGTAGCACCAGTCGCGACATGCTTGCCACAAGGCATTCAAGTGATTTCAGCGACTCGGCCGCAGAAAAAGGGAAGTGCAGCATGGTAGGGTTCTTGTGAGTGGTCATTGGTTATCATTGGGTTGCTGATGATACTGATGATAGCAAAACATCTTCAGTGCCAGTGCTGAGGTCTGGAAGCGGGTCGCGACGAAATTCCTGTTGAGGCAAGGCCAGATTCTCCGAAACCCCCACGATGGACTGGTGCTAAGAGGGCAGTTGCACGGCAGCATAGCTGGCATAGCTTTTAAAGGAACCATGGAAAAAGGAACATATCGGAAACTGGGACGCAGATGATTGCCGCAATTCTATTGTCCACACCATTGCATATGCTGTGCCATTTCTTGAATCTTATGATGAGTAGTTGTTGTCGATTTTTGAAGACACCTCCAGTTCTAAGTTCTAGGTCGCTGGGCCTGGCACCTGCACCCACCAACTTGGAAGAATTCACCGGACAAAACAGACTAAGGTTGAAGATCTCCAGACTATTTGATCTACCAAGCGGCTGCGCTGTTCAGGAATTTGTCGGCTGTGCTGTTCGTGGAATCTAAGTTTGGGCTGCTTTCACTGTCCACGGAAAGCAACTCCAGGAATGCTCAGAACCAAAGGTTTTCGGCATCATACTTATTTTGCAGCTGTGCAATCTCGTTCAGCTTTTGATCGCCGTCTTCATTTCCCTAGTAGGAAACGCGTTGGGATCCCTGAAAAAATGCTGAAACTGTAGGCACCTCATAATTTCCAGTCCAAATTGAGAGGGTGTTCAGGAGGCAGAACAACCACCGTTTCAGGGATCAGGGACTCACTTGCCAACCACCGTACTGTGGAGACGTAAATGATGTAATACCAAGACCGCCAACGCTCTGCTATGTGCTTCTTGTGCCCTGCGATTATTGACAAATCTTGCCCAGGAAGCCAGGGAGCCAATGAATTAGGTCTGAGTCTAAGTAGATAGAAATAAATGAATGTGCTTTTATATGCATATTTAATCTAACAATATTGTATCTAACGTGCGTGTATACATATACACACACATATATATATATATAAACATACACGTGCGTGTATTTACTTGATTTTGTTTGTATATTCGGATGCCAGGGGGCAGCAAGGGTTGCAGAATATGCACGACTAAAAAAGCACAGCACCCACCAACGGATTGAGTACACCAATCAGACTCCAGGGCCCCAGCAGACGAAGCCTTCACCAAACTGCAGGCAGTTCATTGCCTGCGAACATTTTCGCGTTGCTCCGGGGGTTTATGCTTAAAACAATGCAGGCGACCGAGGGTTCAGCCTTTGGTTTTAACAGCATCGAATTATCTGCATTTTGAACAGCATCATCATCATCATCATCATCATCATCATCCTCGTCATCGTCATCGTCACTGCCACGGCTATCGTCATCGCCACGAGCATCATCCTCATCATTAAACAACTATCATCAGTGTTTTTACACAGAACTACCAGAACTCCTGTCTGATTTGTGATGTTCGCCTTGCATTTCGGATTTCTTTTTGAGCACGAAACCCAGCTTGGGTTGTTTGGCCAAAGTCCGGCAGCAACCGCTCTTCGAGGAGCGTCCTTCCAGTCCTGTCATGATTTGGCGCATGACACGCTGGAAAGCCAGCAACTGTGCCAGTAAAACCTGCCAAATGACCACAGCTACTCATGGCCATATACATTTTGTCATGAAGCCACCAGAAGATACTAGAAGCAATTCAGGAAGGCTCCAGCCCCTGCGGAAATAGGAGGTGTTTTCATGGCATGGGCTGTGCCTCCTGCAGCTTAGCAGCTCAAGATATGCCAAGTTGTGCCACCTTGAACTTGAGTTGGCATCCCAAACACTGTGCTATGATCCATGATATTGAGAGAAATCTCAGTACGGTAGCTGGCAGATATGCTATACTGCAAGCACACATTTGCCTCATTTCACCCAACTCATTCCGAAAACCAACTAGATCAAGAGTCTTGAATCAATTGAACTTGCCTGCAGCACAGGGAGTTACCCGGGACGCACCAATTGGATAGGCTGCATCCCGTCTGACCGCCATGGGCCGTGGGATGACGGCAACGAGTCACGCTGCATGGTGCTGCCTTCGTTCCAGTTGCGAAAGCCGCACATTGCCTCTACTTGGCAGCAGGTCTGGATGGTCTGGCGGTCGAGGGAAACATGATCTGTGGATATCTGTGGATATCCGTGGTGGATACGACGCCAAAAAAAACATGGACCATACTAAGCCAAGACTGGGGTGAATGAGCTCATCATTGCCTGTACAAAGGCGTATATATATATATATTTCATCATTTTTCAAGGTTTACTGTAGGCATAGCATTGATGCAGGGACGAAATCCTGTTTCATGATCGATGTTTCCTGTTTGCTTCATGCGCCTGAAGCAAACATACAATCGCAGTACCCCTGCCTTTATGTGGAAATATCCCAATAATGCTATGAAACTCCAGCTTGAGGAGGTGCAAGAGTGCCAGAAAAGATCAAACAAGTACAGAGAGTATAGATATTGATATTGCCGTATCTACAATGAACTTCCCCAAGGCAACCTTAAATCAGAGGGCATACAAGTCTTAACTAAAGAACTCATGATCAAATTATCGTCCTATCGTCCTATCAGCCAGCGGCACTTATCGTTTCAGGACCTGGCTGGGCAGCTGGCAGGCGATGGAAGCATTGCAGGTGCAGCCTCTGTGGGTTTCTATCGGATAGGCGCGTCCAAAATTAGGATGGTGCGCGCACGGACAGACAGACAGGCAGACAGACACACACACACACGTACATATTAATATCTATATTATCTATATCAATATCTATAGCAATATCCAATATGTATAATTATGTATATATATATATATATGTACATACGTTTGATTGTCTATCTATCTGTATATGCAGATATATGCAGGGTATATGATGTATGTATATATTTATATACATGTCGTATATATATATATATATGTATATACATGTTCCGTATATACTATACGATACAATGTACATATAGTAAATATGTTGTGCATATAAATATATGTATATATATATATATATATGTGCATTATATATACCAATACTGCAAACATGTTATCGTGCCCCAGAGGGGTTATATATATATATATCCCAGCAATGGGATGGGGTTCCCCTGAATTCCCTGACCAGCAAAGGTACAAGTCTAGATTGTTTAAAGGCGTGAATGCCTGCAGCGGTTGGTGACATGACTTGACCCTTTTGGCAATCCATTCGCTCATGCTGATTTCACCAAATTTCACCAGTGATGCATGTACCCCAAAAAAGGACGCTGCATAATCCCCAACAAACAGAAATCATATCCAACCATTGTTTTTGCGCGTTCTTTCCCGTAATTCTCAGGCTTGCAGAGCCAACGCACGGAGCCTTCCCAGTGCACAGAAGATCTCTCAGAGAACTGCGGCAGCATTGCGTGCAGTGGTGGTGCTGGTGGCTAGATATGTATAGATATGTTTCAATGATGGAGTGGAGAGAGAATGAGAAGTCCCTGAAAGTGCTGAATCACACTTCCCCCTGGTTTTCTTATGTGCTTTTGTTTCGTGAATCCAGATTTAGGCGCTGTCAGATTTGGGCGCACCTTACATTGTACCTGTAAGGACTTGGCGATGCCATTTATTGGTGCTCGAGCACTATAAAGTCACCCGGCTG
Organism: Cladocopium goreaui; assembly: GCA_947184155.2. NCBI lineage: Eukaryota > Dinophyceae > Suessiales > Symbiodiniaceae > Cladocopium > Cladocopium goreaui. The sequence goes on along the minus strand of CAMXCT020000504.1, from coordinate 29,596 downwards.
ATCTTATTTCCAGAGCGACTGAGCCTACCCGGATCTACCCGGTACCTCGACCTGTCACTGAAACCTCACAACACCTGGATGATCCATCATGAATCAACCAACATAGAACTCCCAAGTGCCTTTAGTGCCTTTGTAGAATTTTGGACAGAGACAGATACCACGTTCTTCCAGGTGATTCTCCAGAGGGTTTGGTGGTTTGAGGCCAGCTGGATGGTGCGAAAGGACAAACGGGAGAGGCTGTGCTCCCTCCATGTGGGAGGAGATGCGGCACTCTCAGCAACTTGGCGGAGAAAGCTCATCACTTTTCCCATTTCTCCTGGAATGTTTGAGACGCCTTTAGGCGTAATTGAGTCACAAGCTCATCAACTGGGCAGGATGGGTTATGAAACTGACATGAACAATAAAGAAACACGTAGATTTATATAATAAGGAGTAATGATATTGCACGTTCTTTTCTAAATCTTTCTTTGAAGATCAGCTGTCAGGTACTCGCATTGAACCACCTGCTGGCGCCAGAGCCCCACAGCTGGCGATGGCCACTTTGGCAGCTGTGGCATCGGATGTGATGGGATGTGAAAATGGATGTAATGGATGGTCTATGATAGACTTGATATTGCGCCATGCTCATGACGAGTGGAGAAGCCTTGGCTGTTGGAGCTGCTTTGGAATATTTTGGAATCAAATCTCCGTTGAGCAACACACTTCAGTTTAAGTCTTGACTATGAGATCTAAATTATAAGATGATATAAGATGATATAAGCATATCCGAGCAAGAAACTCTAAACCTGAGTACGACCCAGTGGGCACAACTATCCACTGAGAAAACCCACCCATTTTCACCTCCGACCTATGGGGCTTGTGGACCATTGTGATGCACCAGGCGAGCTGCCTCGGAGAACCCACAAATGGAGAACGGCCTTGCGGATTGGAGTGAGCTGGAGGAGTCGTTTCTCGATGGTCCGATAACTGATTTCGGAAGATTTCTTTAGGTATACGGCAGACTGAGCTCTTATAATTTATGTAGCAACTGAAAGTTACTGTTATTTGTTGATGATGCAAGTGACATGCGTTGCCAGAAGGCACAAGAGCTGGGTGATCCAAGGGCAAGGGCCAAGTTCCATTGTTTGAACACACCACTTGGGCGACATTCGGCAGCATGGCACATACTGCAACCATCCCAGGCTGTTCCTACACTTTGCTGGAAATTGGTTTCACAACATGTCGGACAGCGGGAGGCTGCTGGCCGCCTGTTTGAATTGGCTATGCCTTTGAGATCTTTAAGCTTGGTCCCTTGCAACAAGCTCCATGCGGTCAAGATCCCGAAGCAAAATCTGTAATCAGGAGAGTTGCCTTAGGCCGAGCAGTTGCCAGAGGTATAGTGGAATTCTCCTAATGCCGTTTCAGACTCCAGGTGCCAAAAAACTAACTTGGAGACCAAACACCGGAGCTGAGGACGGGCAGTTGTGGAATGGCAAGGAGTACTGGAAATGGATCGGTCTGGGTCGACATGACTTGGCCACTCGACTGGCTCATGTCTCCATAGTGTCCACCTTGCCAGAAAGCCCAGAGGTGGGCAGTGGGCAGGGGATTTTCACGGATACTGCCAAATGCTATATTATAATGAGATCTAATGAGTCAATGAACATGAACCATTTTCGGATTTTGGGTTGTTTTTGTTGGACCTGTGCATGTATTATCATGTATTGTGGGCTTCCTTTTCTCCTGAATCTTGCTTTCACAACAGCAACTCTGTAGTTTCCTACTGTAGCTGTGTCTAGGATTGTGGTTGTGCATCAGCATGAGATCTCCTGGTTCCAATTCTACATTTGAATATGTAACCCAGATAGAACTTTAGGATGCCTCCTGTTTTTGTTTTTGCCTGTATAACGCTGGCCTTTACGGGCAACATTTTTGCTGGCGGTATTGTAGCGGGCATTCTCCATCCGATTGCATGCATGGACAGGCCGGTACTCTTGCGGCTTTCGTGGCAGCCATAGGAGCCTTTGCTTTGACACTTGGGAATGTACTCTTTGGTTAAGAAGACATGAGCCATCAGTAACCATCATTGTGATATTGTGATATATTGTGAATTATTGTGATATATTGATATATATTGTGATATGATAACGGCGCAACAGACGGTTGTCAACGATTGGGAGTTTAGGGATGTTTTTCGGGGTCAGACTCGTGAGCCAAGCCATGTGCAGCATGCAGCCAGGAGGGCTTCGTGTTGGTGGCTGCCTGGTGTGTCAGTTGCCGTGGAAGACTCTGGCTGCATTGGCTGCTTGACAGGTTGGAGCTATGGCAGCTATGGGATGCTTTGGGGATGTTGGCCATTGATGGTGGTTTCTGCAGGGGTTCCCACCACACACCTAGGACCTAGCAGGCTCCCAAGGAAATACCGGCATCAATGACTTCAATATGATCCCGGCAACTGTGTAACTCACAATCTTCTTTGACATCGAAATGTCTTAGAATTTTGAGGCGGCGCTTATTTGTCTCCTAAGGCCAGTGGATTGTTCCAACAGACAGAGCTCTGCGCAGTTCCTACCATGAATGGCGACAGCTACAAGGTGCAAGCAGACATGTGAAATCACACAAAACACATTCACTTGAAATGCCTGGGCAGTGTGTTGGCTACTGTTGAGCAGCGCAGCCTGGACTTCTGATATTTGTTTTGCGTGAGTGAGAGCCTTGAACATTTTTTATTCGTGCCTCCAGACCAAAGACGCTACTTCACCCAACCGTATCAATCACCAAGTTGATCATCGGAAGCATTGTTGCTAGCGGAGGTGTTTTCTGAACCAGCCAGGGATGATCAACAACCATAACAACCCAGTGGTCTTCATATTGTCTTCTTGATGTTTTGCATACTTAGGTAGGATGTTCCATGATTTCTAGCATTCCTAGGGTTTATGATACGTTATAATTATAATTATATAGTTTATATATAATGTTGTATAGATATGCGGATATGCGTAATTAGGTGTAGCCGCTTAGCCTGTTTGTGTATGTCATGTCGGGCTCTTCCGCACCTTGCCAGGTCTTCGTGGTAGGTCTCCATTTCCAAGGTCTGGAACCAGCACTGCTGCAGGCCCTGAATGCCCGCATCAGTACCTTGGCCAAAGTGATGCTAAGTGGCACACACCAAGCTTTACAAGATGAATTAGTTAGGTGAAGTAGAAGGAAGTCGTGGCGTGGTTTTATAGATGTTTTACACTTGTGATATTTTGTTTTTGCATTTTTGAAAAGCAGGTCCGTTCCTCCAGCATCCTCCAGCAATAACATCAAAAAACAAAAAGACAAGAGTCCTGGGTGAGATGGATTTAGTCGATGCTGGCAGGCAAAGAAGTGGCAGGGAAGCAAAGCCCCGAGTTGTTGAATGACTGGGCCAAAGCTGCGCAGCCTACACTGGAAGGCAGTGCAAATAGGGTGGTGCTGAGCATTCCATTGATAAGTCCAGCGACAGAGTTGTCCTGTGGCAGTTGCCTCGAATTGCCCTGCGCAGATGATGTTTCGGCGTGGTGGAGCAGACTGCCTCGGCATGAGCAAATCGAAAGGCCAATTGGTGCTGGGTTTTTGTTAGGAAAATGCAACACACTGGGCTGCTTCAGCAATATTTTTTTGCTGCTCAAGCTCCATTCGCTGCTGCAGGATTCAAATTGCACGCATCCCACTGCCAAAGCACCTGCTGTGGGGTCGCTGTGCCGAGTGGCTGTTGGAGGCACTTCCTGCTGGTCGAGGCCTGAAACCTTCCATGGGTATCCACAACAGTTTCAGCAACGACCCAAGCCCAGGATGCAGAGACCCTGGCACGAGACCGGCCAAACGGCAGCGGCAGGAAATCGGGTGGTGGCACCTGGAGCGTAGCCGTTGCTTGGCAGAACGGCAGCTCTGTGGCTGTGCTGACGTTTGGTGCCTTGTGGGCCCAACCCGGGAAGTACTGGATCCATCTGTACCCATTCCGTTACCCAACCCATCCCAACTTCAACATTGAACTTTTGCAGAGCAATCTTCCGGCTTTCAAACTGTTTTGACTCATTTGGGACTTATCCCAATACACAACTTATGATTTGCATTGAGAAACTAGTTCCCTCTCGGGTTCGGCCAATTTTCTCGGTTCGCTACTGCCCGTAGTATCTCAACATATCCCAACAGAAGTGAAGGGGTTGGACACCGTTCTGCCCCGTGCCTGTGTCAATTTGCCCTCGTTGCAGGCTCCGACCACCGGACCTTGGCTCAGAGCTTAGAGACCTCGCCCGCAGCAGCGAGGACAATTGCAGAAAGCGCTTGGAGAGAAACTCGGCGCAGACGTGGAGCTGGAGCTCTCTTGAGCTTAGATGAGCTTAGTGGAGCTGGAGTCGTTCATAGTCTGTCGATGTTTTCCTGATTTATTCTGGAAGCAGGCTCGGAGCAGAAAGTAGAGTGCGGATAGGTGCTATTGATAGTATTTGTGTAAATATGGTAGAACGATGGCCGATGGCATTTCAGTGATACTCTCGCAAGCCGGCAGCTACAATCAGAGCAAGAAATCAGAAGTGGCAATGTCCGCCAAAAACATTTTTTGCCACATCACAATGGAACTAAATGCCTTTTGGCAGATGCCAAGGGAGTTACAAGCATGCCATGTACCACACCCCGCAACTTGGCCCTAGGAAATCAAATTGCCAAGCCGTCAGCAGTGCCTTGCCATGGAGATTTCTTGGGCTTGTCCCATACGACCTGGGGCCCCAAAATCGGTAAACATCCGTCGTCATCCATCCGTCATCCGTCCATATTTTAAATATGCCATCCGGATCCATCCGGGCAATCGCATGGAGCGACTTCAACCTGAGAATGTTTGGAAGTTTGGATACGTATTGGACGCGTGCAATTTGTGCAAGTTAGCCGAGTCAAGCATCATCTAAGATATCTAAGCAAACCTTTCTCAAAATCAAGTAACTAGTGATTTTAGAGATTAGCAAGTGCTGTGCTCCTTCAACTTGCTAACGGAGAAGGCTTTGCGCAAAACTTGAAGTTCCCTCCAGCTTGGGAGGATATGGGAGGATTGTTCTTCCATATTCTTTCCCTGTCTGCATCTCATATCCTCCCAAGCCGAGGTTTGTGAACTCCATCGTTGCAGATCGGGACCTCCTGCAAGCCCTGCTGGACCGTTCTGGTGCAGTTGGTCTTCCCGAGCACCTCGGCAGGACTTGGTTTTCACCACTTCTTTATAGAATTGGAATGAATTGGATATGTATATATAGTTATATATATATAGATTTCTACGGCCGCTGATTTACTTTGCTGAATAAATTGATTTGATTGGGTAGCATTTGTAGGGTATTGTAGCTAAAGGTTGGGTTTCATGGTCACGGACTCCCTGAGAAGGTGTTGAAACCAGCCAGAGGCCCCAAGTTCTGGCAGTTGTTAGCGGTCCAAAAGCACTGGGACTTGACAGTGGATGGGGGATGTTGGGGGCTGCTGATGGTACCCATCGAGGTTGCCAGAGGCATTGCCTGCCACGTTGCTTTGGATGGTGCAACTCTTGAGCTCTTTGCTGCCTGAACGCCTGGTGGATGAAGGCGGGGTAAACAACAGCTGGAAAGAACATCTTGTGTGCTGTTGGGTGAGGTGGTTTCGCAGGGTATCAGATGTTGAGGTTTGGAACCTTGACTTCTCTCTTCCAAGCTTGTGAGGGCCAAACAGTGAGCGGTTTTGAACTTGCAGAGGGATGGTCACATCTTGTAGAAACATTGTGCGGATTGTAAACGTTTGTCCTGCAACAGATTTGAATAGATTTGATTTTGGGGTTTGAGATAAATTAGCGGCAAGCAATTCCCAGAGCACGGAGATTATGCAGGTCATGCATCGCTTTCCTACCAGCGTTGTGGCTTGGTGGCACCAGCTTGCCGACAGTGTGATATGTCTGTGATGCCTTAGACAGTGGACAGTTGTAGATTCCAAGAGCAATGTCCAGTGACACTTTTTGCACATTTTCAGGACCTCAATGGGGTGCCCCCTTAAAAGCAGTTGCTTGTCAGCCAGCAATCTGGCCTCGCTGTAAAAGTGAGAGGGCCATTGCACAGAATTTGGGCTGATTTCTGCTGGCGGCACTGTTAGCGACCCCATAGGAAAACGCCAATTTTATATTTCCCCCTTCATGTTGGTAACGTTAGCCCTAGCATCCCACACATGTACAAGGAGGCACATGGGGGGTTTTTGGGGGTTTGGCGGAGTGTAATAACGTTCTTCTCGCATCCGTTTTTTTTTTTGCTTTCTTATATGCTTTCTTTTGTGTTTGGAATTTCTGAGACGCTCTTGATGCTACGCTGCTGACATGTTCTTGGAACTTCTGAGACGCTCTTGATTCTACGCTGCTGACCTGTTCATGGAACTCCTGAGGCGCTCTTGATGCTACACTCCTGACATGTTCTTGGAACTTCTGGGACGCTCTTGATGCTACGCTGCTGACATGTTCTTGGAACTTCTGAGACGCTCTTGATTCTACGCTGCTGACATGTTCTTGGAACTTCTGGGGCGCTCTTGATGCTACGCTGCTGACATGTTCTTGGGACTTCTGGGGCGCTCTTGATGCTACGCTGCTGACATGTTCTTGGAACTTTTGAGACGCTCTTGACGCTACGCTGCCGACATGTTCTTGGAACTTTTGAGACGCTCTTGGTGCTACGCTGCTGGCCTGTTCCTGGAACTTCTGGGGCGCTCTTGATGCTACGCTGCTGACATGTTCTTGGAACTTCTGAGGGGCTCTTGATGCTACGCTGCTGACATGTTCTTGGAACTTCTGGGGCGCTCTTGATGCTCCGCTTCTGACATGTTCTTGGAACTTCGGAGATGCTCTTGATGCTACGCTGCTGACATGATCTTGGAACTTCTGAGGCGCTCTTGATGCTACGCTGCTGACATGTTCTTGGAACTCCTGGGGCGCTCTTGATGCTACGCTGCTAACATGTTCTTGGAACTTCTGAGACGCTCTTGATTCTACGCTGCTGACATGTTCTTGGAACTTCTTGGGCGCTCTTGATGCTACGCTGCTGACATGTTCTTGGAACTTCTGAGCGCTCTTGGTGCTACGCTGCTGACATGTTCTTGGAACTTCTGAGGCGCTCTTGATGCCATGCTGCTGGCATGTTCTTGGAACTTCAGACGCTCTTGATGCTACGCTGCTGACATGTTCTTGGAACTTTTTGGGGCGCTCTTGATGCTACGCTGCTGACATGTTCTTGGAACTTCTGGGGCGCTCTTGATGCTACGCTGCTGGCATGTTCTTGGAACTTCTGGGGCGCTCTTGATGCTACGCTGCTGACATGTTCTTGGAACTTCTGAGACGCTCGTGATGCTACGCTGCTGACATGTTCTTGGAACTTCTGGGGCGCTCTTGATGCTACGCTGCTGACATGTTCTTGGAACTTCTGGGACGCTCTGGAACTTCTGTGACGCTCTTGATGCTACGCTGCTGACATGTTCTTGGAACTTCTGGGGCGCTCTTGATGCTACGCTGCTGACATGTTCTTGGAACTTCTGGGACGCTCTTGATGCTACGCTGCTGACATGTTCTTGGAACTTCTGGGGCGCTCTTGATGCTATGCTGCTGACATGTTCTTGGAACTTCTTGGGCGCTCTTGATGCTACGCTGCTGACATGTTCTTGGAACTCCTGGGGCGCTCTTGATGCTACGCTGCTGAAACGCTGATAGACCTGGCCAAGATGGCAAACAAATGCCGCTGAAGATGAGGAAAAAACACTTTTGCTTGAAAGCGACCTCGAATCACATTTTTTGAAAAATAATCCTTTGAAATGCACAATTCCAATGGTTTAAAAAAAGGCCTCGCCCTCCTGTAAATACCAACGATTCCTGCTGTTGAAGATGAGTGGGTACTTGTGGAAATGCCGGAAAACGCAGGATTTTTGAAAGATGACTTATGACGCCATGTGCAAATTTCCCAGGGTCGCTGTTGGCGCCGGTACCTGGTTTCTCTTGGCTACGAATCCCAACGGTCCCTATTTGGAGAGGTGTTTGCTTGACATCAGACTGCGCTACGTGGCTACGGAAGATGGGTCTGGCGTCCGGACGCCCCAGTCATGGAGACGGCCGAATTGGGTTTGAACTTAGGCAGCTTGGGTATCCCATCAGACTCATCAGGCAGGTTTCAGCACAATAAAGTGTAGCTGCATGTTGTCATCCACATCCTTTCCAGCTCTTGTGAATGATGTGACCTCAGACCCTACAATTCACACAGAGGTTCCATTGTCGCCCTCCCCACACAGAATATAATATATAGAACTGCAATGAAATTCAAGACAGCCACTGGCAGGGCTGAGATTTTGCAAGTTCCAACGGTGCGGTGCCCAAGGTCCTTCCACTAGACTAAGGCGCAAATTGCACAAACAGAAAGCGCCTCACTAGTCATCCCTCATTCTGCCACAATACCGTCCAAGGTCGTGTCCTAAGTCTAAACAACCAAATTTGATCAAATTTGCACTTCCAACGAAACTCTTGCAGATCCCTTCAGATTTCCCGTTGTTAGAAGCAAACAGAACTAGGATAGCCATGGATAGCCTCTATTTTTGGGAGCCTTCTTTCACCGCTCTGCTATGAAGGATCCAGAAGTGGAGGCTGTCGGCTCGCATTCAGAAGGCCTGGTAAAGCCGACATGTCACAATATGCCACAATTATCCGATGCCTTGGAATTCGTGGTCCCCAGCCTTTGCAACTGCGGGTGGCAGATGGTGGCAGGACAGGCCAACCTTGCTCTACTGGAGCTTTCTCCTGACCGCTTGGGCTTAGCTGCCTGGAGCTCAGGATAGCGGCTTCCAAGCGGCTTCCAGGACACTTGGAGAGTGATTAGAAGAACTTGGGGTCAGTCGGATTCTTCATTTTTATAATATCATTTAAATCATATATTTAAATGACATACAGTACAGTAATGTACAGTATGTATTTGTGTAAATTTCAGTCAGCTGATATGGTCTTGGTATATCAGTGAACTGTAGGCTGCACCTTTTCTTTGACTTATCTCCTTTGGCCAGGGCCAGCAATCGAGCACTGCGTGAATCTTGGGATGCCAGGTGCAGATCTCTTAGGTCTCAGCTTTGTTGGCTTACAGGAGGCCGGCCAGGTAGGTAAGAGGAGATGGCTTAATCAAGCTGCGCACTAGACAAAGCGAGAATACCACCCATGCATCCAACGAACATGAATCAACATGAATCAACATGAATCAACATGAATCAACATGAATCAACATGAATCAACATGAATCAACAAACACAATCTGCAGAATCATGAGTGACTAGCCTACTGCTGGGCATGCATGCGTACAGAAGCTGATGAAACTGTAAATACTGAACCACAAAACAAGCCTTTGGCGATTCGGACTGGCTGGCTGGCGACCTGAGATGACCTGAGCCCCGTTGGCGCCATGGTGGGCCCAGTGGTAGACTCAGGTCCAAAGGATATTGATGCAGTTTTGGTAGTGCCGTGGTGAAGCATATACTGATTATATCTGATTATATCTGATTATATCTGATTATATCTGATTATATCTGATTATATCTGATTATATCTGATTATACTGTGACTGTAACAATGTTTTATCATGTTTTATGAAACATGTGGTGTGGTGACTCAAATGCTATCATGTAAGATCGGGGCGTTGAATTAAGTTCGAGTTGGTGTGAACTTTTGGACGGACAGAGTTTCCTTTCGTTGCTGAGGTCTTCACCAAGCTCCGGCCATGGACTCTCAGGTGGACTGCGTTTGGAAACAGAATCTAGGATGGCATGCTGATCATGCTCAAAGTTCAATCAGAAACCCTTTCTTTCTCGACTCCTAAGCGTTTCAGTTTAGTTTGGACATCTCAGATTTATCGCTGGTTGCAGCATGTTCAGGCTGCTCGGTGTCTATCTCTGCAGTGCTTGCGCTGTGAGCCTCTTCGTGAAGGGCTTTCCGTGGCCAAAGATGCCACGGAAGGCATTGCCTCGGCCTGCCACAGAGCGTGAGGTGCGCCGGTTGTGGGTTGTATGAGTGAGAAGCAACCCCAACTTCCACTGACAGTGTGCCATTGGGGAAAGGAAACCCCACACAGACGAAAAGAGGCCACACAGACATTTGGGAAGTGGTGCCCAGTTGCCAAGGGGGACATGGTCTATGTCAAGTTCATCGAGCTGGCACGAACCCAGGGTGCATCAGAGGCTTGGGGGCTAGCTGGGGCCATGACAGGGCAATTTGCCCTACGCCCAATGCTTGCTATTTTTGTTTTTTTCCATGAAACATCAGTAGCAAATGAAAGCGGACAATATCTGAGAGACATTCATATATCTGGGTAAATTATAACGACCTCACTGTTCTCCCTCACTGGAATCATGGTTAGTAAAGGGAATCATCCCCAAATGGGCCTTAATTATTAATAATTCAGGTTAGTGACATATAATTTACCCAGATATATGAAGCACACTGATACCATCTGATACCCACAGGTCGCACTGTCATCACCTGTCATGGTGCAGTTGCCGTTTTGAAGGCCTTGACTTTTGCCTCCAAAGAGATGCCCAAAAAGTTCTGCAACTTGCATGACCCAAGGGACGGGCAGTTTCCACCCAACCACAAGTGGCCTGGTGCAAGTTGTTGCTTTTCATGGCAATGCCAGGATAGATGGTGGGCCAAGATGGGGCAAAAATATGCAAACATGGGCAAAAGATGGCAAACGCCCTCAGAGTGAAACTGATAAACAGTTTTGTATTTTGAGATCACCAGGCCAAGTTGAATGGATTACTGTAGTATGAAATCTCATGAAATGTTGTGGTATAGGCCACCAAACACCTCACGCAACCTGCTGGATGAGTCGGACGAATTGCGGAGTGTTAAGCTTCTGAGTTTGAAACTTCAAAGCCTCTCTTATCCTCTCTTGCTCCTGCCTTGCCTCGCTCTCTCTCCTTGCTTCTCTTCTTCCGCATTGCAATGATAGTGAGTTATAATATGTTATAATTATCAAATTATATCAGCAAAGCAAGGTTTTAGTTGCATAGCTCTCACCTTTTGTGAGGCATGAACTTCGGCAACTTGACGCCTGCCTGCACAGTCAGAAGCCTCTTTTATTTGTGTATAGATGTACTAATGTACTTATCGTCTTTTGTTCAAGATGATTCACTTGGTCTGAGCACTTCCGGATATCAGGAAAAAAGCAGCTGCCTTCTTGGCATGTCAGCAGCAAACTTCTGAACGATCGGGAAAGGGCGAGAGTCACCTGGACACCCTGGATCCCAATGAGCTGCCGCTGTTGGTCTCAACGGCCATGAAACTGGAAGTCTGTAGCAAATGTGCTAAGGGCTCCGTAAAGAAAGGCCTGAGGATTGGGGGGTCAGACTGCAATGATGTTGTCCATTCAAGGGTTGGTACTGTATGTTGATATTGCTTCTTTATACACACGTGAGAGAGGTTTGTAATGTTTTGTGTTCTGTGTCGTGCAAAGGCCAATTCAACGTATATAGTTTAATCAGGCATCCAGGATCCAGGTGGAATAATATCCAGCGTGACTTTGTCACAGTAGATTCAGTAGATCATTGATGCCACAGCACATGACGATGCAAACATGTTTCAACAGTGTTGTTTCTACAGATCCATGACGTCAAGCGAACGTCAAATCTGCCCATGGCTGCTCCACTTGGACGTTGCCAGGTGGATTTGACCCATTGAGCAAGCTGCAGGGCCTGGCAGAAGAGCTGCAGATGGCAGTGACGCCAGCAGGATGCTTCAAAGAATGAGCCCTGGCTTGGGATGGCTTGGGATCTGGGGGATGGGTAGGGCCCAGTGGGTGGGGCCCAGTGCCCAGTGTCCCAGGAGAAGGGCCCCAAAAAAGTGACCAGCAAGAAGATGTTGAGGGAGAAGTGTAGATACGCGGGTGCCACATCTCTCTATGCACAGTGAAACTGCATGGCAGTTGCTGCAGAGGATGGTGAGTACATGGTGGCAATCATAAGATGAACATGGCAAACCGAACATCTTCGGACAGAAGTCGGCCAAACAGACATGCACTGCCATTCAGATGCAGCACCCCGGCGCACCCCACTTCTTTTCTGAGGCAAGCAGGGTCCTAATGCCAGATTGGAAACTTGACAAAATTGGTGCATGGTTTGGAGGTCTGAGGCAGGTCCTTCTACGAGCTGGTTTTCCCTTCCACTTTTGCTGAGTCTCACAAACACAGTCATGTTTTGGAAATCAAGCTGGATAACCCTAAATCATCCAAGATTTCACCACCATGCTTCTTTCACAGACATTGTGTCTTTCTAAATCTTTCTAAACACTTTACCCTACAATCCAGAAGCTCAAAAGTATGGAAGACAGACAGAGCTGAGGTACAGCCTGATGAGGACACACTGGGATCCCTTCAGCACAGCCTGACTTAGAATGGGATGTTCAAGACACGTGCTGTAGAACCTGGCCCCACGCACATTTCCAGTTTCAGATGCTGAGTGCTGCAACAAGATTCTGAATTCTGAAGTGCAACATTCGCCTACTTCACTGTTTGATTCGCCTAGAACAGTTTGAAAGCCACTGCAACTCTGACTTCATATGGTCGAGGTTTTGCAGCAACTTGATGCGCTTCGTGGTTTCATGACCACCAGGGTGACATGCACCAACTCCGCTTGGCAGGAGTCTGTTGTTGAGAGTTTTCATGGGATCGATAGCGAAGCTGCTGTGCGGAGACCTGGGCATTCTAGGTATGCAGCGACCCAATATGATTTGATTCATATTTGATTCAATATGTAAAATGATTGGCTGGCTCCAACAGAGAATAGGGACGTCAACTCTTGCCCCTCAGGTCTGGAAAACTCAGAAGCCCAGTCACACCGTCACGCCTCGTGCTTGTTGCAATGAGCCAAGGCTGCCCGAGTGGTTGACAGCATCAGAAGCGTGGCAAGAGCAGGACTGCAATGCCCGAAAAAGCAATGTTTAATCACAAGCGCTGGTACAAAAGGCGTCCAATCATTCATTTTCCTAACCCCACCTCCTGTTCAACACGGTCAACACGTTGATGTGTGATCATTGCCCAACCCCATGCTGTAAGGACAGGAAGCTTCGAAAGCCGCGCTGCCAAGAGGTAGCAGTGATGGGCTCAGGTTTAATCATTTAATCCAAGGTATATCGATTTGTATTGCGCAATGCTTCAGATTTTGCACGTGGTTTCCGATGGTTTCCGAATGTTTCCTGGGCCCAGAGATGCCCAGAGTCATCCCACAGGTTCGCAGGTCGCCCCGAGGCCACCAAAGGACCAGGGACTGGCTGTCCAGGCTGTACAAGAGTGACATGATCAGGATATATCAGGATATATCAGGATAATATAATGGCATATAAAGATATATAAAGATATAAAGATATATAAAGATATATAAAGGCTTGGAGTCCGTGCGTTCAGAATGTGAAGCTTCATCAGGAGGCATGACTGAAACCAGCTGCAGGTACTAAATCCAACAGCATTTGTCAGCCGGATGCGGCTAGCGTTGACATTGACATCACATCAAAAACATATAAAACATATAAATAAATAAATCAATAAAATTAGAAAAATAAATAAATAAACAAAAAAAAAATTATATATATTTATACAATTATATATATATATATAGCTAATATCAAATATATAATACTCCTCTAGGAGGCGAGACGGTTGCAGGTCCATGGCCCTTGGACCCGTCGTAGACACTACAGGACAAAGAAAAGCGTGATCGTGTGCGGAAGTCCGTGGAGAGCCGAGTGGCAAACATCCTTGAGGGCTTGCCGGTGCGCCTTCGGGCGCTGGTGCTCTCTTTTTTGAAGCTTAAAGATCACTGCACTTTTTTGCTTCATCACTGCAGTCTTTTTAATTTCCATCAGGCTTGCGAATGAAATTATTGATGTCATCGTTCGGAGGTACGCTTTGCAGGAGAAGATCTTCTTTGACTCCTTTAGCTGGCTAGCTTTATTTGGTAGTGTAGTCCACAGATATCCATAGTCCTCCATAGTCAATGTGGCAACGTTTCTCCTTAGTGGCCCCGTGGCTGCTGGAAGTTTTAACTGCACCTACAGCTTTCTCCACTGGGAGTTACGAAGTCAGTCCTTGGAAGCCTGGCTCCAGTGCATTCAGAGAAGACTCAGCGGTTTTCGGTGCATGGAGAAAGGATGAGAAAGGAAAGGTATGGCTGGCCATTGCACTTGTAGGAATGAGGAGCTAAGATGGGACTGGTCAAGATTTCTGTTCAGTAGTATCTAAAGAGCAAAAGAGGTAAGATATTGTAAGACTCCTCACACAGTCACTGTGCCTGGGGTCACCACTGTCATCCGTTTAATATGTTTAATTGGACCCAGGCAGCAATGACAAGTTGGCACGGTTCCAGTGGTGGGTGCAATATTTGGTCTAGATCCAGAGCCCTCACAACATGACTGTCATGACTGATCTCATCATCATTGGACTGGTTGCATTACCCGGTTGACTGATGTTGACTGCAGGCAACAAACAAACCATTGATCAATGTCCATTGCCTAGGTCGAGTGGGAGTTGAACTCCAAGTGGCGTTTTCACCTCAGCTGCGCCAAGAATATCTCAGCGGTGTCTCCCCCGTAGTTTCCACATGTTTCCACCAGCTTACAGCTATAGGGTATAATCATGTACAATCATGTACAATCAGTATAGTCCTACAACGGTCTTCTTTGCCGTGACTGTCAGCAGTTGGAGCTAGGTCTTGACTTGGTGAGAGTCGACACCTCAACATTTGCCATGAGAACGTGGACTTGAACTGTGTGGTGTCACAAGCACAGCACTCTTTGAAGTCGCGGGGGGGGCGAGCTCCCTCAGCTTCCCCTGGTACTTTTCCAGAAATCCAGAAAACACCTGTTCACCTTAGGAAAGCTACAGCATGCTACAGCCAAGCCTCTTCAGAGTTGACTCACAACTGACTTTGGGATCTTTGGGCGCATCTGAACGCACTGAGGCAGTGTACCTGGCACTCAGGGTGCTAGTCACAGGCAAGGCGGAATGTTGCAGGGGTCATCACAGGTCCACAAGAGAAGAGTCCACGATGATCGCATAAGTGAATGGACAATATGAACAATATGAACATCTGGTCACAATTAGTCACTTAAAATTGTCACAAAATCATCTAAACTGGGGCGGGCATGTGCGGGCATTTGGATTTTGGATGTTGTGGCTGGGTTTTCTGGACCTCACAGAGGTGGATCCATTGACTGCCTCAGGTGGTGACCTGGTGATTCACTTGCCGAGCTGCTTCACTCGCTTCACTGCAACAGTGCGCCCACCAGCAAACGTTTGGAAGGAGGAGTTGTGTTTTCATTTCCTGACGTTTTCTGACTATATGAAATGTTTAGTTAATCCTGGTTAGTCAGTTCACGCCCGAAAATATCGACGGGGTTGAATTCATGCTTGAAAACAATGTATCGCTGAACCGAAACATCCAAAGTTCAAAACTGAAGAGGACAGAGCAGATGTTTGAGTAGTTTCTTGGCACCAGATGATACAAGTGCAGGTCTTGGCCATCTTGGCAGTGAATTTTGGGCGAATCGCTCTTGCCCAGCCACCTGTGCCTTGCTTGGGATATTTTGCAAAAGGCCAGAACTTTGCATCTCTTGAGCTTCTCACTAGTTGTGAGGACAATTGACATTTTGTTTTATGTTGTTCACCTTTGCACATGAAAAACAACTGTTGACGTAGAATACTAACATCCGCGGCCAAGATGCAAAATAGCAAAACGATGAAACACAATGAAATTCAATAAAATCAATAAATCATAAAAACAATATAACACATAATGTATAGCATGTATAGCATGTATAGCACAGGTACAGTGCAACCAATCCCGGAACAGCTGGGATGGTCCAAGTCCAGTGACTCTTCCCAGCGCCCCAGCTGCGACGGAGTCCTAGGTGCCCTGTGCGGGCTGCTTTGTTGTTTGCAATGCCTACCAAGCAGCTTCAGGCTGGGGAGATTTGGAGACGTTTCTTCCAAACATTTACACAATTCCAAACATATCCACACCTTTCCACGCATGATATCGCATGATCATATTATTTTGCTATATTTTGCTATTCTACTTTCCTCGCCAGTTGCAGCCGGGGCTTCCAGCTGTGTCTTGCATGCATTGTGGTACGAACCTCAGGGCGAATCGTCAGGGTGTGGAACACGTGGGACATCTCCGACTGTCAGTTTAGCTGGCATAGCTGGGCTTCCGAGGTCCAAGATGAAGACTCTCAAGGGCACCTCAGTTGCACAGGCCAGTGTGGAAAGACACTTGATGCGGGAGGTGGGACCGCCATACTCAAAGTGTTGCTGGTGGGCTGTCATGCTTTGAATTCTGCAGGTCTTGCCTGGCAGCCTGCTGAGCAACACTGCAGGCGGCCTCAGAAGGCCGCGGATATGCTGATCACTCTGATGATCATTCAAACAGATTTAAAATTTACTGTAGTCATTATTTAGACATATTCAAACATGTTTGACGCATTCAAGAATAATATTCACGCAAGCAGTCATGAAAATTGACCACAACTTGATCACAACTGCCACCGGTATCCACTAATGAAACCATGACCAAAGCTCGGTGGTCGTCGCAGGTACCTCACAGATGTGAACAATCGCATGATGGACTGCGAGCTGAGCCGTGAGCTGGAAGCTCAGGGTGGCAGGGAAGGGGGAGCATCCCAGACTGACTTAAATTGGGACGTAAGATTGCACCTTTCTCCAATTGCAGAATGCCAACAAGACATAACAAGACCCCAAAGGAGGCTCCATGAAGTCCAACAGGCTTTGATCAATGCTTCCGATCATTTCCTGTTTGTGTCTTTGGTCACAGAAAGCCACACTTTGAGGCCTGGACCGATTCCCACTACCAACGCAGGCAGTGCCGCAAGACTGGTGGTGGCTCACTTGGAGGATGCACCAGTGCTATACCCAAGGGAAGGAAGAACACTATTGTGTTTGCACATTTTTGCTGGACACATTTGCCTTGTCACAGATATCTACAGTGAAAACATGGAGACCTACATGCAAAATTATGCAAACAGCAATGACAATAACATCAATAACAACAGGCATTTGCAACATCAACACCTCATAACACCTCAAATCTTCTTCCCAGTTCGGGGTGCAAATGGGTTTACATTTGCCTGGGAGATTTGCTGCGGCACCTGACGGAGACGAGAATCAAGTCAGATGCTCAGTACGGGGGGCATTCCGTTGTGCTGCACAAGTGGCTTTGGTACAGGCACTTGGATACTTGCCTCGTTTGAGCATGTTTGAACCACATATAAATACAATTAAATACATATAATATATTATAATATACACACATATTCAACCTCATATTTATATAAATAATTTTAGATATATCTACAGTACATATTAATCATATGCCATCATATGCCATACAGTATGTATATATATATTTATAATTATATATAATATATATATATATATAGATATATAGATATATACACACATATATACTTATGTAGAATCGGAGACGTTGGATGGCCTTGGTTGCTTTTTTGCACGTGAATCGTGAGATTCACTTTGTCATTGAGTCAGTTCACCCGAAGCTGTTTCAGCTCCCAGCCCTGGAAAGCTGCGCGGCCGCTGATCGCGGAGAGCTACTTCCAGGCGGGGGGCAGACAGGCCAAGTGAATCCAAGTGGCCAAACCAGGTGCCACTTCCCGATGATTGGACATGGGCTTGAGCTGGCCTTGATGAATTTCCGCAGCTTGACTAGCCGTCTAGCCACTACACAAGATGAGGCGACACATGGCCACACTCAGTGTTGAGAAATCACACTGTTCACAATATCACATGATATCATATGATATCATATCATATCATTCAGAAGTTCTGAGAAGCAAATACGGAAGCCCCGTAGGTCTTATAGATTTGATGCTTAAGGTTCCAGGTTCCATCATGTTCCATAAAAAATTCCTTCAAGCCGCACCCATGGCCAAATGGCGGATGAATCGTCCTGGGCATTGACTTGGGGCAATCTTCAGGAGATTTTTCAGGAATGTGAGCAACTGGGATTTTGCTTCAGGATTCATTTGGATCATTTGGTGAAAGCTTTGGGGGCCCGAGCAATGACAGCCAGATCACCTCAAGTCCTTTTCCTACGAACGGCATGGAAGTCTGGAGCTTCCAGGGCCCAACCTTCAGGGAATGTGGCCCCCATGGCTACTAGTCTTCCTCACTATTCATATAGCGTGTGTGTGTGTGCGTGTTTTTGGGGGATTGACAAGTCCATACATTCAGTGACTTGATTCGCTTGATTGTGAGGCAGAGCGGCTTTCCTTGTGCCGGTTTTCGCTCTGGCATTTTCATTGAGACTGGAACCTTCTTGGGCCAAACAGTGGTGGCACTCTCCCTACATTTCTCTGAACTGCACACGATCGAACTGAGTACTGAGTGTTTTGAGGCAGCCAGGCTTTTTGCTTGGAAGGCAGCACGGCCGATTCACTACCACTTGGGAAATTCCATCAAAGTACTGAAAACGATCCTTCCAAAGGTCTCAGGTCCAACAGTGCTGTACTTGGACGCTCATTGGTCTGGCTCCGTTACGAAAGGCTTGGAGGAAGAGATTCCTTTGATGAAGGAGTTGGGTTTCTAATCTAATCTTGAAAGAGACATGTTTTCTCTTTTGTGGGGTGTTTCATGTGTTTCTATAGTGTATGGGGATCCGGATGTAGTGATACCATTCCGTAGCAACAACATGCAACAGTATGCAACAGCATGCAACAGCTTGCAACAGCTTGCAACAGCTACACCCCTAAAGAGTTCCTTTGCTAGTGGATCATGGAAACTTTGTTGGGTCTAGATATGGCTCGATGATGCTTGTATTTCCAGCGGACTAATCACTGTATTGTAGGTTTAGCGGCAATGCTTCTTTTGTATTTTTCCATCATTTCCCAACCAGGTTTGATCAATGACTTGCTTCCACATGCTTCATTGGTCATCATCGATGACTTGGATCTTTTCGCCAAGATCAACAGCTTTGAAGCCATAGACGGCCAGACTGGAAGGGTCACTGGATCTCACTCAGCAGATTGGCGCTCCATTACTTGCGACTCCGTGCAGATGAGCTGCTCTACTCGAGCGCATGGCACCTGGGATCTGCTTCAGATGATCTTTCTTTTTGTGCTGGTGGGGGTGTTGAAACATATCATGCAGACGATACAAACATCATCAACCGTCAACCATCCCATACCATCGCTATTTTATGCCGTGAAAGCAAGACTCTCCCTACCCATTCCCTACCCTTTGCAACTGATCTCGCAGGTTGCTTCAAGATGAAAACGCAAAATCGCTTCATCATCATGTTGCGTCCTGCAGGTGGCAGATCTGCAGAGACGCCTGCAGATTCGCCAGTGGATCAGCCCAGGTCCTTCTGTCAGGACCTGGTTTTGAGATCTATGTATGGAGCAGCTGTTGGAGCAACCCCAGCTGGGACTTTGACCTGCCAAGATCCACAAAAAACAGTGGAATCAGTATGGATCTCAGTACCTGGTTCAGCTTTGCAAGCTGAAGGTCTTGAGAAAGTACGATCTCACGGACGCTGGTGGAAGCAAATTGCGGATGCGATTGAGAGGGAATATCGTAATAGTTTGGGACATGCATCCAACAGTTTTAAGGATCTGCAGGATCGAATGCAAGAAGAACGGACGAAGACTGCAAAGCTTTGTCAGAAATCCGTCGAACATGTCTTGACGCGGGAGCAGTCCATTGCCTTGCATGATGATTTGATCCAAGCTTTCCTGGACAAGAATTTCCAGACGAGATTAGCAGCCAGTTGGGCAGCAGCAAAGGGAGACAAAACCAAAGAACAGAAATGCAAGCGTGAACTGTGCTTGCCCTTTCAACTTCCTATCATGGAGAAGTACGGTTTTGAAAGGTCTGAGAAGGGCGTATTTAAGTGCTTGTGGTCCATTCGCACAACTTTTTTCAACTTTGCAACAATTGAAGATGTTGACAAAGAGATGCAGCTCAAGGCCGTTTTCTTGGACTTCCTGGTGAATCCGGGGAAGGATCTTCATCCAGATGTGATTCCATTTGCCGAACACATCTATCCCAAGGGATATGCCGCTGTGTGCCAGATCCGGACAAGCACCCTAAAGTAAGGTAACTAAGTTCAAGACATTTCAGCTGAAATCGCGGGATCAAACTGCGTGCCTTGTTGGGCCACATGGTTGCCCCCATGCCGAAGATTGGTCAGTGGGTCCACTACACAATCACCAGGGACTCGCCTTTCGCTTAGCCGAACTCTTCGAGAAGGCGATGGAGAGAGAGTTCACAGCTGGAAAGCTGATGCTAGCCTGCTAGCCTGCTAGCCTGCTAGCCTGCTAGTCTGCTAGCCTCTGAAACTGAGATGTTGATAACCAGCACTGATGACATCATGATGACATCATCAATGAGAACATATATGAGAACTAGAATCAAGCACCAGACTCAGACGGTATTAACAGAGCAGAGTGGCTATGAGTGGCTGGTGTTTCTGAAGTACAGCTGGTCAAAAAGTCAATGGGTGGTGTTGCGCGCTTCTGGAAACGGGATATACATAAAATATATATTGTACACTCTATGGCTATATGATATAATGAAATCCTTTTAGCCTTCTATAGGCAACGGGTGCAAGCATCATCTTGAATGTTAGGAAGGTCAGACATGGTAAAGTGCATCAAGTGCATGCCAGGAATTCATGTCTGTTTTGAACAAAAGGTTTCTCAGCAGCCACCCGAATTACTGTATCCATGGTGATCAAAGACCTTTCCTCGAAAACCTGTTGGATATAGTTTGATCATGTATGATCCATCCTGACCCATCCATTTCCATGGAATCCTTTCATGGGATACTGATGGCTACTGGTGGCTATGATGACTACTGATGGCTGCACAGATGGCACTTAATGCATTCGTTGCACCGCCTCGATGCATTGGAGGATCCCCGGCAATGCAAGCGCCCGTGCCAGTCACGCTGCGTACGTTCAATGAGCCGGTGAAGGCGTGTTCATGTGGGGCTGTGATGCTCAGAGGTCGCCAGGTATAGGACAGTGAGAAATGATGGCAAATGATGGGAAATGGGAAATGGGAAATGTCATGAATGTCATCATCAAACGGATTTAGTCCCAAACTGGAGAGATTCTTGGGTTGCATTGGCAGGGTACGATGGTTCAGGCTCGGGACTGTGGTAATCTGCAGACTCAGCTGAGATCAGACCACATTCGGATCCATCGTTTCAGGCATGTGGTGCTCCATTGGCCACTACGTCATCCGCGCCAAGTTTGTCTCACGATGTGGTGCGGCCGTTGTTTCTAGGAGATGGGTTAGATCTGGTTAGATAGTCTCAAGGTGTACAGGGTGTGTCATTTGGCCAATACCATTCAGCATAAAGTAAGATTGGTTGAGGTGACATAATATCAATAATATCATAGATCATATAGATCATAGATTCATAGATGATAATAGCTTTTCCATATCCGAGGTGTTCACATGTGACCCTTGTGATTCCATGTGGAAATGATGTGAAATTTTGGCAGCTACTAGTATGATGCATGAGTCATGATCAATAACAGGCTGTTCGATGCTTTTGGCCCATTCAGGGCAAGTAACAGTTCAAGATGTTTAGTGAACATACCCTTTGAATCCTATTTGGATATCGATATTGTTTGCAAAGGATGATTGGGGATGTGAAAAGAGGTGGCCTGGACGCTTGCGTGATCCTTGAGCAATTGTTTCCAAAGTCTGTCCCCGAACATGAAAGTCTTTTGACATACTATGCGGCTCGAATGCAGGCCCAAATGCTTCTAGGAGCCTTGCTATTCTTTGATAGATGTACTATACATATGTGTATTTTCAATCAATAGTGAGGATGCTTGTTGTGCAACCTCATTTGACCCTCCACAAAAATTGTTCCAGGATCATTGGTGCTTGGCCTTCTACCATCGATTCCGCAGCGCCGGAAATACAAAGTCGTGCCACTGGCAGAGGAGGTGTGAAGACATCGGGCAAGAAGTTCCGCCAGCTTTCTGATATTTAAGATTGCATTTCTATGGGGTGGCAGCTTTGGACTTGCATTGGCCATTTGTATTCTGATTTTATGTGTTTTTTAAATATAATAAGTATAGATATAAATGATATAAATACATATTCCAATACACACACACACATATATATATATATATAAATGTGCGTGTTTGTGTGTATAATTCTTTCGCCATTACCCCGAGGATATCCAGAAGGTCTGTGTCCTGTGGACCACTCCAGGTGGAAATGGAGTACCAGAAATGGGAAATATGCCAAGTCCATTCCAAGTCCCCTTTTCTTGGGGTTTTCAACTGTTGTTTGCATTCGTGCAGAGTCTGGAGTGCATGCAGAGTTTTTTTTTTACATACTGACATGCTCAGAGCCCCTGGCTCACAAAATTGCAGGCTAACGAACACATGGCATCATTAGATTCCGATTTATTTTTTCAACCTTGACGCTTGGCCAAAAAGAGCGGCCTTTTTGTGGGTCACTGCTTGGGTGCAGGAAAGCAAATCGGAGGCTCCTGCGCCAAGTGAATCTTCCTCAGATGCAGGCCGTGTCAAGACAGTGGACGCTCGTCATGCTTAGTGATCTTAGCGTACCTGCTTTGGGCCCCAAGGTTGCTTGAAAGGCCGCAGATGCTTACCTGATTTACCTACCATGACCATGACCCTAGAAAAAGCCTATGCGGTACAATGTGGATACAACATGAATGCTACAAAATAAAAATAAGGAGAATATATGCTATATGTCTCTTATGTCCTGTCATATTCCTAAAGAGGAACTTGATGCATGATGATCGTGTCCGATTTCTTGGGGATTATCATGAATTATGATTCTTCAGTCACATCGGATTGGCCTCCAGTCCCACCACAGCATTTCGGATTTCGATTGGGCTGCTATCTTATCCTGTCCCTAGGTTCAGCGCCTCACCAATGCAGAGACTTCGCTCCAGCGCTGGAGTTATGTGGCACCTTGGTTGCCAACAATGTTTACCGATCACATCCGATCACTGGGACGAAGGATGAGAGAATCCAACCCAGCATGATGCCATGATGCTCCCAGGCAGAGGTGATCTATACCTGGCTGGGATTGATCTCCTTATCCGTGGCTGGCTGGGCCACTTATTCTCTGGGAGGCCTGCAACTCGAAGCTTGACGTTTTGAGCCTAAGGTGATATCAAGTGGGTTCCCGGTACAGATGTAGTGCAGCAAACAAGCAATATTATTATGTCATGACATGTCATTCTATGATATACTATGTATTCTACATGTGCATAGTAGGGATCATCTTGGCATATATGATATTCCCTGCATGGTCTGTGACACTCAATCAATTTTTAGGTCAGGCCCCAAGCATTTGTTGTAGCTGACCTGCTGGGTGTGGTAAAAAGCAACACACAGCAACCACAAGCAAACTCACCTAGCATCAGTGCCACTTTTCAGCAGGTCTTCGGATCTTCAATACCGCAGGGGGCTTGGGCATTGTATCAGTGGGCTTGAGTGTGGCGACTTGGCTGTGGACCATCTGCCAACGCGAAGACTTGTGATTCGACGTGATTCGATGTTGATATGATCTGCATGTCCAGGATTCTAGCCACCAACGTGTACACACGAGGGATCACGAGGGCCTTTGGAGTGTTACCTTCAGCCACCTGCAATCGCTACTTGTTGCAAAGCTTTCTGACACAGGCGTGCTCCCTAGTTGGCTGGTTCCAAGCACGCAGCTGCAGGTGGGATGGTGTTTGATGGTTATGGATGGTTTGGATTCTGTGGGATTGCAGTTGAAGAATCGAAGTTCTTCGCATCAGACTCTCAGATTTCCCAACCCCAATCCACATCTATCTATCAATCTATGTCTATCTAATTCTCTCAATAGATCCAATATGATCTAAAATAATACCATCTATCTACAGTAATATCTGCAGTATCTATACTTACACACACTTGAACACACACACAGATATATATTTTTATAATATATATATATAATTATATATAGATACTAACTAGTACATATATAAAGGTCTACATAGACAGTCAGCCACTAGCACCTCCAGGCACCTGGGCCGCCGCTGTGGCATGGCGGCTGGCTCCCTGGAGCCTGGAGGACCGGTGAATCCCAAGATGTCGCAGCCCGCATCGGAGTGGATGGGGATGGATGGGGCCTCCCAAACATGAACAGGAACTGTATTGGTGAGGATTGGTGAGGATTGGTGAGGATTATAATGGATTATATCAGGGTATGAGATACATATAATTACTATATAATTACTATATAATGTTATATGCATTTAGAATGCATTTTGGTATTTGTATATAAAAGATAATTTTGGGGATGTTCATGTCGATGCCACATTTTTTGGTTGTGAACAATTTGGACCCATGGCAGTTTCACCGAAGTCTCTTTGTCACTCCCTCATGGACAGTAATGGTATTCATATGTATTCATGGTTTGCCATGGTGCTCACATGATACGGTCGACATATGTCTAAATGTATCCTCTGGTAAACTAACATAGCTATGGAAAATCACCATTTTTAATGGGAAAATCCACTATAAATCACCATTTTCAATAGCTATTTTGACATAACCAGAGGGTAAACACCATTTCTGCTGCCACCTTTGGGTGCCCTGGACTCCGAGGCTCCCTGCTCTAGCTGCCATTGAAGCCAACCTCCGGGCACGGCAACGCACCGCAGCGCTGGGAGCGTTGTTCGCCGTGGTGGGACTGCAGAGCATGGTTGGCCTCATGGTGACCAAGGCAGGCTACGGCTGGAAAAAAGAACCGCTTTGGCAAAGGATCCGTGATTCACCTTCACCTGAACGAACATGACATAATTATATGTGTATATACATAATATTTATACATATATACATATATTATACATATATTATACATATATTATACATATATTATACATATATTTTACATATACATATATACATAAATACATATATTACACATTTATAATATGACATGCTTACTCATTGACAAGGAATGTAGAAATAAGTGGAAAGAAACTGAATTCTGTGATAGTGTCATAATGTCTCATATAGTGTCCAGAAATACTTCCGCCTTGTCATAGCCAGGCCGGATATTCTTGTTGCCTTCGAGGTGGACAGGGATAGGATTTTGATCTTTTGATATCTCCGGCCGGACGAGGTGCTGGCTACCTCCGGCGGCTTCTCACCATCACCAGGCGCTGACAAGTCACAAAGAGATCGTTGGGCATGCGATGGAAATCCATCGGTTGATAGGGATGAATTCTCTAGCTACAAAAAATCCCATTGTGGCAGCCATGTTTTTTTTGGCCATTGTTGGAGGTCATATTGTCAGTATTTGTCAGTAATTGGATGTCATTAGTGCGTTAACCTTCCACGGTTCTTGCATCAGTTTGCTCCAATTCCTGCCTCTCCCACAGTGCAATGCATCACCTGGCTGCAGGCATCAATCTTGACATTTTTACCCTACTGGCGGTATCCAACTCTGCCCTTGGGCATGTGCTTGCGGGTGGTCTTGCAGCAGTGCAGCAAGGCCCACCTGAACGTGGTTTTCTATACTGATGCCTTGCTTGGGTTCGGTTCGCTGCATTTGTGGGATGATGGTTGTAACAGCACGTTGAATTCTAGGAACACCTGCGCAGTACTGTATGCTCATGTGGATTGAGTCTTCCCTTTTGACGTGCTTGCAAAAGCACTCGTTTGTTACAGAGTTTGCGAATGTTTCTGTCCGAGTACCTTTCTATATATATATATATACATATACATACATATATATATATATATACATACATATATACACATACATGCATACATATATATATATATATTGAGTGTTCTATCTATGCATATCTATGCCTTTCAAAACCATAAGGATAATATATGACGCACACACACACACAGAGACACAAACACTCTTGCTCACATACATGCATAGAATATCATAGAATGATTTATATTACTTATATAAATAATTACATAGGAACTCCCAAAGATAGAACAGTAATTCCAGGATGATATATATATATAGATGATATTTGTGGACTTCATATTTCCAGGTGTCCCACTTTTTAACCAAATATATTTTGGGTTGCTTTATTGCTCGGTCTTATGTACGTAATAAATATATATATATATTAATACATAAATCCATACAAACATAAATAATGAATATATATATATATATATATTATGTATAATATACACATACATACATATGATACATATGTATATTCTAGACAGCCACCTTACAAATAAGAGACCCTCCATCCTTGGGCCAGGCTCCTTGCCCAAGATCTCTAGCAGCTCGACGGATCCCTTCCAGGGCTGGGCGCGCTGAGGTGCAGTCTTCCGGCGGTCAAGGATGGATGAAACACGCTAAACAACGATGAATGACGACTATTTTATACGAGTTTATACTATTTTAAAGTCCCGAAAAAGTTCCGAAAAAGCTATATAGAATATTATGGAATATAGAACTATGATATATGATGATACATTTGATGTTTCCATACGGTGTATATTTACGTGTGATGTGTATTCATGATTTGATATGGCAGTTTTGGAGCCGGAAAGTGCCCAAAGGCAGGAGGATATTGCTGGGGTTGCTGATTCTGGATGCGGTGCCGCAATAGCCGGCACGGCTTGATTTAAGATCGAAGGATTGCTTTGCTGAAAAGCCGCAGTGGTAGCTGTGTCATTTTTGATCAGTAATAGGTGTTACGAATACCAGAACCACGTTTGGCTGAAGCCCCTCAAGGATGTAGCAGAATGGAGTGAGCGGTTCGGAAATGTTGGGAAGAAGAGGGCTTCAAAGTTGGAATCTGACATCATCTTGCCATGGCTTGCAGCTTTAATTTAATTCAGTCGCATTTGTGGATGATAAGAATGATCGATGAAAACTGAGTTTTCACGAGCTGCGAATGCACCATGAAGCAATCATACTTGAGCGACTAGCTGAGCTTTGAATGCCATGCTTCGCTGGGCATTGCTGATGCCTACAGTGGCTTATGAAAGCCCCTTGCGCTACTATCGCATTGTTGACTTTTGGCTTTCAGTCCCAACTCATTGCTGAGGGTTGGCTGGAATCTGGAGGGGTATCAGTATCATCTTCCATCTTTTTCACTGGGCTTGCGGACAGTTTCAAGAACAATTTGTTCCCACCTGTATGCTCCATTTTTTGTGCTCCATTTTTAGTAGGTTTCTCGATAGATTCCAGTTTTACTATGCCAGTTTCTGTAACGTGCAAAGTTCTGCTGAAAGATGAGAGTCGTTCTAAACCCCATGTTAATAGATTTTTCCCAAAAGCATCTTCGATGCTTGGGTTCTCGTTTAGTTGTTTAACCGCGTGGGGGAGCGACCTGGCTCGAACGGTGGTGTGCGGACGGCGTGGGTGCAAGGGAAAGGAAAGGAAAGGAAAGGAAGGGAAAGGAAAGGAAAGGAAAGGAAAGGAAGGGAAAGGAAGGGAAAGGAAGGGAAAGGAAGGGAAAGGAAGGGAAAGGAAGGGACAGGAAGGGAAAGGAAGGGAAAGGAAGGGAAAGGAAGGGAAAGGAAGGGAAACGAAGGGAAAGGAAGGGAAAGGAAGGGAAAGGAAGGGAAAGGAAGGGAAAGGAAGGGAAAGGAAGGGAAAGGATGGGAAAGGAAGGGAAAGGAAGGGAAAGGATGGGAAAGGAAGGGACAGGAAGGGAAAGGAAGGGAAGGAAGGGAAAGGAAGGGAAAGGAAGGGAAAGGAAGGGACAGGAAGGGAAAGGAAGGGAAAGAAGGAAAGGATGAAGGAAAGGAAGGAAGGAAGGGAAAGGAAGGGAAAGGAAGGGAAAGGAAGGGAAAGGAAGGGAAAGGAAGGGAAAGGAAGGGAAAGGAAGGGAAAGGAAGGGAAACGAAGGAAAAAGGAAGGGAAAGGAAGGAAAAAGGAAGGAAAAAGGAAGGGAAAGGAAGGAAAAAGGAAGGAAAAAGGAAGGTAAAGGAAGGGAAAGGAAGGGAAAGGAAGGGAAAGGAAGGGAAAGGAAGGGAAAGGAAGGGAAAGGATGGGAAAGGAAGGGAAAGGAAGGGAAAGGATGGGAAAGGAAGGGACAGGAAGGGAAAGGAAGGGACAGGAAGGGAAAGGAAGGGAAAGGATGGGAAAGGAAGGAAAAAGGAAAGGAAGGGAAAGGAAGGGAAAGGATGGGAAAGGAAGGGAAAGGAAGGAAAAGGGAGGAAAGGAACGGAAAGGAAGAGAAAGGAAGGGACAGGAAGGGAAAGGAAGGGAAAGGATGGGAAAGGAAGGAAAAGGGAAGGAGAAGAAGCCGCTGGTGATGAGCGACCTTGGCTGCGCGGACGGCTGCGGACGGCAAATGGGTGCGGAGAACTGCGCGGACGGCTGCGGACGGCGTGGGTGCAAGGGGGTGGCTGGAAAGGGGTGGGGAGAAGAAGCCGCTGGTGATGAGCGACCTTGGCTGCGCGGACGGCTGCGGACGGCAAATGGGTGCGGAGAACTGCAGCGCGGACGGCTGCGGGCGGCGTGGGTGCAAGGGGGTGGCTGGAAATGGGTGGGGAAAAGAAGCCGCTGGTGATGAGCGACCTTGGCTGCGCGGACGGCTGCGGACGGCAAATGGGTGCGGAGAACTGCGTGGACGGCTGCGGACGGCGTGGGTGGAACGGAGTGGCTGGAAATGGGTGGGGAGAAGAAGCCGCTGGTGATGAGCGACCTTGGCTGCGCGGACGGCTGCGGACGGCAAATGGGGGCGGAGAACTGCGCGGACGGCTGCGGACGGCGTGGGTGCAAGGGGGTGGCTGGAAATGGGTGGGGAGAAGAAGCCGCTGGTGATGAGCGACCTTGGCTGCGCGGACGGCTGCGGACGGCAAATGGGTGCGGAGAACTGCGCGGATGGCTGCGGACGGCGTGGGTGCAAGGGGGTTGCTGGAAATGGGTGGGGAGAAGAAGCCGCTGGTGATGAGCGACCTTGGCTGCGCGGACGGCTGCGGACGGCAAATGGGTGCGGAGAACTGCGCGGACGGCTGCGGACGGCGTGGGTGCAAGGGGGTGGCTGGAAATGGGTGGGGGGAGAAGAAGCCGCTGGTGATGAGCGACCTTGGCTGCGCGGACGGCTGCGGACGGCAAATGGGTGCGGAGAACTGCGTGGACGGCTGCGGACGGCGTGGGTGCAAGGGGGTGGCTGGAAATGGGTGGGGAGAAGAAGCCGCTGGTGAACGAGCTTGGCTGCGCGGACGGCTGCGGACAGCAAATGGGTGCGGAGAACTGCGTGGACGGCTGCGGACGGCGTGGGTGCAACGGAGTGGTTGGAAATGGGTGGGGAGAAGAAGCCGCTGGTGATGAGCGACCTTGGCTGCGCGGACGGCTGCGGACGGCAAATGGGTGAGGAGAACTGCGTGGACGGCTGCGGACGGCGTGGGTGCAACGGAGTGGCTGGAAATGGGTGGGGAGAAGAAGCCGCTGGTGATGAGCGACCTTGGCTGCGTGGACGGCTGCGGACGGCAAATGGGTGCGGAGAACTGCGCGGACGGCTGCGGATGGCGTGGGTGCAAGGGGGTGGCTGGAAAGGGTGGGGAGAAGAAGCCG